>OY293411.1:19814989-20167750 GCA_958502065.1 Chrysolina americana | reverse complement strand
ATTGATAGGCGTTCAGTCCAGCAGTGTGTTATGTCCCTATTGAACGCGTTAGGTTCACGTTCTTCAGTATAACCAACCAATAAATTACAATGTAACTATGTCAATTCCGAAAATAAAAAAATCGGCATAATTTATCTGACAAAGGAACTGAAAAAATAGAATGGAACTTTTTATCATTTGTCATTGCTTCAATAACATCACATTGAACACTAAATTGTACTGAATTAATTTATGAAATATACAGAAGAAGAACAATGAAAAAGAAAATTATGATAATTATATAAACCGAATTGGTTGGAAAGGTTCTGAATGAGATACGTTGAAAATGTTTAAGTTTATTGTTTATCCGACAGAAAACTTTCCATTCCCTGGCTGATTTCGCAGCTGTCATTGAATTACATGCATGTGATTTCTACGAGAAAATGGGTATATACCATTGCAAAAAGAAGAATTTGAAGAAATATTCTAGAGACTGAGAACTGATATAGCTATTCTAATGTAGAAAAAAAAATGTTTTTTTTTAATGATATTTTTATGATGAGACTTAACCTCTAGCTGTTTTCGCACATTATGGGTTCTCAAAATGTCGACAATTCTTTTAAAAAGAACACACATATAAGTAGATATCTCCACTGTAACTCTAATCATCACAACATCATGAAAAATGGAATAATTGTGACATAATAGAACACAAATAATTTTCAATTCATATCAAGATGATATCGTGAAAAAACTGTACCAGAAATTGAACGCTGTTATACACCAAACAATCAACGTACAGAAGTAGGTAGGTACTCCATCTATCTGAAAAGATAAAAAGCCTTGGCCTGATTATAAACTACATCCGTCAGATATTTGTGTAACCTTCCTCTACAGAGGACACAATTTCAAATGCTTTCTGCAATCAAACAGCAAATATTATCCTCCATCGGTTGGGAATGACCAACTGCAAACATGCTTCAAGGTACTTGCCTCTCAGCCTCTCATCAATGCTAGGTTAGGTTGGACAACATTAAAGTTCCGTGCCTCAAATAACTAAACGACAAGCTATGTATGTACTCATACACTGTAAAAATTGTTTCCATGAGATTACAGGATTCCATATAGGTAATGCGTAGTCCTGCACATTTATCTAAAATTACTTACCTCTGTGATATAATGTAAAGTCATTACTCGACTTTTAATGTAAATGTCCAGTATATTCTATAAATTATCACTTGTATATTGATGTAAATTTCTCAGTTATTCCAGATTTAATGGCGATTTCTACATGTTTGTTTAGGTGTTTTCACCATTATATTCAAGTAGTGCCAATTAAGATTACATGCTTTAGTATGTATAACTGGATATGTATTCATGTATTCGTAAGGAAAATTCCAGGTTTTGTAGTGAATTGAACTTGGTTGCACATGCATTTTTACATACCTCAAATGTGAATTTCCATATATTCCCCGACGATCACTTCAATTTTTGTGTGATTTCCACTCTATTTACAGATGTAATTCAAATTATTGCACGTTTGTTTAGGTGTCTTCACCATTTTTTGAAGTAGTGTTTATTAATTTCTCACGGTTCACTATTTATATATTAGTGCAAAAGTATTCGAGTCTTTTTGGATAAAAATTTTGTTCTCGTTGTAAATTGAACTTTATCCAACATGTTTTCTTACACACCCCTTCATGTTATTTTTATCAGTTTAACATGGTATCAATTATCCATTAGTAGTTGAAAATTAGAGCCGTTTTTTCAATCTGAGTTGAGGATACTGATTAGAAGAATATAAAACCCCAATAACGTCCTTCTAAAGTCAACCATAAAAAATAATGGATGAGAATACTTCTGAAGAGAGAAAAACGTCCAAAAAATATCAAAACTTTCAATGTTGAATTGATAATATTAATTAAAAAAAATTAGGCGGTTTCATGTTTATATAATTTTCACTTCACTTTATGTTAAAAAGGGAATTAGTTACCAAACACCCTACATAGCGTATCTGAGCAATGATGGTATACAGACACATGAAATAAAAAAATCATTAGAGTGGCATTTTGATAGTTCTTTCCCATATACATGTGTAGCCAATGATTTAGGTAAGTTTTGATTTATTTACTCTGTATGTCCTGTGCGGATATAGGCTTATAATAATTACCTACTTATAATAGGACTGGAAATGACAAAAATTTCATAAAATATTGTAGTTTCTATAATAGTATAACACTTGAGGGAAAATAACAAAAACTCTCTAAAACAAATGATCAAATGTAGGAAGTAATCCAAATATAAGTTGTTGAATAATGGATTCATAATATAGAGGAGGAAAAATCTGAGTCATCTCTATATAAACAATTTGATCTGACATCAAGTCGGAACAAATTATGTTTCATAATCATGGTGCTACCGTTTTGTACTGATGGGATGAATCAATAAGATTTGAATGTCGAATAAGTACTCAAAACCATTTCAGAGTTGTGTCTGCGACAACGGAAGTTTTGATTCGTTTTTCTATGAAAATACTGATGTAATTCATAATTTTCAATAATATGAAACGAACGAAGTGGCTATCATTTAAAATGCCTATTTACTCACCCGATGATAATATGGCACTCACTAATTGTCTCACACAAAATATAGCTTGTTTGTTTTCAATGACCCCCCTGCCCTAGACGCCTAACGATTTTCACACTACTAACATGTACACAAAAATGGAAATTAGCGAATTGATGTTGGGAGGGATGATGCCAAACTAAGCGGTCATAGGTGCGCGTCACGGAAAATTACATTCAAATAAAGCAAAATTCTCAAAATACCTGGAGTATTTTGTAAAGTGGCGTTATTCCGCTGTAACAATACATTGTATTACTAATAATTACTTTTATTTACAGTCGTCATGTAAACCAACGAAAATTACATGTAATAAAGCATAAAATTACATTCATACTGTAAAACAAATGAGAAATTAAGGATATTTACTCACTTTTCAATTAAAAATTAAAATCACTAAACTTGTGAAGTTATAAAACTAAGAGGCGTATGTATATATTACAATGCAGCATATTTTTACATCCACTTTTTACTGTGTAGTATTGTTATAAAAATATTCTCATCTATGTTCCATACAAACGCTCATGAACTAAAAGCCTTATCAACGAACTTGAAAACCACAATACCGTAGGGCCGTATGGAATCAAAACGGAAACTTTCAAAACCGTCATGTCACAGATAACCAAATAAATAACTCACATAATATGTGTTTGGAAGTGTATGGAAACTGGCATCTGGCCTAAAGGACTCAAAGATTCTGTTATAGTTCCAATATACAGGGTGTTTCAAAATTCAGTATCAAGATTTTAGGGACTTATTTTTCAGATCAAAATAAGACTTTTTTCAAAATAACGTGTCTTCAAACGCTTCCTTACCGATATACAGAGCGTTGAAATTTCAGGTTTTTTTCTATATTTTTCTTGATAACTCTTTCAGTTTTTGAGATATCAAAATCGAATCCGAAGTTTAGCTTAGATTTTAGGGCTTACAACATCCAGCATTGATTGTAAGAATCTACAGGGAGATATTTTTTCAGGAGTCATGTCCATTTTTGCCCCATAAACTTTTTAGTAGTGCGCCGCTGGTGGATAATAAAATATGAAATTATTTAGTTTTTCTAAAATCTATTTTTAATTTTTTGTAATTTTTATGCATCTGGAACCGTTATCTAGCTAGAGATTTTGCTCAGTGAGATGTCGAAAGCTCGATTCAGTTCATGTTTCGTTCTTCTAAAAGGCTAATCACACGTAAACCAAAGAAACAATTATGAAAACAAAAAGAAACCTATCCAGCGATTGGAAGCCGATAAGAGGACCAAAGTAGTGATTCTGGATAAATCGAACTACTACGAAAGGATTATTACTTTCATCGTCAATGGACCTTGTGCTGAATCATACAAGAAATTTTTTATTAAAGATGACTGCCAAAGTAAAAGACACCCTCAAAAAATTTAACAATATACCTATCTGGACTGAAACGAGGAGTGCCAGTTTCCAACTCAAAACTATATTGCCTCCCAAAAATCCAGGAACCAGAAAATACAAGTATTTCACTTGATTGTAGATAGCTGTCTCTAATATCAGGATAGTATATATTTCAATGAAATTTTAGAAGAATCACAGTCTCAAATGAAAACCATAGAGTGATTATTTTGGAGAATTATACCCTACTGTCAGAGAACGAAATACATATAATAATAATAATGTGCCTTTATTGGAATAAAAAAAAAACAATAAATGGGTAACATAGATAACGGGTGGCGATATTCGCTTTACACGCTCTTCCATACAACCACCCCCAGAGATGCAACATAATTCATTATTTAGGTTAATAGTGAACAAATCTGTACGATAGAAAAAGAAAATAAACAACGAGATATCATAAATCTAATGCATAAAACTACTTCCTATTTAGCTTCTTTTTGTCAATAAATGTAATTTGAGATGTTTGCCGAAGGACCCCACACTAGGCAGTAGCATGATTGACATAGGCAAGGAATTGAAAATTTTGACCGCATTATAGCTGAAAGATCGTTGAAACTGACTGGTAGTATGCCTGGGAACACTGAACATATCCGCAAACCTAGTATCACGGTCATGATAGACATTGCGTTCCACCAGCTTACATGACAGATACAGAGGTGTTTTAAATTCCTTCAGTTTATAAACAAACCGCGCCATTTGTATTAAGTACCTTTCATTTAGAGAGAGCCAACCAGAATCCCGAAAAGGAGTCGAAACATTGTCATACTTCCTCAAGCCATAGCTGAATTTCAAGCAAGCGTTTTGGATTCTCTGGAGACATTCTTTGTCCTTACTCAGTAGAGCAGGCCAGTAAACAATGTTACAGTATGTTATACCAGACAAGATTAGTGAATCGCACAATCTCAATTTAACCTCTTTAACCTCTTAAAAATATAGCAGCATAAATAACTTGGAAAAAATTTCAAAAAACATCCAAAATAACTTTTTCAAATATGCAATAACAACAGCTTTCATAAAAATTAATAACTTAGGGAACTCTCTTTTCAATACAAAACCCAAACAAGAGAGACTAAAAAAATCAGGTATTTATAGATCAGAATATGGAGGATGCTCTGCACCATACAATGGCCAAACTGGACGGAAAATCTACAATGTACAAACATTCATAAGTATCAGAACACAAAATAAGTAAAGATAACCTTGACATTCTACATAATTACATGCAATGAAGGAAGAGCAATGAATTCGTTTGAAGTCATTGAAATAAATGAATCAATGGAAAATCTGAAATTTAAACCCATCAACAAACAGCTTAACATAATATTATTATGTAACAGTAGGCTCCATCTTTGAATTTGCAATGTTGACACCCCTATTAATATGGATGTTGTTTTGAACTTGTTATGTTAGCATGTGTTACCTGAAAGTTTTGTATCCTTTCCGGTCATAATAATAAAGTATCAAATCGAAATTATACGAAAGTGTTTTTCTACTCATTTTATAAAAGGAAATATTCGTATTTGATTATGCCATAGGTAACGCTAGTTAATTTTGTTGCAGCGCCTTCGTATTCTCAGGTTCCCATCATTTCATCAATCGCCAGTTTTCAAGTTTCCTCATCACAGCTTAAGAATTGTTGAGCAGAAAAAAGCCCTGTATCATCTTATGATCACAAAAACACATTGATTCAACAATGGCTACGGTTTTCAATCTGGTAAGTGCATAGAAATTTGTCTGATCACGCTTATGAATTCTCTAGAAAAAGAAATATGACCTCCCGAAGGAAAACGTATGAAACCAATAAGGGGAATTAACTAAGATTAAATAATCTGCTGAAAAGACGTTACCCTGTCTTGAGATGATGACGTATAAGGGACGAATCGATTATGAAAGCCACGATACAATCGGGATAATAACCATTTTGGATTATGTCAAGTTTTGTTATTTGTGACAACGACAAAGACAAGTTTTCAATTGAGCTTAGAGAACTCTATATATTCTTGAAGAGGTAAGACTTGAGCAGTTCTGATGCGGGGGCATATAGATAGATAGATTATTCCCTACTCATATCATGTTGTTTCAGGATTAATATCCATAGATACAAAAAATATTGATGTACTTGAATGAATAAATAATATACAAAAGTACAAACGCACTCTAAAATTGGAAAGGAAGAGCATCTACCTCATCGAGTAGAACTTGTCGAATATTGAAACTAAGATATTCTTCCATTGAATAAAAATAGTACTTTAAGAGAAAGTATTTGATTTTGGTTTTGTAATCGTTTGTCCCGCTCATAATTCTGATGAAACTTTTTTGGACAAGAAATATTTTTTGAGAATGACAGGAGCTGCCCCATAGAAGTATGCCATATATCAAATGGCTATGGGATAAACTGAAATATGTGGATTTGAGAACATCAGAATTGAGGAATTTCATTTTGCGGAACATGAAAGGTGGTCGGTGGATCAGCGGTCTAAACTCCAGCATAGCGATAGTCGGTTCGAATCCGATGTAGGTACGATAATTTTTCTCAACTACTTTATATCGGATCGATAGGCGACCGCAAGCCTTGTTGAAAAGCAAGTGTGATGTGAGTTGTCTAGATGCCAATCTCGTCTAGTGCTAGCTTGGAGTGCACACCGACCACCCGAGGTGGTGCTGTAGGTTTTCCGGGTTTTCCTACAGCTGAAAAGTGAATACATCACCTGAGACATCAGTAAGTCGCCCCGGAGCGCCACGGCAAATAATAATAATAGCCGTTCTCTACCCGCACAGGCTATGGTTTTGGGTTCACTCAAAGAGTGTTTATGAGTATTATTGTTTCGTCCATATAATATATTTTTAATTTTGGTATCAGATCAGATTTCAAGGCATCAATGAGATTTATTTATTATTCAATTTATTTTACAATCAATACTTCTTCCATGGCACAAGGATTGTAAGTAGGTACGCCACTGAGTGTCCAAGCGCAAAACCTTGTGCAAAAACTGATGTGTTTTTTGCGTGAAAGGCAACGCAAAAGGAAAATGGTCCCGAAGAAACACTTCTTTCTGATCGCTTTAAAAAATCTCTCAAAGTGTCCGTTTCAAGATTGGTGGTGTGAATTTCGCTATTTAAAAAACGAAGTCCTAGCTAGGCAAATATCCTGCTGTCGACAATCAAGATCAAGAAATCCTGTATACGCACGGTGAGTGGACTTTTCCACTAATTTTTCTTGTACCAATTTATTTCCTATTTTATTATTTAATACAGTCCATTGCATAAGTCTCGCACAATTATTTTTTATTTTTCATTTTTTTTTGTTCATCCGTTAGGAATTACCCATTCAGGCCCTGTCTCCGGAGCCCCGACACTTCCGGAGGGCGCGCTGGTGTGTCATTAACCCCAGTAAACACTCCCCACGTCCATGGGGTAAGTGATTATTGGGTCCGATAACGAGTGTCGTAGATAGTAGTACAACACTCGTAGGGCCGCATTATGTCTGTGGATATAGGCTGAGACCACATTAGCTGGACAAGCTGACAGCAAATGCATTATGGTCTCAGCTGCCCCACGACACGCTCTGCATCTAGTGTCAGGGACCTCTATACCCATCACGCGACTGCGGTAGACGAGAGTGTTGAAGACACCATCCTGGCAGGCCATTATGAATCCCTCGGTCTCCGACTTCAGCCCACTTGACCTGAGAAACGAGAAGGTCAGGTCTCTGGATAAGCCTAGGTCTTCAATGTTCTTGAAGAAGACCCCATGCATCGGCTTATCCTTATATAGCTACAGGAGCCTCTCACACTCCGCAGCTTTTACGTGTGCTTTTTGCTGAACGGGTTCCAACTCGGTGATAGAGTTTGGGTTTGTCCGTTCAGTGTCGAATACGAGACCGAGTTCATCGGCTGCACGGGTTGCTGCCTTGAAAAGAAATGCTCCAATCCCTGCTATTTCATGATCACATACCAAGCAGAGAAGGGGATCTGAACTCCTGATTACTTTACAGGCTCCATCAAGTAACATTCTGTTATGTAGACACTCCAAACTCAAAAGTTCACGGCCTCCCCGTTGTCTGGGGAAGTATAACCGTGGAACAGACGATTTAGGATGCAAGCTTCTATGAAGATGCATCATTTTGCGAGTGTTTACGTCGAGTTGTCGCAGCTTTTCCTGAGTCTATTTCATTACTCCAAAGGAGTAAAGTAGAATCGGAATGGGAAGCATATTAGTTGCAGCAACTTTGTTCTTCCCCGACAGTTCTGAAGACCAGATCTGTCGGAGTTTTTGCTGATACTTGCCGCGGAGAGAGCTTTTGACAGTAGCTACCTCTTGGGTGTAGCGTTGTTCCACCCCTAGGTAGGTATACGTCTCTCCGGCATCCAGATGATGTAGGATGCTTCCGTCTACGAGCTGAACGTCCTCTCCGTATTCCTCGCATCGTCCTCTTTTGAGATGAACCGTGGCACATTTATCTATCCCAAACTCCATTCCGATAGCATGCGTGTACTCTTGCACTGGTGAAGGTCCTTTTCTCCGGAGGCATAAAGTTTAAGGTCATCCATGTAAAACAGATGGGTGACCTTATGCCTCCGGTTGCTGGGGGTGCCGCAGTTGTATCCGCGGGTTTTCCGTAGTGCAACGGACAATGGCAGTAGTGAAATGCAGAAGAGAAGAGGGCTGAGGGAGTCTTCCTGAAACACGCCCCTTCTAAAGATAACCTGCTCTGTTTGGACTCTGACTTGACCAGATGTTATGGTAAATCGAGTCCTCCAGAGCGGCATCAGCTGTTCAATGCATCTCACTATTTGATCGGGTACCGCAAGGCATCTGAGCAAATACATGATGAGTTCATGCGATGTTGTATCAAATGCCTTGCGATAATCGATCCAGGCCATTGAAAGGTTACGCTTATACTGCACGGAGTCCTGCGTGATGCATCTGTCGATCAGCAGGTTCTCCTTGCAGCCAGCGACCCCCTTTTTTGACCCTCTTTGCTCATATATCCGTTCATACACCGGCTCAACTGCGGAGAGTATTCGCATGTACAAGATGCGTGTAAACATCTTATAACATGCGTTCAAGCATGTTATCGGTCTGTAGTTCTTCGGATGAGATAAATCTCCGTTTTTGGGGATTAGCACGGTTCGCCCCTAGACAAACCAATCCGGAATCTGCTGCTCCCCATCTAGCCATGATTTTTAAAACTCTTGCTAGATGGTGGTGGGTACTTGGTAATTTTTTCCACCAATAATTATTCAGGCCATCAGGACCTGGAGCAGCAAAATTCTTCGAGCCTTTGAGGGCCCGTCGAACTTCTTCCGGGGTTATCGGATTGCGCAGTTCATTGAGCTCAGGCTGACGAAGCCTCCTGCAGAATGCTTCGAAATGCGCTAGGGCTGGAGTATCTACGTTGAGTGATTGCGGAAATTCGTAAATACCCTTCCAGAAGGTTTCTACCCGATCAGCCGCCGGCGGGTTTTCCACAACACGTGGAGGCTCTTGGAATAGGCGAAAAGGTTTATCGCGGAACTTCATGTTTTCCGCGATGCTGACTTTTTTGCAGCCACCAGCATTCGTATCCTATCAAGACAGTGCTGTTTGATGGTTAACAGCACGCCTTGATTTAGTGTGTGGTGAGGTCGTCTTAAATTTGCGGCAATTCGCCGTACTGCGGGCGTGAAGGGCCTATTGGCCGCCACGTTGTCCGCCACACACTGGATACGAGACGCGTGTTGTCTCGCTGACCTGATCTTAGCTTCCATCTTGTGAATGCGTCGCTCATGCCTCCCAATCAGAGGGTTGGTAACCCTTCTCTCCGTTTGGGACAGGGCCTGAGCGGCGTCATACACGGCAGAGTTGATCTTCCAGATGTCAGCCTCTTCTGAAAGGACATCGTGAATCTCCGCATCCACCCGAGCCAGTTGTTGTGGCTTCAGGGGCTTGGTGTTATGCAGCGCCCTGCGGGTTCTGATGCCTTCCGTTGGTGGTATGATGCGGGCCTCCTCTACAGCCAGATCGACGCGTGGCATATCTGCCACTTCTGCCACTGCGTTAACCGGCTGAGGAGGGGCTCTAACATAGCCTCGAACCCGAAGATGGGATACATAATCCCTTAGGTTTTGCGCGGAAAAGGCAGCATGCTCTGGGTGTATTTCACATCACAAAGCATGCATTCTCGCCATGTATCCTCTTCGGGCGGGCTCACTGCTCTCATAGCAATGCAGAAGACTGTTCCTTAGTTCATCCGTCCACTCAAAGCGTCCGTTTTCATTGCGGTCGTTATATAGTGGCAATCCATCGTTCTGGGCCCCACCACACTGCCTATGAACCCTAATCCGAGGGGGTCGGTTGTGGGGGCCTCTTTCTCGTCCATCATGAACCGAGTAGTGGAGTATACCGGGGGGTTAACCTAGTATACCCACGGCCGACATCAGAGGGAATGAGCATTCCCTCCAGGGTGCGCCATGGCTGCCGGTCCGGTTTTGCACCGGTAGCTCAGGAAAGTGGTATCGCAACTCACCAAGGCCTTGAATGATGGTTGACCTTCCCTGCTTATCTTTTTATTATTATTGTTATTATTATTATTATTATTATATTATTATTATAGTGCTGGCTAGTTTATGACCTAGCTGCCCAATTAGCTTGTCGTCAATCATTATACCCATTAGTGAAACAGTGTTACCGCTGGAGATGTTGAGGGAAGAGGATATCAATAACTCTTGATTTTTGTTGTTGTTCAATTTAAGTTCATTTGTGTTGAACTAATTATTGGCATGTTCAATAGACAATTTTGCGGATTCAGATAGTGTTTGCAGATTTTTATCAGAATTCATCAGTGTGGTATTATCTGCAATAAAACTGGAATCGTATAATGGTACAAGTCATCGATATAAACAATGAACAGAGGAGGCCAAAAATTGACCCTTGGGAAACACCATGAGTCAGTTCAGCAATAGAGGATTGGCTTCCGTTCACCACTACACACTGCGATCTACCACTCAGATAAGACCGGAACAAATTTAGAGATTTTTCTCTCACATGAATAAATATCATGAGAGACACAGTCAAAAGCCTTTGTCAAGTCGCATAAGGTAATGAGCGAATGTTTAGCCTCCTTAAGGCTATTTTGCTTATGAAACGTAAAATAGCTTTAGATGAGGATTTGTGTTTTCTGAATCCAAACTGACCTGCACACTAGTGAGTTTGTTTCCATATCGGAAAAATCTATGTTTCACCAAGTGGCTGCTAGTACATGTATGATTGATATCGGTCTGAAATTCTCACTATCAAGTGGGTCCGCCTTTTTTCAGTTACTGTACAACAGCAATTTCAAAAGCTTCTGGAAAAACTCCTTTTGAAAAACATTCGTTTATGAGTAAAGAAAACGGATGAGCTAGTAAATCTACTATATCTTTAAGAATATAATAGTTCAAACCATAAATGCCTCAACAGTAAGAATTTTTCAAGGATCTAACGGTTTCTGTCACTTCTTGAGGGGTGACTGGCGATGAAAAGAAAGAATAAGTTGGCGAATTTAAGTTTTCCAAGAAATCAGATGGGTCGTCATTCATGTGAGGCAATGCAGATATTACTTTTTCTGCAATATTACAAAAATAAGCATTGAAATCATCCTGGGATAGTTGTTTGTCAAATTTGGATGTTTTGTTTTCATTGCGCTCTAAATTCACGAGTCTTCAGTCTCTAAATTTATTTGATGAGCTGACGAGAACATTTTCACATGGAAGTTTTTTGTGTTCAATAATAGATTTTTTATTGTTTACGAATGTGTTATACATGTTTAAATCTCTATTCACATCGTATATCAGCTTAATGGTCGACAATGTATCTCTTATATTTCTCAGTTTTTCATTGAACGATTTCATTGGTAATTTAGAATTTGCATCTTTAATTTCTACCAGAGGAAAAATATTGGTAGATGAGAATGTTCGACGAAAGTTCAGTTAAAAGAATTAGGTCATGTTTTTTTAAAAGCAATGGGGCTCACAGACTATATTGTCTTGTGCGATACCATAGGGTACTGAATATATTTTTTTTGACTTTCAGGTTCCCACGAGAATGGACATCCTGTAATGTTCAGAGAACATTGTCAGAGCAGAGAGAAAGTAAATAGAAATTGATGTTCTCCTTGAACAATGTCCGAAGTAGCGAGTTCTAAAGCTTTGTCGAAACATTTCCAAACTGACGACAAATGGATGTGAAAACTAAGCTGAACGGGGCAGTATCGAAGGGACCGGTAACGGTTGAACGTTTGATGATAATTCAGAAGAGCATCGTCAATGAAAATATTCATAAAACAGAGACAAATCCCTAATATTTCTGTGGTGTTCTAGGTAAATGAGTAAAGTAAGCGAAGCGTCACTGACAAAACGAATTACACTTTTTTTAACAGAATAAGTATATAAGCTTTTGTATATATTTTGGGGCATCACTCCACTCTAGGGGAAGAGTATTCCAGTAAAGGTCAGATCTGTGCTCATAAATCATAATCATTTGACAGGAAGTGAAGAGGAAACAGAAAATCAAGTTTTCAAGACACCCTTTTGAAAATGGACCTCACAAGGTTTTTTCCATTAAATGGTACTGCTGATGGTAATACCTGTTTTATTCACAAATTATTTTCACGAATCTCAGAATGTAGAGCCTTCTTGAAAGATCTTCATATGATCCCTTTCAAGGTTAGTCACGGGGTTGTCTTTATTCATGTTGTAAGAGAGGAGGGGGTTGGGCTGGATTTAGGAATTGGAGATGAGGATGATTTCATTTACGATCTGTGCATGTAAAACTGACTTTCTCACATATGGTTCTGGTTCAGCCAGTAGGTCCAATTCAGGAAACCAGTTGCCTAATTTGGAACAAAAGCATTTATGTTATTTTTTTCACCCATTTATGCATTCAATCTGGGCAACTTTAGCCTTCATGTTGTATGAAACTGAACACAGAGGATTGCGATAAGGCATCTGGTACTTTGATACCAATATGGTTCTTGGGTAACTTCTGAAAAAAAAGGAAGGAACGAATGAAACATCCGATATAGATAAAAGATCTGATCATTCAGATGAAGTAAATACTCCTTCAGAAGAAGTAGAACTTGAATAAAAAGTAATTTTGTCTTATCAAATTCATGTTCGAGAAATATATTTATTTGACGCAAATTCATTATTTGTAAAAAACAGTTTCTCATAAAAATCATCCCTAAAATCCTTATAAATTTTCAATGTCATTATCAATATTGTCAATCACTGTTGCCGCGATACGGTGAGTTCTGATAACATTTAAAAAAATTAAGTAGTTTCTAGAACATTAATAAAAAAACAATTACTGTACATCAGCAAGAACAGATGACATTCTCTTAACATTGAATAGTCGATATTTTCAACACAACATAATTTCTACCTTGAACGCGAAACATTTTCATAATGCTCGAAAATCCAGGTAAATATAAAAAAATACAATATTGCTTTGACTCGTTAATAATACGAAGCAACACGCGTATTCCTTCTGCACTCATCTAAAACGACAGTAATGATTTTAAACTATGACAACCACTACATGCGGTCATTTCTTCACAGGCAACCATGTATTCTCCTTCAGAAATGTATTATTTGTTATTGTTAAAATTGTTATATCCGTCAACAGTGTTTTGAGTTACTTCCGTTGTTTTAGACTACTTTTTTTGTATCATGAGTGAGAAAACATGATGGTTGAACTGTTATGGGGTTGAAAAACGAAATAGCTTTGTTAGTTACATAAATGAGAACACGTTATTCCGAGCGTTCTCGAACAAAATTCTGCTGGCACATAGGACGGAATGCAACCCGATTATTCTGGTGTAATGAGGAAACTCATGCCAGCATTTTGTAATGCAACTTTCAATTACGCACCACCAGTGCCTTCGCATACCCTTATGCTTGGGGTTGAAGGTAACTACAAGTTGGCTTGGTTACGAGGGTTTGTGTCGAGAACCGACGCTCAAACTCCAACTTGGATCTTGAGTTGGAACCTCTAACAATCTGGAACAGGGATATCTGAATTAGAATCTCCAACCAATATTTCGAATCAGAGCCTAGAATCTGCAGCGCCTCTAAATGAATCTTTAACTGGAAGCAACGTCCAAAATAGGTTCCACACGAAAACGCAATAAGCCTAAGGACGATGGGTAGCATTTCCGCATGACCTATAATTGCTCCTTCCATTACCCATACTCCAGAATCTCGTATTCTCAAGTATGCTGCCATGGTCTCCTTCTTGATCCAGGCTAGAAGCGGTGGTAGCGTCAGCAGTACCATCAACACCGCGGTTGGAGTCGTTCTCATAACACACGTTATCACCGAACAGGCCAACCTCTACACCCTACTGAGCCTTCGGCTAGTGTGTTGCCCTGTTCACCTGGCCACAACACAGCTTACCCATATTGTATATTTGGTCTTACGACTGCCGTGTACAGCCAGCGCATAATCTCCAAGTTAGTACCCCAATTACTTCCTACAATTATCATCAGTTGCCATGGGAATGCTACCGACTTCTGAAAGATCCTATGTACCTGCGGCGTCCATGAAAGTTTGGAGTTCGAGACCACCTCTAGGTATGTGACCTGTTGGACCAACTCAAGCTCTTGGCCCAACATGGTGGGTGGCCTAAACCCGTCTTCCTTCGTTTGGTGAACAGGATCATCTCTATTTTTGTAGAATTTACTGAGTTCCCTGCTTCAACCGCACCATCTTTCAATTATTCTACAGGCGGCCTGCGTACGGTCGCAGATTACTCCGATGAATCGTCCGCTAACAAGGAGTCCACTGCCCTAAAAATACTGACAACAAGAACAAGAACAAGATTGTGGTAAATCCGGCTAAATCTGAGGCCATCAATTTCTAGAAGAAATTCAAATTCTTGAAGGTTCTTCAGAAATTGAAGGTTAAGGACAAGACCTTGGAGGTCAAGACCAATGTGCGATACCTAGGAGTACAGCTGGACAAGCGTACAACATGATAAAAGCATGTCAACCTGGCTATTCAGAGGACTGCGGCAGCGGTAAAACGCACGTACACACTAATAGTCAGGGGATCCAACATGAAGCTAGAGGCCAGAATGATCATCTGCCCAAAACTCCGTTTATGAGCTTGGATAAGATGCAGAATGAAGTACTTCGTATCATCACCAAGAGTGACAAGTACAGGTTTCACCTCCCCAAGAGTACGCCAACAAGATACCTTACCAGGCTCAGAATTTACGATAATCAGCCACGCAAACACAGTGGGCTGATATATCAAAATTTGGCCATCTTTCAAGAAAGATGGGAAGAACCCATGTCATAGGGAACTAAGCCGCCTTTAGATAGTGCGCGAAGTACCTCGACTCCGTTTTTGCCTTTTCCGGGGTTAGTTCGAAACAATCTACCTCTTATCAAACTTAGACAAAGCAGTATCTACATGGAAACGAACGAAATGCATAAGCTGTGCAGGAGGCATGGATTATATGAACTATATCCACTCTTAGTTGAAATATTTGGCCTCCCGCTAACACCAGCGAAGACGGATACTAGCGCCTCCTCGCCGGGACCCTTTGTACCCCTTGATACAAGCGCTCCTCCTTGCCCTAGCCAGTAATGGCCAGGTAAGTATAGTTGTTGTTGTTTCAAAATTGTTTCAAAATTGTTTTTTCCGTTAACCAGCTGTCACCCCCCTACGAACGACAGCCCTCAGAAGTCGAAACTTGTGCGAGCTAAGGATTAACGAGGTCTTACCTTTTTACGTGCGATTTCTAGCACCTAGTGTTAGGTAATGAGTGCAATTAGCCCTTAGATGCATGGTATGATATTAAGATAGTTTTTACTAGTTAGGTAGTATGCTTTTTCAACTCCTAAGGATGCCAACTTCGTTGACGAAACGCGCGTCGTGTGATTTTGACGTTGTTTTGGTGTTTTTGGGTTTTTCCATTTCTTGAACCAACGTATTATGTAACTATGAATATTCCTGAAATTCACTGACTATGAATAATAGAATAAATAATAATAATGATATTATTAATAATACTTCCTCACTCATAAAGTGAGGCATAGCCTGTGCAGGTATTATTATTATTTGCCGTGGCGCTCCGGGGCAACTCACCACCTCAAAATAAGTTATGTTCATGGGTTTTTTGTTAATAGTAATTTTATAGTAGAGTGAGAAAAAAATTTCTGCTACTACTATAAAGTGACACTTTTCAAAACTGTCCTGAATGTCATAACTTCCAACTTTTCATCAGCAGTTAAGAAAATGCCATTTTTGCTACAAGTGGGAGATATCGTCACGAGGCGCTTGCCGATTACGACAAATCAAAACCTCAGTAGAAATTAGACAAAAGTTTTCTTTATCCAGTAATTCTACATGAATTTCCTTTTCCTTTGAATAAATAAGTCATCAATAGTAAAAAGGAGAGTCAATATTTGAAGTGATAAGTGAGACATTTGGTCATTAGAGAGGGATATAAGATTTATTCAGAAGTAAAATATTCAGTATGGATATTCCGAAACTTGTTGAAGCATTCTATGCTCCTTTGACGATAACTTCTTATTTCCTCAGGCTTCTTGGAATTTTGAACGATAGCGTGAATATTAACTCTCACAGTATGTCTACGAAATTAATGAGCTAAAATCGAGTTCACCCGGCGCCGGCGGTCGACCTGCGAGTGAAAGCTGGTATACGCTACAAAGAAAGAGGAAAACTCTAGATGTAGGCATCACCCAATGGAGGCATTATTTCAAAAGGTACAAATTGAATTGCAAAGGTAGCGCCAAAACCACTCAGAATGCGACCGTAAAACAACAAAATACGAAATAGTATCGATAAACTCAAACTAACAAAGAATACAAAGTTACTTAGTTTTCCGCTCTCCTACCTACATACGTAGCTAGAAAAGTTTATGAGGGATGTAGTATTCCATCACAATGAATCCAATATTCGAGTTAAGCAGAAACATCAATAGAAAATACTCTTGTAAAAACAATACAGCAATAATTGAATAAACTACAGTGAAATTTTGCAAAGCATCATACTTCCACGGACACTTGAGCTCACACGACAGCTGTCAAAAAGTCCGTGGGAATAACGAACAATGCCATAACAGACTATGGGAATTATGAGAGATAAATTGGCTTTGACTAGGATTACACCTGCATGGACATTTTATAGGCTTGAGAAGAATGGAATAGATATTTGGTTATTTAAAGAGCAACGTAAAAGTTTTCCGTTTGACAAATAAGTTGATAATTATTAAAGGGCGGGAATAACACTGTGTACGAAACACACAAAAGATGTTGCTCTGCAAACGCCAGCTTCTGAGAAAAAACACATAGGTACTTAAGACTTCATTCAACATATGCACATAATATTGGGTGGTATGAATAAAAGCTAGCAGATGCTTATACTATAGGTCTTTGTCATAACTCAACAAAATTAATAAATTTGTCTCAAGAGCATGTACTCGAAGTTTATTCATACCTCCCATTACCTATGAAAAGCTTAATAGTTGAAAATGAGGAATAGATCTTTTTTTTTAATTCTCGATCTACAGCAGGAGCTGTCACAAAATTACATTCCATGGAAAACGTCAATTTTTTGATGAGATCTCGTAAGTTGTGCGGAATAAATTTTCCTGCACGCGAAAGTTTCTTCAAGAGCGCTACATAAGATTTTTTTGAATGCGCCTGTAAAAAAAATATTGATCCCAACTCATACGGAAAGCTACCTACTTTCACGCACTCTACTGCTTGCCTACCCCAACTCCGCGTTGCGTCAGCGTTGTTCGGCTAAGGGCAAACACATGCGGGAAAGTTTATCTTTCGTCCGTACTTGTTAGGATCAGGGTTGCCGTTTGCAGCACAATTGTGCCAAATCCAGCACTATTTGATTCAGGCGAGCACCGAGCACGCACAATTCAAAAAATTGACAAAAAGAGCACTATTTCGATTAATGGCGTGTTTTATATTTAAGGAAGAAGAAATGAATGAAATGAGAAGAAGACTGATATTTACCTGTCATATTTGCCGATGGCGCGTGACAGGTGACAGATATGACAACCGGGATATGACATTGACAATTGGAAATTGACATATTCACTACGTCAGATAGGTGGCGACATCTTATATCCCTCATTTCAAACAACCGAGTGTGAATAATACGCATGCGCAGTAGCAAGAGCACAATCGAGCACTATTTTGTGGTTAACTTCAGCACAATTTTAGATTGCTCCGCGGCAACACTGGTTAGGATGATAACTATTTCAGTAGCATTTCTCAGGTGTCTTCATGTACGTTTCCATCTCTGTCCACTTTGTAAATCGTTGTATATATATTGGAGTTATCACTGTCGTAAATTTTTCAATAGTTATATCTGATTATTACACTCGGCTTTCTAGCAAAATATTCAACTCATTATAATTGGATTATTTATTCATATCTATAACATGTTTTGAAAATTTTCAGATCGTTTTAGTTCCTCGGAGGTCAATCTACCTTTCTAGTTAACTGAATTCAGATGCTTTCTTGAAAGTGGGGTGAAGATAGGCATTGCGGACAAATCCGAAGAAAATTTGAGAGGGTCTCCATTACTTCTCGAATCTTGAAAACCGCCTCTTTTTTTTGAATTTTTTGTAATTCATATTTCACAATTTTAAAAAATCGACCATGTTATATGTATGAATATATCCTACCTTTTCAGTAATTTGTCATTCTTGCGGTTTGTTGGTCTCTTGGAATATTCGCCATTCGAATTCAAATATGAGCAATAACTTCCCCTTCTTTTGAAGGATTGATGATTTAATTTGCACCATTGCTAAAACTAATTGGACAGATTATAAAATGCTTACGAACCAGCTCACATTCGTTAAATTTCAATATTTTTAAAATGTTTCTAATGTTTATTCAATTATTATTATATCCCCTTCTTCATCTTCGGATTCCTGTTCAGGCTATAAAACTATGTGAGAACACCGTTTGTTTATTCTTTCAAGGAGAAATATGATTTATATTTCTCTAGTTGAGCTGCGCCCATGGAATGATACTCCCAAACACGAGGCATTTTAAAGTGAAACTGATTTATAATATGAAATTTAAGTCTAAAATTATGGACTAATACATTCCCTATGGGTTGAATTGACAGTCTGTCAACTGTCAGATGTGACCACGGTCCATTGAAATTGAGTTTTTTGGAACTATAACCGAAACTACGTTAGGAAACTGAAAAATGGAATAATACAAGCAGTCTAGATAAGCAAATCGGATTCGATGGGATCATAGCAAAACTTCGCAGGTAGAATTGATTGATTCATACCTGAGTGACCGTCTTTCGGTCTTTCGGGTAACAATAATGAATGTAAATATAAGACAAATTCTAAAGGATTCAGGAGAGAGACAGAACTTCAGTAAAAAACTCCTTATTCTCTCCTCAATTTAGGCAGATAACTGACAGAAATCAACTACTTCCCTGGCTAATACCACGACGGACGTTGAATAAAATCTGATAGATATCTGTGCAGCGTTCTCCCTAGAATCCGGGAGACAGCCGCAAATGCTTTCCGTATCAAATAGAAGAATGTTGCTAATGGAGTTGATGAATAACATTAATTATATTTTCTTGATTAAATTCAAACTTTTCAAAAATGATATGTTCCATGAAAAATTCAAAATTTGATTCGATTTTACCTGAAAAGTTACCGTATGAGTCAAGTGAATGCTCAAGCTGTTTTCCACCAACGTTCATATTCAATTTTTTCTTTTAATAATAATAATATAACTTTATTCAGAATTAGAATACAATAATTCAAACGTGCAGTGAATAAAGCATTTAGGGATAAGTGCAAAGCACTTGTTTCCAAAATTAAAAGACAGAAGTATTAAAATGTGATATTGTAAAATATGTAAAAATGTAAACTAAAACAAGTTTAATAAAATTCAATACATATAGTTGAAATTGTCCCCAGACAAGTCAAAGTTAAAAAACATGTACATACAAATATTTAAAATACATACATATAGAGGACAATACACACCTGTCTATATATATATGTAATAAACAAACAAAAAATTACCAGTGAGTTATTAGGGTTGACACATATTATGAAGTATTTCCGAGAAGGAGCGGACACTGTTGCATTGAATATTATTTAGACATTAGTGGATCTCAAGGATCAGTTATCGAGGACTAATTCCAAGAACATTTTCTTTGCGTGTAATATTGAATGCAGTTGTTATAATATTGTTTATGGGCCAATAGGTTCTTGATATATTCGAATTTACTTATTGGATTGGAGAAAGGAGGAAAATTTGTAACATAATCTCGAATAATAAATTACCCGAACAGGGTTTGAGTGAGGTATCAGCAATACATAATCTGCAATTTTTTTTTTACACGAATAAATACTTTTTTATATTTTTTTTCAGCAGCATTAGGTTGCCAATTCTGTGTATATATGGAGGGATGGTGTTATACATTTTTGGAGCTAAGTATCGATAAGACCGTTGTCCAACCAATTTTTGTGTTTGGGGAACTTTGTGGAGATACTTTTTTCGAGTGGGGTAAGAGTGAGATGGCAAGATGAAAGTGTTTTTATTTTTGTGGTATCTTAGTATTGTATTATAATAATAAAGTTGTCGGGGATCGAAAACATTAGCCTCATTGTAGAGTCTATCTGAGGGATATTTATATTCTTTTGAGAGAATAAATTTCAGTAGTCTTTTCTGCAATATTTCGAGAGGGCGCATATGAGTCTTCATTGCCCCTCCCCAGCCTTCAATACCATATCGTAAGTGACTTTCAAAGCATGATACAGAATTTTAGGCTGATGAAATGTTAGTATATCTTTCAGATATTTAAATTTGTAGATGATCGATTTAGTTTGTTGCAAACAAAGTTTATATGCGAGTCCCATCTGAGGTGAGTGTCTATGAATACACCTAGGTATTTAACTTTTTGCTGGGGTAAAATTGTATTTTGTTGTTCGTTTGTTGTGAATGTGAGGCAATCGAATGATGTTGAGTTGGAACGGTAGGAGCTAAATGGTAGATTAAATTTGTCAAGTTTCACGGTGAGTAACTAGTATTCCAGCCAATTTTTGATCGACGGTAAGTCGCTCTGTACGATGTTTTTCAGTTGTTCCCAATCGTCTGCTTTGTAAAATATTGCAGGTACATCGGCAAATCCTAGTATATAGAGAAGATCCCATTGATATAAATGTTGAAGAGAAGAGGACCAAGTACGGTCCACTGCGGTACTCTATATTCTATTGCCCTTCGTTCACTGATCGTATCATCCACTCTGACGCACTGAAATCTATTGGTGAGGTAACTTCCAAAAATTGTTGCCGTTCATTCTGGAACACTTGCCACTACGCGACATACGTCAATGACTTGTTCTCGCAGATTATCTAATGTGTCAGGTGGAGTGCTGTAAACTTTGGTTTTTATGTGTTCCACAAAAAATCTGAGGAACTTAAGCCAAGTGACCGAGGGGGGCCACTCAATTACACCCCTTTGTTTAAGTAATTGCGTACATTTAGAGAGTAATGCGAAGGGACTGTCTTGTCGAAAAATCAATTCCTTTGCAATGTATGCAGGGTCGTTCTCTATGATATTTGTTAGAACTGGGTCGATGGCATTTTGAAGTAGATCCAGGTACATGTCTCCAGGTAAATTTCTAGGGAAGAAAAAAGTACCAAAATTCAGCAGCTAGATCAGCATCCACCTATCCCAAAGTTCACCGAGGGAAAAGCAGATACTATAAACCTATGTATCATGGCTATACAGAAGGCATGATTTAAGATACTTTGTAGTGGCCATAAATTGTGAATAGTTTGAGATATTGACTAATAAATTATATTTGTTTTGACTTGATTCAGGCAATGATCAGGAAGTGGGTGACTGCTGGTATGCCTATTTGGACAGACATTATCAGTATGAATTTTTGACCGAGCTGGGGAGATCGTGCGTCAAAACGAAAGAATCTCGTAAATTCTAGTTCGCAAATGTGTTCTGATTACTCGCAAGGGTGCAGCCGAATGACGAAAAGAACAAATTTCAGAATGAAAATTTCAATTTCGTCTCTTATTCTAAGCCGCTGTACAGTGTGTCCATTTAGTGCGTAATTCTTCGATATTTAGAAAGTCATAACCTATGGAGAAAAACTTCAAATGAAACACTTTTTCAGTTACTTACTAAAGTTGCTCATTTTCAAAATATTTTCAAATTCTAGAGGCTAACAATTGTCTGTTAGCCTCTAGCTTTCCCCCAAAGTGTACACCATGCTTATCAATTCTTCCTGAGAATAATTCATTTCAAACACTCAACATCAAACACTTCAAATTTTCGAAACCGAATTAAACGTCAACAATTAAGTGTCAACAAAATATTCGATTTTTTTCATGTCCAACTGAGAAGATAGGACTTACCTACAGAAATACTTACTTATAGGAAACAATTTTGAGAATTTCTGCACCACTATACAAATGATGGAACCAGATATCAAATTTATGATCCATGTGTGTGTGAATATTTCAGGTATTTTTCAGTGTATAATTGTGCTCCAGTGGGGTTTTTGGAAGACACCCAGTATTGTTGAAAATATTTTTAAAATTGGTATATTTAGGAACGGAAGAAATTTGTTTTCAAATTTTTCTCTAGTGATAATGGCTTTCGAGATATCGAAGAATTACGCACTAAATGGACACACTGTATAATTAACCAGAATTTGAGAAAGAATCGAAATTCCACAACAATTTGTTGGTGTCAGAGCCAGTTAACCCTGTTTTCCTTCCATCGATTTTATGACAGTTAAGTAAAGATTTATTCGGTAAGTTTAAGGTAAAGGCGAACAAAAATATTTTTATTTGCTGTCAAATACAGATAACATTGCGAGACAGAACTTATAATCGATTGGTTGATGAAAATAATTTGGGATGATATATCTCATTTTGTGTCATCTCACCCGCTCAAGAATTCACGCAGAACAATAAAAACAACTTACCTACGCAAACATCAGGTGCAGGCAAACTAATTTCGGAACTGAATCCTTGGATATAACAATGGAATCCTGGAAACAAATACACGTAGATGAGAATAAATGTATATCTTATATGAAACAGGCACGAAATAATTGTACAGGAAGTAAAATATATATTCATGATACAGCGACATTGAGCACTGCGATTTTTCAAGTTTAGCTTTACGTGCAAATGAAAACTTTCATCAATGAATAATAGTTTTTGTCCTCATTTCAGCAGAGAATATTTGAAAATCATAATTTGAATGATTTGAGAGAACATAGGTATACAGATTTGGTGAAACATTATCGGCATATAGCGTTCTCAATACTTTTGTTTGACCAGTACAAAATATAACAAATATACGCGATGAAGAGTCAAGTATTCTTCCAACAAACTGTTAGCCTCGAGAAAAATTTACGTGATAGTGTCATAGAAGAGTAACAAAGAAAATATTTTAATTTGTAATACCACATAATCAATGTGGTATAGGGCTGTGAGCAATGTTTGAAGTTTTGAGTTGAGTTGAGTAGATTTTTCCTCATGAAATTAAGCAAATCAACGTAGTGAAAACAAAATAATGCCCTGCGGCTACAATAAATTGCCAATTTTATGGTGATTTAAAAATGGAATGAGACAAGTGATTAGTTAACGAAAAAAAATATTTCATTTGACGGTTTTTATACAGGCCGTTTCTTTTAGCATGTGGTAGGTAACATTGCTATATTCTAGACCGTAATAGATACAAAGACAATTGAATGGGAAAAAATTTAACTATTGTGGTGAGCAGTACATTGGTCAGAGAAAATCTACGGGGACTCTCGCCCTTCACGACTTATACAGAGAAAACTAAAAATGCTGTTTTCGGTTTTTTACGAATAGAATGGTTATTTCAGAATATATAAAAAAATGAGAGAGGAAAGTTTTCTTGTATTCAAAATGTAATGGAACTATGTAATGATAAATTTTTAATTAAACGTTTCGAGTCAACACGGCCACCATCAACAATTTTTTCAAATACGGATCTGTCTATTTCATCACAAATATTGATAAAGCGATTAAATCACAATTCAGTGGTATATCACACTTGAAATTTTTATAGCGTTTCATATAAAATAACTGGCATCATCAGTGACAACAATTTTTAATTACGGTCCTGTCGTTAGTTCTTTTGTAAATTGTTTTGATTTCTTCAAAACTCATTCAACTATTAGGATACTTCAGTCATTACCCAATACTTTCGATAGGAAGATACCCCAACACAACGAACATTCGTATTTTTCCTTTTTGGGGATTTTTGTATTACAGTAATCCTTGATTCAAGGCTGATTTCTTCTGTATCAATTTTTACACGGATTATTTTCATAATTCTCAATCCTGGAAGTAATGAAAATATCAGATTTTGATCAAAATACAAGTGTTGTCTAATTTGGTACAATTAAATAGCATCTCACTTCTTTTACCATATTTAAATACGTAGGCTTTGCTTGATTTCTATAGCAGGAAAAATAAATGAGTTGTTGATATCTGTTAGGAACTGTCAGACATTTAAGCACTCGGTTACATATTAAAGACGTATTTGAATGACGAAAGGACTGATAAGCTATTTAATAATGTAAAATCAAATAGAAATTCTCTTTTGGTAAGAAATATGTATAGTGAGCTATACCCGAATCGTCGCATTCCAAACATTCAAATGTTTATACGATTAAAAATAAATTTGAGAGACTGTGCATTTGATAGAAATAAAACTAGAAAATGTGTTGTTACTGGAAGTATAAGGAACCTAATAAATGTTTTGGGTAAGCAAATATTACCTTATAAAGACAAAAAAGTGAAAAATAACGTATTTTTTTTAAATCTAGGATTGGTCAAAAATATTTCTAATCAAGATTGTTCTTTACGAGAAATTGCCCACGAACTTGGGATATCTGTAAAATCTACCAGAAATATTTTGAAAAAGAACAAATACAAAGGCTACAGGATACGCAAAGTTCATCACCTTAATGAAACGGATTACGGAAGGAGAGTACGATTTGCGAAATGGTTAAGACGTAGAAATAGGGAAGTTCGAAATATTTGTAAAAAAATAATATGGACGGACGAATCAAAATTCACCAACAATGATTGGTTTAACAGATGGAATAATACGAATGAACATTTACATAGAGAAACCAATTTCCAGGAGAGGTTCGGAATAAATGTTTGGTTGGGAATTTTGGGAACAAACATACTAGGTCCTTTCTTTTACGATGAGCATTTAAATGGTGAAATGTACCCGCCGTGGAATACAATATTTTCAACAAGACGGTGCCCCTCCCCATAATGCAGCAATAGTAAGGGAACATTTAGATGCAATATTCCCAACAAAGTGGATTGGAAACAATGGACCTGGCCAGCTCGATCCCCAGACCTTACTCCTTTGGATTTTTTTGTCTGGGGATACATAAAGGATAAAGTTTTTTCGACACCTAGTACCGATATCGACCATCTCAAACAGAAAATTAGAGATGCATGTAATAGCATTACAACCATCATACTAGAAAATTGCCACAGAAATTGTATGGACAGTCAACTTATGTGCATTCAACAATGAGGTCGTCAATTCGAGCATTTATTATAGAATTCTTTTTCTGTATTGGTTTTATTTTCTTCCACAAATTCATTATGAAATAAATTGTTTTTCTGTTTGTTTGATTTCTTCTCCTCTTAAGTAAGTTTATTTCTGGAGTAAATTGCTATCGTTCGTCTCTGAAACTGCAGAAATCTCTCATTAATTTTTATAGTATAAATACAATTTTCATAGATACATTCATTCAAAACGTCACTGATAATTTTTATATCGAAGCGTTAGATTCTGTGGAATTCGTAAACAAACTAACGACAGGACCGTAATTAAAAATTGTTGTCACTGATGATGCTAGTTATTTTATATGAAACGTTATAAAAATGTCGAGTGTTATATACCACTGAATTGTGATTTTATCGCTCTATCAATATTTGTGATGAAATAGGTCCGTATTTGAAAAAAATAGTTGACGATGGCGGTGTTGACACGAAACGTTTGATTAAAAATTTATCGTTACGTAGTTCTAGTATATTTTGAATGCAATAAAACTTTCCTTTTTAAATTTTTTATATTTTCTGTAATAACAATGCTATTCGTAAAAAAACGAAAACAGCATTTTCAGTTTTCCCTGTATAAGTTGGGAAGGGCGAGAATCTCCGTAAATTTTCTATGGCCAATTTACTGCTCACCACAATAATTACCTTTTTTCCCATTTAATCGTCTTTGTATCTATTACGGTTTAGAATATAGCATTGTTACCACATGATAAAAGAAACGGCCTGTATAGTAACTTTATGAAGGTTACTAATATTCTCAATAACATCGAAATCATTTACAATTACTTGAGTAGATGTTCAAAATGGCGACCTTTTTCGCATATACAGGCCTTGTATTGACAGAGAAAATACAGTTTTTTCTAAAGTATCATTAAACAATTCTTGTTTATTATAAAAATGTCAATCAATCAAAAATATTTCACTGTCTTTCTGAAGCGTGAAGATTATGTTTCTTTGATGTCTTTAGGCAGATGTTTATCCAATATAAACAATTCAATCCTTTATACATACTATCACTGGTATCATCAACCAGATTGCTCGATTATCTTGTTACACAATGGAATTGTGAAGATCGAAATACCTACCAATTTTAATAACTATTGAAGAAAAATCCAGAAATCAATCATGCTGTATAGTTTTCATGCATAACGCCTAAGTTCTATTTTAAAAATTGAATGAATTAGGTTATTATGAAACATTTCATTATTCCACCGTTTTGCGTTCGAAATAATCTCGTGAATGGATTGAATTCAAATCAGTACCTACTTTGGAAATATTTACCCTGGAGTAAATTACGTGATCATTTTTCAGTGACACTCATTTATGAGAAGTATCGGCATAAATTGAAATTCAAATTCAGAATCCTCGTCAAATTGAATAGCAGATGAATAATGGAGAATAACCATTCAAATGGATAACTTCGGGATTTTCTCGAGTACCATTGCATGAACGGAATAAATTGAAAGAATAAAATGGAACTGAAAGGATGCTTCCTGAAATTACTTTTTCAATGCTGGAGCAGGCGTATTCTCATTCCAGTTCCTGTAGGGTCAGAAGTAATAATCATTTCGTGTGATTCTTCGATTATTTTCACAGTCCGCAACATTTACGAAAGGGATTGAAATTGAACGACTTCATGAACCTTTCCAAGTCCATATTCAATAAATTTCACCCAATAAGGGATTTTTTTTATTTCAGTTGTGGGTGAAACATACGGAATAACCTTTTGTAAGTTATACAAGGTCGTAAATCGGGAATTCTCTCAAAATAGTCGCATTTTCATTATTTTCGACAAATTTAGAATCAATCGATTGGGTTACAGCAGTAGCGGAACTCTCCAAGAATTTATCAATTTTGCATGAAACTTCAAGCTTTATCATTAGGACTTCAATCATCATCATCATTCATTTTTATTTCAATGGATATACAGATTGAATTTGAGGCCTATTTTATTCCTTATTTACATCAACTATTTTAACCAATGCACGTTATCTCACAAATGCGTATTCTTTACTAACGATAGAATCATCTGAAAATCCGACACAACAGTAAATAACTTAACAGAGAAGGCGAATGGAGACAAAACATGAGAATTTAATTTTTCCAGTAACAACATCATTGATAACAATTGAAATGAATTACTTTGATCATCGACATAAATTTATCGTGGTCAGCTCCTGAGGAAAAAATTACAAAAAAAATTACCCAAGTACATTTTCACCTGCATACAACTTGGATTTGGATATTGATGCTTTGAAGAGTGCATACTACTTTGTTTCACTCTCACATAACTTATAGGCTTTATGGGTTAATTCGTCTCATATTGCAGAAAAACATCATTCACATTAATATTGAAAGCTGACTAGAAGAAACACTGTAAGCCTTTAATTAGGAAAACTGATGTTCAACCTTACCTTTCGTTGCATTCGTTATACTATTTTCGACGTAGATACATAAAAAAATTGGATTTCACCAGACGTTAGTATTTGTCCATGTTCATAGAACAGGAATTCTCATCTGCTCATAACACCTCGGTACAGACTATCAAAATCGCAGAAAAATTCATTGAATGTTAGTTTGTATAATCATTTACCAGATGATCACTCACAGTTTGCCCAACTTCTATTAATTCAAAATGAAAATTTCTTCTTCTGAGATACAGGGTGTCGAAAGTCCGAAAAAGTATTTGATTTTTTTTCTTCAGAACTGCTGAAGGAAAAAAAGACTTCTTACACTAATGAAGGTTGATCAACGTGATTATTTGATGTTATAGTGTTTGATTTTTCGTAAAACAGTGACGAAGATACGTTAGAATTTTGCCATATTTTTCTTCACATTTTCTTCAGACAAGTAAATTGACAAATGAGTGTTTGACATCAGTTCATTAGTACTTGACCTAAAAGTCAACATTCCATAGAGGTTTCTGAGATATTTACGAAAAACTGAAAGTATGTTCTGAAGAAGCATGTTCAATGCGTTGATCAGTGGCGTACCGAACAAACGAACACAAACTAGTCTGAAATTCTCAACTTTGCAATTACTTATAAAGACTCGAAAAAAAAAAATTTCAGTAAAGATTAGTGTACCAAGTTTTTTTTTTCCTTCAGGAGTTTTAAAGTAAAAAAATCGAATTTTACTTTTTTCGGACTTTCAACACCCTGTATCTCAGAGGGAATGCATTTTAGAAAATCTATTGATATAAAATTTTCACTTCAACATGAGTTAAGGAATCTGTGTACGAAGTTTGTCAGTCTCATTCTGACTCACCCTGATATATATGAGTTTGACTATTTCCTATATGAGATGGAAAAAGTAGTTGATAGGAATTTCCGAAATAACAAATACAGATCATGCAATTTTTTGTAGTACTTATACTCATATTTGAGTGGAAAATCCTGTCAGATTGCTAGTTTCTAGAGTTTTCTATAATTCGATTAGCATTATTTTGTGAGAGCTTCTATGTCTATGGATACCGAATAGAAAATGTATCACATGTTCTTAAGACAACCCTATTATATTCACCATAAATGATGAAAGGGTTTAGTAATCTTAATTTGAACAATTTAAACAAGCCGGCATGATTACTATAGTGATATTGATATGGCACTCAATTGTTTCTAATGCAACCATGAGCACCGTGGCCAACTGAGAATAATAATAATAATAATAATAAGCCATTTATTTCCAACAGGTACACGAACCCACTTGTGTGAAAATACAGAAATTACATAGTGTTCCATAATCAATGGTGAAGAAAAAAGATTGGAACATTATCAACATTTATATAAAGATGAAATATAGACGGACAAATAAAAAACAAAAAATATGAATTAAAATATGTTACACAGAGACAGACAAGTGAAAGGTAGGGCATACACCGACAAATGAGGGAACAATGATGCAGTAGACAAAGGAGCGAAAACTGATTCCAACCACCACCACAAGACAGCGAATACCCAAACTTTGTCCTCACAATACTTAAGCTAAAAATACAAGTCAGTGATCAGACAATTCATTCAGTAATAATGTGGTTATCCATTTTAATGAGTCGAAATTAATATCGCATAATCCAGAAATACGACTGAAGTTTTGGCACATAATAGTTATAGGGCTCTGAAGAGTGATATTGGTACGTGAATTACTGACATGAAATGTAACACTGCGTCTGGACTCTAAACGGGGCACAAACCACTTGATTTCATGCAAGAGATATGGACAATCGATGTTGTTATGAATTAATTTGTAAAGAAATGAAACAGCAGCGATAATTCGCCTGTTCGACAGAGATATAACATCAAATCCATTTAAATAAATACTATTTTCCAGTCCTCTAACAGGATAGTTATTGTCTTCACGAAATACTAAGAATTTTAGGAATCTTCTCTGAACAGATTCGATATCTTGTTTCAGTGTTTTTGAAACAATGAGAATTTCTGATAACAAAACCGAGAACTTTGAGGGCATTTGACACCGCTTGGTTGATATGTGGAATAAATGAAAACTTCTGATCAAATATAACTCCTAGGTCTCTAATCTCAGTACGTCGTTTCAATACGTTTAGATCGATAGAATAACTGAAATTTACCTGGTTTTTGCATCTGGAATATGTCATAACAAAACATTTATCAACATCAAGGCCCAATTTTTTTTTATCACACCACAAAATAATTTGATTCAAATCAAACTGCAATACTAAGCAGTCATGAGGGGAAGTTATTACCGAATAGATTTTTAGGTCGTCTACAAAAACAAGCTTTTGACAAGCTAATGAGGTAATTAGGTCATTAATATAATAAATAAACAGAAGTGTTCCAAGATTGGACCCTTGTGGTATGCCTGACGTGAAAACAAGAAAACGAGAATTGAAGTTTTCATATTCAACGAATTGTTTGCGATTACTCAAATACTATTTGAATAGTAGAATTAGATTTGATGAGAAGCCAAAAGTTCGCAGTTTCTCTAGTAGGACTGAGTGATCAATTTGGTCGAATGCTTTTTGAAAATCGTTGTACATAACATCGACCTGCTTACGTTTATCAAGGAAATTGGTGACAAAGTGGGAAAAACGAAATAAATTGGTGACACATGATCTGTTGCTCATGAAGCCGTGCTGATGTGTCGATATCAAGCTTCTGGTTGGAGCATAAATTGCATCGTAAATGATGATTTCTAGAATTTTAGCAGATGAGCACAAGATAGATATTGGACGATAGTAATTTAATATGGAAGGATCTCCTTTTTTCAGAACCGGACATATTCGGGCAACTTTCCAAAGGTTTGTAAAAATTTTGGATGATATGACAAGATTGAATAGATAAGAAAGAGGTTCAGCTAAAACTAGACGGCAATCTTTCGCAAAAAAACTCGGAATTTGATCAACTCCTGAAGTGAGTTTATTTTTTAGCTTACTGCACGCCTTTATAACTTGTTCCGGAGTAATGGGTGGAATGGTAATTGATTCATTGCTAATTTCATTCAAATCAGGAAGGTAGTCTGAGGTAGACTGGGGTTTGTAGACACTCTCAAAATATGTGGCAAAAGCATCAACAATTTTCTGGGGATCATTATAGGTGACATGGCCATCAGTCATGCATCCAGGGATTCTGGACTGCCCTTTTTTCTCTCTAATAATGGACCAGAAGCCTTTAGCATCAGTTTTAATAGAATTTTCAGCATTTCGAAAGTAGTTTTTGTAAGATGCATTAATTTGGGATTTAATAATAGTTCTCAGTTCTCTATATTGATTAAGTAAGGTGATGTCATGTGATTTTTTATATTTGCGAAAAGCCTTTTCTTTTTTACGAATGTTAACAATAATTGGTCTGTAAATCAGGGTGGAAAACGATGCGTAAAGAGCTGGATAGTTAGCTTTTCTAAAATTTAATGAATTGGTTTGATCACTGTTCACACCAAATTGTTCATAATGCTTATAGGAAGCCGAGAAATTGAACTGAAGAGCGGGATGGTAGCTGTCCTCTGCAACCGGGAGTTCATCGGCTTTGGCTACTGAACACTCAATACTAGAATAAACCAGGTCTAGGATTTTACCATTCGTATTTTAAATTTTTATTAAATGAAGAATACGTGATTTTATGAGGTAGAAAGAGGTTTATTCCAATATTTCGAAAACTGTTGAATGTAGGCATAGACAACCGTATTCAAAATTAGCCTCACTTTCGATACTTAATAGAATGACATTATAAAATAGGGGATTTCCTTTTGAAAAATGGACTTACGATAGTTTTTTCAAACGCATCTGTATCATTGCCAGGTGAACGCCATGTAATACTCAAAAATAAATGATCCTGTGTGAAATTTTCAAGATGGAATTTGAAATATTTCGGAAACGGTTGATTGAAGTCAAGACATTAAACAAGAACTATGTTAAAACAATTTGTAGAATCAAAAAATGTAATAATATACAGGCGATTCCATTTTTGAAAATATTTTGGCCTGTCAGCCCCCATCATAGTAGATAAAGTGCCAAATTTTCAAACTCAGCCTACTTTCCATATATTAATCGGTACAGTTCACGGTGGGACTCCTTGTATATTCTAGCAAAAATGGCACAATGCAGTCAAAATCTATCTACTATGGCAAATATAATTTTCATCATTTTATCTACAGCTGGCAGCTATATATATGTATATATATATATGAAAACTAAAAGTTCGGGTTGAACCGCGTCTAGAATTTGTTGAAATTCGACGTTTCGGCTCCGATTTTGGAGCCATTTTCAAGAACTGAAAAAGAAAGAAAATTAATAAATGGTTGAAACGTAATTCTACGCTGAGGTCTCAATCTGCCTACTCCTCAGGTATAATTACGTTCGGTTTTTGTGACTTGACGTCGGGGTCTCAATCTGCCTACTCCCCATGTCTCGTCACTGGTTCTCTCTAAGGTCTCAATCTGCCTACTCTCTCGAAGGAGTATATATAATATAATAATAATATATATAAGGAGGATATATATATATATATATATATATATATATATATATATATATATATATATATATATATATATATATATATATATATATACTCATTTACTCATTGCACGCATCAACTCATTTCCCACCAACCCAGTTTCCGCACACAGCTCACCTAGCGCCAACCAAGTTCCCGCACACAGCTCATCTAGCGCCAACTCAGTTCCCGCCCATAGTTCACCTCGCGCCAATACACTGCACACGGCCATTACAGCCACGTCCACTATAAATACAGTTACTCAACCCACAATTCCTCAGTTCTCTCGAAGGAGTAGGCAGATTGAGACCTTAAATAGAACCAGTCACGAGACATGGGGAGTAGGCAGATTGAGACCCCGACGTCAAGTCACAAAAACCTAACGTAAATTATATCAAAGGAGTAGGCATATTGAGACGTCAGTGTAGAATTACGTTTCAACCTTTTATTAATTTTCTTTCTTTTTCAGTTCTTGAAAATGGCTCCAAAATCGGAGCCGAAACGTCGAATTTCAACAACTTCTAGACGCGGATCAACCCGAACTTTTAGTTTTCATATATATAGGCATGAAATTTTGTATTGCGTTTCATATCTTATTAACATATAAAACACTGAAGAAAAGCTTTCCTTTCGTGATTTGTAATAATATTATTACTATAAATAATAATTACTATTACCATTCGGTTTCCCATATTCATGTCTGTTTCTACTGCTCATTTATATTTGCTTCTTAAAATAATATTAATCGATTTAGCTGTCTCTCACCTCTGCTAATTAATTTATCAACCATGGTAAATATGTAAAACTAAAACTTGACGTTAATCATCTAAATGAAACGAATTCAATTTTTCATCTTGTGATGTTTCGTTTTTGTTTATGACAAGGATTTACGGTCATCTTTCGTTAAAAAATTATATAAACTCTTGCCTGGAGGGATAAGGTTAACTTGAACGTTCAGGAAATGATCAGCATGAAAATAAAATATTTATGGGGCTCTTCAGATGTTTTCTCGTCTTATCGATGGTCATGTGGCGACAAACGAAAATAAGTAATTACTTTAAAACTTGACCGATCTGATGGCATTATGAGAAAACCACAGCTGTATCCAAATCATCCGAAACGTCTGAAGAGTAGGTCACCGTAAATCTGTTTCGGATTTCATGGCATTGCATTATAGAGGAAGAGACAGCAACGTACTACAAGTTTTCATTTTATGAGTAGTCAATTTAGGTACTGAATTTTATATACCTGCTGAATTATAAATGTCATGTCTGGCAGTTCCCAGAAGAAAGTTTTTCTGAAATCGTTCAAGAATGCCCACTTTCTCGGAGCAACTTCAGGCCTCAAAATACGCTAATATAGTATTTTAGTCCGTTGCTAAGCAACGAACTTTTCCGGACCGTTTTCGGCCGTAAACGATCCGGGAAAATTTTTGACGGCTTGTTTACATTTTAGACAGTAAATGAATGCACGCAAACAATAAGTATAATTCCTTAATTTATGATAATTCTGATAGTGATTTCAGAAAAAATATTATGTGTACCTCGTAGTAAAAGCACATTCCCAGATTTCAATGCTTGTTGGCCTCGGCTTATCGCCTCGGCCAACAATTTACATTGTCGTCCGGGAATGTATTGCTTACTACTAGATACACAATATACTATTATTAAAAAAACAAAACGGTAAAAAATGATCTTTGATTGGCTTGAGTCGAGTATCATTTTCAAGTGGTCTTGTGGTCAAAAGCGTCGTGCTAACAGGTTCTATACTGGCAAAAGCTTTTTTAATTTTCTCCTAGGTTATTATGAATGAAGCATTTTAACTACTATTTCATGCATTTTCCTCAGTAAATCATTACATTTTTTAATTGAACAAATAATAACAATAAGAGCATATTGTATTTTCCCCTTCAACACCAAGTGTTTGAACTCCTAGATGCGCATTTGAATAACTATGTGTTTTTCATCAGTGGGAATACTGAATTTATTTGCCTTTCACTTGCAACAAGAGGCATGACGTCACCCATCTGATATTCACATGGATGAACTCGAACAATATTCCTCAGTTCCGGGTGGTGGTAGAGTATTCTTATGCTATCGAAATGGAGTTCAAAATTTTTGATATGTTGTAGCTGGAGCTATCCTGACTAAAAGTTTCAATTGGTCCAACTCGATAGTATGACCAGGATCGGCACTAGAGGCTGAATATAAATATATCAATATCTCATTTATATTCAATATTGTGAGAAATATTTTTCTATAATGCAGAAACAAAACGAGACTGTTTTTCAATAGTGTGGTGAACAATATACTCAATTCTTTAGGGAATGAATTCACCTACGAAGTTATGAGTTGATTCAGTTTATCATTGAGGATCAATCAGAATGATCTGTTGATCGACTAAAATATAACAAAGCTATGAATACGGATACTTTAATGAAGGATTCACATTATTTATATGTAATTACTCCAAATCAAGAATTTCATTATTATTGGCTGATGGCTGAAACCAGATAAATGAAAAATGAATTTGTAATCGATATTTAACTTTGAAGCTATGAGTTGATTGAGTTCATTAATATTTGATCGATCAGAATGGAAATTGATCTCTCAAAATAAAATTCGGTAGTTATTTCGTGTCGTCTGTCTGTCGTCTGGGAAGTTTCAGGTTAATCAGGTTTCATTTTACATTTCAATTTGTCTAATCGAGTATTCGAACTGTTTTTATTATGGTTTGTGTAGTGTTATCATATAAAACGTAAGTAAACTAAGTAGTTTTTGACTTTTCTTAGAATGAAATGGCTGGTAATAAAATAGGAATTTGTATCGCCACGGGTGGGTGAGCCATATACCTATCACCTCTTCGATGATAGAAACCATCTGAAGTTATGTACAATAATTCCTGTGCATGAGACGTTATCAACAAAATTTGAAAGCATTCATTACAATCTGATAATTGATATTGGGAACAATAATTACGCTATAACTTTTAGGTTATGTCTCATCGTTCTGTCCTAACATTGTAGCTGTTGATTTTATCATTTTCATTTAATTTTCAAGAACTCGTATGTCATAATGATTCAGAAGACTCTGACGAACACTATTCAGAAAAGTAAATTGAAAATGATGATATCAGTAGTATAGATTTAGGTTCTGCTTTGTATAAACTCTACAAGTTTTTAATGTATTTGAAATGTTCACACTGACTTAGATTATCAAGAAAATATTACAGTCTTAGTGAATCACACACTATCAGTGAATTTTTCATATCTAGATGCAATTCAACGCTGCCAAAATAGAACATTTCTGATGAAGGACATTGAAGTGGTGGTATCTGTTACCTCGTAAATTCCTCCGATCGATTGAAAAGAAATTAGTAGTATGTATAGAAGTTACAAACTTTTATATTTCTCCATTATTGATAGATTATGGTTCCTAGTAAAATTCGAAGAAGATCAATATATTTGCCTCATATTTTTCAGTTACAATATTTTTACTGAAGACTCATTCAAAACCTTTATAAATGAACAACCTCCCATTCATTTTGAGATTTGAGAGGCATTGTTTACAGTTTCGAATTCTACACATTAAACCTACAAATGCACATATATTTTATTCACAAACATACCAAATATCAAATCGCACAATTAATTTTTTTTTCAGGGTTCTCAATTCAGCAGCCTTAACGGATGTCCCAGAAATGGAAGAGTGAATAGGATTTTATTTTTTTCTTATTTTAAAATTAGATATCACACCCTGTTGAAATTTTAAAATAAAGCACTTGTACCTTTATAGAGATGAACTTTTCTTCCTGAATTATATATAACCCTCAAATTGTAGAGCAACTGTAGACACGTGTTTCAGACTGTTAGTAGTCATGAGTACCGTGTAGCCAAGTGCAAAGATGTATAACACTTTTTCGTAAAAAGTGTTGCACATCTTCGCACTTGGCTTCACTGTACAGTAGACCAACAGTTATGAACATGTGTCTTGCTCTACAATTTAAGGATTCATTGATTTTATTCTATTCGATTATTCGAAAAGTTAACTCTGGGAATATTACAGTAATATTCCTGGATCATACAATATATTCAAAGAATACCAATTGAATATTCGCTAAGAATATTCTATGATTATTCTTCATTTATGTTCCTTGGATAAACTTGGCATATTCCAAATATTCTGAGGATATTCATTGGTAATATGATAGGAATATTTTGTATGGAATATCCTTGGAATATCCCAGAAATATTCTAGATATTCATAGAATATTCTCTTGGGAATATTCTACGATTATCTGAGGGATTGCCATAAGCATGATCAGGGAATATTCCTCCAATATCCTAGAATATCCTAGTATATTCCTAGAATATTTCAATATGCCAAAAAGAATGTTCTTGGATTATTCATGGAATATCTAGTGCTGTCTGGGATCAGTCGGTCCAGGAACATTGAAATGTGAATCGACCAGCTTTATATTTGCTAACTAAACAGACGGTTAGCAGAAATCAAGAATTCATCTATGATATTACCCGTCACAACTTTGACAATCACAAAATCATCAAGCACCCTGTGAAGTTTCCAATATATCACAATACCTCACTCAATCACTGATATTCACTAGTTGACTCTGTAGAACTAGTCTATCAAAAATTTCAGGTGGATATGGGAGTCGAATGAAACTTCACTTGGAAAAATGTTGTAACTATTCTGGAGCCAGACCTGGCCACTTTTGTTTGGATAATCAGCTTATTTACAATGCATGAGACATCATTCTGTCAAGAAAATTCAACTCCCGTCTCCACTGTCTATGTGTTGCCACAGCTGAGCTCTCTGTCACTACATCGCTATATAATTATCCCATTCGCTTCGGTCTGGAAAACCCAAAAACTTTTTTCCCAACTGATAAAATTATTCATCCCTCCATAAACTTCAGCGCATCGATGATGATTGAATAGAATCAGACCCGCTTTTTTACACTGTATTATGTTTTTGGAATTCATTTCGTATTCATTTTCCTTTACCTTTTAACTGGAATATAGAACTTCAACAAGTCAGAATATTTTATCCGAGTTTCCTTATTATTGGCCTTTCATTTACCTATCAGCAACTAATCTATTTTTTCATTAATTGATTACTACACAATTGAACGCATGTTATATGTGTATATTGTATATGCGAATACTCTCCGCAGATGAGCCGGTATATGAACGAATAGCAAAGAGGGTCAAAGAATGGGGGTCGCAGGCTACAAGGAGAACCTGCTGATTGACAGTTGCATCACACAGGACTGTGGGCAGTATAAGCGTAACCTTTCAATGACCCGTACCCGATCAAATACTGAGATGCCGCTTTGGAGGACTCACTTCACCATAGCATCTGGTCAAGTCATAGTCCAAACAGAGCAGGTTATCTTTGAAAGGGGAGTGTTTCAGGAATACTCCCTCAGCCTTCTTCTGCATCTCACTATTGCCATTGTCCGTTGTACTACGGAAAACCCGCGGATACAACTGCGGCACCCCCAGCAACCGGAGGCATATAGTCACCCATCTTTTTTACATGGATGACCTCAAACTATATGCCTCCCAAAAAAGGGTTCTTAGTCCTTAAGGGTGTTGCAAAAGTACAGGCATGCTATCGGAATGGAGTTTGAAATCGACAAATTTTCCACGGTTCATCTCAACAGAGGACGATGCGAGCAATACGGGAACAATGCCACACCCAAGAGGTAAAAACTCTCTCCACAAATAATATGCTTGCCGTTCCGATTCTTCACTCCTTTGGAGTAATGAAATGGACTCAGGCAGAGCTGCGACAATTTGACGTAAAAACTTGCAAAATGATGTATCTTCATAGGAGCTTGCATCCTAAATCGTCTGTTCCACGGTGTACTTCCCCTGAAATCGGGGAGGCCATGGACTCTTGAGTTTGGAGTGTCTACATAACAGAATGGGTATTGGATAGAGCATGTGAAGTCATCGGGAGTTCAGATCCCATTCTTTGCTTAGTATGCGATCATGAAAAAACAGGGGATGGAGTATTTCTCTTCGAAGCACCAACCCGTGCAGCTGATGAACTCGGTCTCGTATTCGACTCTGAACAGACGAATTCAAACTCTGTCACCGAGTTGAAACCCATTCAGCAAAAAGCCCACGTCGAAGCTGCGGAGTGTGAGAGGCTCCTAGAGCTGCGTAAGGGTCTTATTCAGAACATTGAAGATCTTGGCTAATCCAGAAACCTGACATTTGCTTTTCTCAGGTCAATTGGGCTGAAGTCGGAAACCGAGGGAATCATAATGGCCTACCAGGATGGTGTCTTCAACACCCTTATCTACCGTAGTCGCGTGATGGGTAAAGAGGTCCTTGACATTAGATGCAGAGCATGTCGTGGGGCAGCTGAGACCATAATGCATTTGCTGTCAGCCTGTCCAGCTAATGCGGTCTCAGTTTTCATCTACAGGCATAACGCGGTGCTACGAGTGCTGTACTACCATATAACACACTCGTATAGAAAAGACACCGGTGTTGCCGTATGCTCCAGGGGATATCGAGTCCGTTGTGGAGAATAAGAAGTGCCAAATCTATTGGAACTACTCCTTCCCCACCCCCAGGCAAATACAAGCTAATAAGCCTGATGTAGTCCTCCTCGACCATCAAAGAAGGAAGATTTTCGTCATTGAGTTTTGAGCTCCTGGCGAAAAGAGCATCGTCCGAAAAGAGGAGTAAAATCGGACTTAATATCAAGATCTATATACTCTTTGAACTGCGCAGACTTCACCCAAACCATTCTGTCAAGATGGTGGTTTTGATAATAATGGTCCTTGCTCTCAAACCTAAAAATTATACCGGCTTACCATGATGCGGCAGAAAACTCAGCCGGAAGAATGCAGAAGGCCGTAATTCTTGGTTCACTCCGTCTATTCAGGGCACATGATTCTCGGACCCATGTAATCACTCACCCCACGGACGTAGTGAGTCATTTACTGGGGTTGATGACACACCAGCGCACCCTCCGATTTTATCGGAGCTCCGGAGACAGGACCTCACTGATATATTCCTTATAAAAAAAAATAATAATAAAATAATATATATATATATATTATCCACTTCTTTTCTTATTTTTAAGTTTTCATATTTTCAGTCGTAGACGAATCCACTCCTGTTCTTCCACCAATGTTGATAAGATTGAAATAAAAAAGTAAATATGATGATAATGATGAAATCATTAAACGAAAAATGATCATCTGTGTTTCTGTTCATTAACTCTGTATTAAACAATGGGAAAAAATTTAGTACCTACCCACTTGGATTGCAGATATATAAAATGGTAATAAATAGACTTTCGCGTGTGCAAATTCATCGAAGACTGGTGAATATAATTAACATTACTTGCAGTTTCAAAATCAAATAGTAATATATTACTAACATGGTTATTGACAATGTTTCGTGTCCTTGCTGCTCATTACCGTGCTCGCTTAACTCTTGAGATCAATAATTCTAATGGGCTCAGTTCAGGCCTAGGTATCTAATCTAACGATTATCTTCTTTGAAGACATGTATGCTACTGATCGATTCCAATGACTCAAGGTTGCAGTTGAAAGGTAGGTATTGACGAAAGTTATTTCCAGAAATGATAGGGGTAATTGAACTTGACCTTCTCCTCATTTATTAGAAAATAAATCGATATACTATTATTTCAGACGTTTTCTATTTCGAACTCTTAGGTATAAATTGACATTGACATTATTGGCTTTCAAACAGAAAATGTGGGTTGTCCAAAACAAGCAGTTCAAAACTATTTTATCAATTGATAGTAGATATTCCTTGTTGATTCATTTGTCAATTATAGAATGAGATTGAGGTTGTAAAGGATAAGATTGATCTTGAGGTGAGTTTTACACTCTCCACGAGTCACAAAGTACCGCCCCGTAAGTGACGTCTAGGTAACGGCAGACAATGCTAAAATGTATTTTTCCGACGACCTACTTAACATACGTATCATTTTGCACTATGAAGTATCACAGAAAATTAAGTATTTCGCACAGTCTCCTCGCTCTGCGATTGGTGGGATTACCTAAAAGTTAAGTACTCTAATTTTTACCCATATTAACGTAGCTGTGATAATGACATATATCTAAACATGAATTCATGACATTATAGTGTCAGTGTGTTGATATCAATTAAGTAGATCCCTAACTGTGTGATTTCTTAAAAATTTTCTGGAGGATAAGAATGACAGATTATCGATTATCAGAAAGTTGAATGTACCTACCAGTTCGTAGGAATAGATAAGTTTGGTGCAATGCCCTAAGAAATCGCTGCATCCTTGAAATTACCAAACCCAGAAAGCTACACTAGTCATTAATTCAGGGGTTCTTCAGCCACAATATTAGTGGATAGTGGCAGTGACTTATTGACCCTGAAAAGACATGGCGGCTGGAAAAGGGTTATATTAATGAATCAATCAATAAAAAAAAATGGAATATCTAATCAAATTACCGAGTCTATAGAACATGCAACAACCTTCACAGTGAAATAACCATCAAGATTATTTGCATCTAGCTCAGAATCACAATCAGTCCCTATACTGCGAGACCATCAACCACTACTGCAATATTGGAAACTGATTATGATGAATATTATGATAGGAATTAATAATCGAGCAAATCAAAGTTTAATGAGAGAAAACAATCATATTTCATTAGTATTGAACAACAGTTCACATATTACAATCAATTATTAATATTCTCATATTTCCTAAATACGAACCAAATTGTATCTAAATAATTTTGTTGAATATTCAGTAAAATTCGTAATACATCTACATCTTTCGTATATGCTTTTTCATTCAATTTATTTGGTATTATGGACAAGTGGTATAAATCACGCCAGATTACAAAACTGAGTTTCCTGTAAAAATTATTCGAAGGTAGGTATAAGAGAGTCAAGCAAAAGTCAATTTACTTGTTAAAATTCTGTAAATAAAACCTTGTAGTCGATCAAAAATATTATCAAAATCGTCGAAAAACTATAGTGTACAACTCGTGCGGAAAATCTTGACATTTCCGCATCTCTATTGATGCGTAAATGTTTACTTTTCTTCACCGTAAAAAAGACTTTTTTGCACTGCCAAAATAATTCACAAAATAAACATGAAATATTACTTTTTGAAGGATTCATTTTTAACAGAGACAATTATTAATTGATTATTCATCATAAAGCAGTTTCATTTATTTGAATAATAATTTACAATAAAGTTTGAACAATTCCCGAAGATGTTCCATGTTGCTGCTGATTTGAAACTTTAGATATTCCTTGAAGAGTTAATTGCACAATTTTATCAGATATTTTTATTTATTTGGAAGAGGATGGACAATTCAATATTTTGTTAGAAATCTCAATTTGGTTATTCAAACTATCTTCTATTCGTCCCCCTTATCACCTAGGGGCGTATCTGATTTCTGAATATTTTACAGGAGAGATAAAAAACGAAAACGGGTGACAAGTTAAGCGACCTACAGTTCTCCATATGTAATATTTCAAAGTAATATCCTACCAATACAACAGAAACAATATGTATTTTACGCTGATGATATATGAAAAATGTACAAATCATAAAACCGACTTATCCCAATTTTGCACTTTACTGTTCAGTTACGCCCATATACGTGATCAGGGGGACGATATGCTTCTGCTACGGAGGCAGATTTAAAGCCACCGTGACGTCTTATGGATGTAATGTTGCCCCCTGCATTGGCCAGAAGAGTTACAGAGCTTCTCCTGAAACAGTGTCCTGTGTAGCTCTTATAAATGTATTTTCCAAGCCATTTTGCATTCAAGCTGGGAATTTCTCCCATTTTATTTATCCCCACAGGTTGGTTAATACAATTTCCTCAAAAATATTTTGAAAATAATCTGTGTATAAGGCGGCCGTAGTTCTGCATATCTCAATATATTCAGAATTTGAAACAGTAAACTTTCTTGCGCAATAGGTCTTCGTAACATGTATTTTAACAATCACTATAGATAGGCGACAAACACCGTTGATATCCAAAATTTGGACAACCTACAAATAAAAATATTGAAATTACTACCAATCTTACAAAATCATGATTATATCTATACCTTATGGAGTAAATTTGTTTCGTTATCAGCATCTTCAATACATTTATCCGACGCTTATGTTCTTAATGAGCGCAACCAATTTCGAAAAATTCCTTATAACAATATTTTCCTTAACATTCAATGTACTTTTCAACATTGAGTAGACACACCATAACGTAGGTTTAATCATTTTTAATTTTTCCTCAAAATAGCATATAAGAACATTTTCAGAAACCTATTTTATATGTTTCTTGTCGCACCATTCACGAAATTGGTCATATGTTTTTTCATATATTGGCCGGTAACATATTAGATATTATTGCATTTGATTTCTCAGATATATCTGATGGGGTATCACTACCACTATCACGCGGCGTGCCAAGAAACCATTTTCAAAGTTACGACACAGAAAGGCCACTGGTTGCTGTGAAATTATTTTGGATCACGATCAACTTGGTTGTAGATCGTGGTGTTATCCGTGGGGAAATATTAGTTAAACAGTTGATTATCATTCATTTGGCAGGGACAGGTCAATTATAATGTTGTCCGACCTACCCTGTCACTGATGAGAGGCAATAAACCTCGAAACATGCATGTCTGCAGGTGGTCATTCCCAGCCAAATAAAGGATAATTTCCTGTTCAATTACGAGACAAGCACTTGCAATTGGGTCTTCTTTGAAGAACGTTGCACAAATATCTGTCAGTTGTTGTTCAATGTCCGTCGTGGTATTAGCCAGGGAAGTAGTTGTTTTCTGACAGATATTTGCCTTCATTTTCCACTTTGTGGAAACGCTTAGAGAGAAACGTACCCCTGTATTCTTTCAACATTGTTGATACCTCTCTGGCACTATATATTCGAACTAGTTCGAATGTTCACAACACAATAGTCGTTTAAAAGTGATAACTTATCGGGATAAAAAACCATGTCAAGATGTATTGGAAGTATTTACTTTCAATATATTTCAGACGATGTAAATTCACATTAACAGTTGTACAAAAAATGTTGTCTCAACCTGCGGTCTCGGCTAAAAATTAACACTCTCATGTGCCATCAAAAAACACTCATTTTACGCACTTAATACAAAAATTACTATTTGGGTATTTGGAGTGTATACTAAGTATAAGTGGAATAAAAGTCCACTCGTTACCTTTATGCCCATCATCAGCACAACATAAACAACACCTCTCATACAACTAGATTACTACGCACCTACAACACAGGGCTCAATCGTCTTCCCTAGCTAGCTCAAGTCTTTCGAAGAACTCTAAGGGTTGCTCGTAAGTGTTCAGCCGGTTGACGGATAGAACAAATATAAGAAACAAAATCTGGGAGTTGTTTTTGACAGACAGATGCATGTCAGGACTTGGAAAAAATTACAGAATTTTCATTTCCTTCAACCGCCTGATCCTTAGGAGCAACCCTCAGAAGTCTCAGAGATACTTGAGCGAGCTATGGATGACGTAGCCCTAGCCTTTCAACGTGTTATGCTAACAGCTAATAGAGGATGGATAACGGACAAGGACGTCCTCATAATTACCTACAAAAACGATATAAAGCCTACAGTATTGTACGGAGTAACCATATGGGGGGAACGGGTAAGACATTGAAGGATCATGAAACACCTGAAGGTAGTAGAACGTCCATTTCTGCTGGCTGTCATGAAAGCATATCGCACAGACGATCTCCACACCTTCCAGGAACATCCCGACTCCTAATTGACTCAGAAGTCGAACAATGTTATAACAAGCCAAAGATAAGACATCGACTACAACAACCGCCTCATACGACTGCGGAATTACTTCTGCCTAACATATGGCGAAGTTTTTCTACAAGAACTTACTTTGGCGATGCTTCCTTGAACAACCAGCTAATGTTATTCACAACCGGTGGGAATCTTAAACTTATGATCGGCAGAGCCGTAAAACGAGCAAGCAGAAGTCACCTGTTTTCGATTAATATTTGCTACTTGTTACAGGTGAAGAATGTTCTTCTGGAAAAACTTCTGCCCTGTGTTTGGCAGAGGTGATTCGGCAGTCGTATGGAGCTGTTGGATTGTTTTATGATCGATATTTGCCAACTAAGTTTCTATATGTAGTAAATTTGCGTAAGGCGAAAGTATTAAAAGTACCTTTTTGTAAAACTTTGTTATGAGTATCTGTTATTATTTCCATTCATTTTCACGCCCCAAACACGCGACCTGACTTTTTCAAATGGTTCTCTCCCGTTTATTTATGCGAAAAGTATTTCGTATTGATAAATATCCCCATATTTCATATCATTAGGTCATTTATATTCCATCGCAATAAGAATTCCCCGGTATGCGTTGAAAACGTAAGTTCCACTGAAGTAGACTTAAACTCCATTTCCAAACATCAAAGTGTCGTTCAGAAGATCAAAGAATATTTTACCTTCTTTCCAAATGGCCAAATACTTCACAGCATTTTCTTTGTATTATTTACGATTCCCTCAAATCAAGCTGCTTCAAAATATATTTATTCAAAGCGATTGAATGTGGATGAAGTGTGAAAGGTAAAAGAAAATCGCAGAGATCTACCGATAAATATGAATTTCATGAGCCTTTATGAGAAGGAACACATCAATCTACTTGCCAATAGAGGAAAAGAAGACACCTTGTGGAATTATGTTTAGCTGAAGTACGTCATCTCAAACACTCAAACAAATTTACATTGAAACAAAAAATGTCCTGAAATTATACAAGTTTCGTAAATTTTATTCAATAATTTCAGACCAAAAAAGGCATATGAAAAATTTCATTGAAATTCAGGTAATATGGCAAAATTTCATCCTCATTTGAATCAGCTTATCTATCATATGTTAGCTTCGCTTTAAATCAAAGCGAGCTGTAAATTCGTAAGAAAAACATGTGATTGTGCGTGCAAATAAGAACTGAATTAGAAGAGAATATTTTAATTTAAAAATTTTACAACTTTTTTACCTCAACACCTGATGTCCGATACATAGATGTATAATCCAATAATAGTATATTATATAACAAGGGACTAAAGTGAATGTTTTAATCCTGCACGTGATGTTTATTGCCTGAGGGCTCGTAGAGCCCGAGGGCCAATAATTATGTAAGGAATAAAATCTCTTTAGTCCTGAGGCATATACGCTATTTTTTGCACTTCCCAGTATTATAACTTTCAACATTTATAAAATTAATAATTTTCATTAGTTATATAAACACCGTACTTGGATTACTCAGTAGATAACGTTATAGCAACAGTGTCAACAAAATTTGAAATGCAACTTTATCTCCCTAGGGACTGAAACATACATTTCAGTCCCTGTTACACTAAAATGCCAACTTTAGTCCCGAAAGTGAAAAAAAAAAAATCTATCGCATCCCTTGTAGAAGCGGAAGTATTAAGTAATTGGTATCATTAAAGTTACTCACTGTATTAGAGAAAGCAGTATTTTCACGGAAGAAATAAACTCAATTTCTTGAAAAATATAAGATATGAAGATAACTTTTATTGCACTTTTTTAGTTAAAAAAAACTTCAGTTAAGTTTTTTCTGCTTACCAGAAAGAATTTTCTCTCACAAATTATTAAGTAGCAGCTCAATTTGGAACGAAAATAAAAATAAAAGTCTCATGGGATCCAAGGTTCAATGATTTCACAATTGAATGAATGAATGAGCTTTTTGAGAATTTACATAATCCGCAATCAAAACCATTAGACTTGTTTCTCGAATATGTGAATTATAAAAAAATTGAGAGGGCATCACCGATTTGGTGAACAGGTTTGAATCCATTTGAAGAATATGCGAATCGAAACGGTTTTTTTTACATTTCAATATCAAAACACTGATGACAATGCTTTCGTTAATTGTTAAATTTTTTTAATATTTTACTTGCCCACAACAAATATCTTGTGAACTAACTGATTTTGTTTTTTTATCAAGATGCTAGCCGTTTAATCTATTGCTAACGATAATAAATTATAAAAAACACTCAGGGGCTGAAACTTCGGTCCCTTATTTTTCATAATGTTTATTATTGATACTGTTCATCAATTACTGTAAGCAGACTTTATTATGTCTAGTCTACAGCAGCGCCCAGTGTAATTATGTTAAGGTTCAGAGATTGGATATTTGGTAATAACGGGCGCAATGAGAACTAATCCACCAGCAGTATTGGAGGTACTGCTGTAGCTACCGTTTTCAATGAAGTTAGCATAAGAAGATACGGGTCTCAGTAGCCTGAGTGAATAAAAATGGTCAGAGTGAAAAGTGCACAAGACACACTGAAATAGAATAGAAAGTTTACTTTCATCATGATAATGGGAATAATATACAGTGGAGTCTTGCTTAATACGGACGATCTAACTGATAGAAAGGCTTTAGGTGCGCGTGAGATATACAACAGTTTTCCAAGCTGACTGAAGTGTTTGCGAACCTAACTGCAGCTACGAGGCAACATAGGACAGAAGAGCCCGAATAGAAGATTTATATCAGCAATAAGTCATCTATCATCAAGAACCAAGCTCAGCACTTGTACAGGAATTCGGAGATAATACTAAAATGAAGTAAGTTCAGCTGGTAGGGGACTTGTGTCACAAAAAAGGGTACGCGAAAACGAGGAGGCAGACGAACTTGGTAGAACCGGTTCCGCGACTTCGTTCTGTTGCCAGAGCCTGTACTAGGCATGGCAAGAAGTCAATCATCTTCAGTTCCTCATGATTCGATGGAAGAAAAACTGCAAGAACTTTGGAGGGATACTATACCGGCTGCAGGCAATCGAAAGACTTAATGGCCGGCTCCAGCAAGCCAAGGATGGCATGCAGGACTTTTAGGCAGCAACCGCCAAACACTATGTCTCCTTATAGGAGCAAAAGAAGATCTCGAAGATTCGAAAAGGAAGATTAGGAAAAGTATTGTAGATATGTGTAGAACAAGGGATGGCAACAAGGGTTCATTGGGGCATACTTACTTGCCTGGTAGCGGTAGCGGTCTCCTCACAGCTACTACCACTACTCATAGTGGGCAAACCACGTTAGGGCCATTGCCGTTTCATGCCAAGAGGTATTTTACTTCATGTCAATCGTTTATGATCCGCAGGCCGTATGAATTTTTTTGTCAAATAAATAAAATTTTATTCAATTTGCTATTGTAGCTGCAGACAAAAGACAGTATTTTATTATGAATCAAAAATTGAATATGGAAATATTCTGAAAATATCACGATGAACTATGAAAATAACAGAAAACAAGAATTGATATCCTACACATTTTTCAGTAAGTTTGACTATTCTTTGTCTAGTTTTTTCACAACTTCAAAATGAGTTTTCGAAAACAATCCAAAATAAAATCAGGACTGTCTTAACGTGGGAATTATCATCGTTAGGGCCTTGATGATGAAATTGATAGGCAAAAATATACAAAAAAATGCCAAATTAGATACATCTCGGAACTACAGAAGATAAGTAGTACTTTGAAATTACCTAGAGGTTTGCATAAGAAAACATTGAGTTGAGGTCCTCGAAGAATGAAACGTCGTGTCGAGAATAAAAGTATTGAATATCAATGCAAATGTGAAACGGTGAAGAAAGTTCCTCAAACACGTTACCATATTTCTAAAAATCGAGGCTATATCATTAATTTTTGTTCAAAAATTGTCAATTTTTGTCTAATCCGAGCCTCATCATTTACCGTTTTTGAAATGTCAAAAGTAGTTACGACATAAAATACGGTCGTATATGGCACAGATTCGACATGTTCTGGAATACTGTCCCACCTGTGGAAATATAGAATTCAAATGGAACTATTTCTCCATACCAACTCCAAATTTTGCAGGATGTTCTATTCAGATTTCTAAATTTGGTGCTACTAGTTTTATTTATGTAAAAAATCGGCGTTTCATTATAAATTCCTTAGAAAATATGAATATGGAATATGTCTCGCAAAATACTTGAAACCATATATGAATTTTTTCAATAATTTAGGCTCAGTTGATATTTTTGTCAGATTCAACTCAGACGAACCGTTTCCAATAGACCGCATTAGTGTGACGTCAAAATGTAGACAACTAACAGTACACTGAGTCCTAACGATATATATCTGAACGAAGCTGCGCTAACATGAACCTTCAGTAACCATTACATAAGGTTTAGAAGCTGCGGTCAAAATTATAATGTTATTAATTTAATTATTTCGCTATTATCGGCAATATTTGAGAAATGTATGTATTTGAATTCGATAGAAGAAGAATTAATACGTCTTATAGAATGGTTAACGCTAAGGAAGACTTCTAAATAACTTCTGAATAAATTCCAGAAAATCCATTATGAGTCGACCAATAGCAAAATAGAATCATGCTTCTAACTTCATGTTGTTTGCTCGTAGTCGTGTCCATAGAACACATATTATGTCATATGTAATATGTATTTGAGATTTTCATAAAAAATTATCAATATCTGCGTAGATGAAAATGTCATAAACTTATTTCATCTCTCGAAATCTTCAGCAAAGTTTTCAAATTCGAACGGGAATAAAATTAAACACTTGGCTGACCACCACTTTACTGTTTCGTGCCTAAATTATGAGCTCCACCTAGCGGGGATGCACTTTCTTGCAGCATGAAGTTAGATGTAGATGAATATTCAAATTTATTTCGTCTATAAATTATGTATAATCCTTTCAGAAAATTATTTTACGGAAATATCGTTTCTTCCATCCTTCATATCCAAGGCCCGCTGTAGGCAATTCCTTAAATATTTACTTATTTCGTGTGAGATCATAAAACAAAAGAGCTGTTACGATACTTATATTATAGTTCTATGTCATGAGTACTCAAGGTCGAGAATGACGGATATCATTTCGCGCCAAATGATTTAGGACTTGGTGTAATGTTGGTTGCATATTTGTGACGTCATCACTAATGCAGTCCATTTAGTTTCTGACTAACCCATAACCTGTAAGTTATCCAAAATTACTAACATTTTCTCACTTTCCATTTCACAACCAAAAAAATATTCATTAAGTTCTCCTGTAAATTGGGCTTTGGCCTGCTGGATACATATATCAAAACAATTAATTAATTTTCATCGAGTTGCTCTAAGAACTAGATCTTTATATTTCTAGAATGCTGTAGACTCACATCAATTACCAGTCACTTTCACTAATCACTATGTTCAGTATCAATTCAAACGACTAGTAGGCAAGACTGACGATCGCGAGTTACAAAAAAAAATCAGTAGACTGGAGTGCGGGGAATGCTAAAAAAAGTTCTGTAAAATGCATAATTACAATTATCACAATTATCACAGGTTCAGGTGAGATCTTCACTTCGGAAACTACCCAATAAAATGACTTCTGGAAATGTTCTCATTCCCAGTTTTCTACTAAGGGATTGTGCACAGATTTTTGCTGAGAAAATATTCAACGCAATCATTAGCGAGTGTAACTTTCCTGAACGAACGATGGAAACAATCAAAAATTTGTCCAATTCTCAAATCTGGAAATCCGGAAAATATAGAGAACTATAGACCAATATCTACTCTGTGTAACTTCGCAAAGGCCTTCGAGATATCTGTGTATGACCAGTTAATGCCTCGAATCAAACCCTTGATTTCAGCTAACCAACATGGCTTTATAGGAAAGAAATCCACTGTATCTAAGCTTTGTATAATGAAGCAGTTTCTGGAAAATGTGATGGACAATAAAGGACAAGTCGATGTTATATACAGATTTTGCGAAGGCCTTCGACAAAATTGATCATTCAGTCTTACTGGAAATAATTAGTAAAATGGGTTGTAACCGATCACTAATCCAACTGCTATTTTCTTATATGAACCAAAGAACCAACTGTGTATTTTATAATGGGTTTGCATCTTCCCCTTACATATCATCAACTGGAGTGCCACAAGGCTCCAACTTAGGACCCCTACTCTTCCTCGTGTTCATAAATGATCTCACTGCCGAGCTGTCCTGTGGAAACTTGTTGTTCCTATCTTCAGTCGCAAATAGCTTTGATAGAAAACTGGTGTCAACTGAATAAATTAATAATGAATGTTAAGAAATGTAAAGTTTGCTCTTATACAGGAAATATAAATATTATCGAGTACTCATACACATTCGAGGATGAAACACTCTCTCGCGAATAATCTGTCAGGGACCTGGGGATTGTGTTCGACAGCAAGTTGACCTTTGTTGGCCACAATAATATCATAGCGGCATCGGCCATAAAAATGCTTGGTTTCGTTATACGCAACTGTAGATCATTCACAAATATTCGTGCCTTGACACTTCTTTATACATCTCTTGTTCGCTCTAAGTTAGAGTACGCTAGTTTCATTTGGTATCCGTTTTATAATATACATGAAGAGATCCTGGAAAATGTGCAAAGGCGTTTTCTGAAATTTCTTGCATATAGATGTGATGGTGTTTACCCAGCCCGAGGAACCAAACAGTCCACACTATTGCTAAGATTTGTATTGCCTTCTTTAGAAAAACGTAGAATCTCATCAAGTATCATTTTTTTATATTAAATTTTGCATGGTCTTATTGATGCACCATTACTGACAGAACAAATTAATTTCAATGTCCCTAAAGCTCATACACGTAGTCAGATTACCTTTTACACTCCATTAACCAGATCCAACCTCGTGAAGGTGTCTCCTATAATTTTGATGTGTGAGAATTACAACACTCATTGCAATCAAAGCGATATTAATTCCGATTCGCTTAAAATAATCCTATAGAAACCATTGAACACAATATCGTCTAATTCTAATGTCACATTTTTGATAAGTAATAAAGATGATCTTTTTTTTCTCTTTTTAACCTTGTCACATCACTGATAAGTATTAATATTATTATTTGATTTTTTTTTGTACTTAGTTTTTTCATTGCAGATATCTACTATACCATATTTATTTCACTGTTTATTCAGTATGCAAACGAAAATCTGTCTGTATTTTCATTACATAATCTATACATGTATTTAGGCTCAAGCGGCCATCACAACTTTGTCCTGTAGATGGATTTATCTGTTAGGCAATAAAATTTATTTTTCTTTTATAACAGTCAACATCAGAAAATACCTTAAAAATTACAGTTACTATTTCAATGCAATAGTGAAAACAAATACCAAATTTTGATACTTTATCTAACCCTAGGGTGATGGCTGAGTCGCCGTAATCGACGGAAGTAGCCACCGTAGATCATCGTACACCGACACCGACACCAACACCGACACCCATACCTTGGACGGCCATTTTTTTGCGGAAGATTGGGTTACGTAATCTACCATTTTTCATAATTCGTTTAATAGTCTTCCGTCAAGTAATGTCGACCATGATGTTTCTGGCTTCATCTGAAGTCAAAACGCAGTCGGAGTGCATTTCAATTCTATAACCCAGAGATGACGCTGAATTCATATTTCAGTATTTGTCTCAGGAATTTTCAATTATATGGAATGGATTTTTCGATTCAATTGGGTCGAACTAGCCTTCGCTGATGATTGGCAAGGATCATGAAACCGGTACGGAGGTGTTCCCTCAATTAAATCAAAAACTAATTTCAGCTTTGATATTGCATTGCAAAGTAGTTTTTTCAGAAAGCTTTGCCAAGTGCTAAACATATATAATTCAACGGTCGTAGGGGGCAGTAGTTGTTTTCTGTTAGATACTTGCCGACGACGATACCTATTGTACAGTTTTTTGCGGAAGATTGGAATGCGTAATCCGCCATTTTTCATAAATCGTTTAATGGTCTTTCGTCAGGTAATTGAAATATTCCCTTTGTTGTATTTGCCGTAATGAGTCAAAATAAATTGACGAAACAATGGCTATGGAGAAATAGGTTTCTTCAATTAAAAGGCACAACTCCCAAGAACAGACGGCAGTCATTATTCAGATTATTATTTTGGAATCTGAAACTATTTACCTAACTGAAAAAAAATTTTGATAATTGACAAACAAGTTTGCAATCAGTGTTGAATTTCATAATGGATACGTGCAGCAGTTCTGAGTCATAGGAAGGAATGTTAAAAAATTGTTAAGTAAAATTGTTATTTCCGTCAACCAGCTGCACACCCTTAAGAGTACAACCCTCAAAAGTCTTCGAAAGACTTGTCCGAGCTAGGGAAGACGCAGCCCTTACCTTTTAACATGTGATGCCATGCACGAGACCAATGATCATGCTGGGAACCCTTAAGTTAAGAGACAAGCGCTCTACCGTCATGACCATCACGGCCCATATTAGTTTATGATTGGTCGGAATTAATGTTTCAACCAATCATAGGCGAATATTATTTCTTTTGACTTGAAACTACTGCATGAATCCACCATCGAATGCCTTGACGAATATTCATTACCCTTATTTGTTCTCAACCGAACCGTACACATACGCTGTGGTGATTTACGATTTTGAAATCTATTCTCTTGCTGAAATAGTTCTACGAGTTTTTAATGAATAATAAATTAACAAGTCAGGATTTGAAAAGAATAGCAGTAGGAGCAGCGTGAGAGAATACCCTCTCCCGAGATTCCTCGAACTTCCCTACAGCGTTCTCTGCTTTAATGTTATTTCCATGTCAACCTCGGGAATTATTCATTAACCCAGTTTGGGCTTTTTGATTCGATTTCATGTGATCATCACGTAATACGTGTCTAGAATCCGAAATTCTTGAAACATTTCAGATATCTGATTATCTCACGGATTTCTTTGTGGAAAAATATATACCTACAGGAAGATTCAGAATGAAATCTACAAACTTCGTGTCTGGATTTCTTTCCTTCAATTCTACAATAGATCATACACTTCTATCAACACTGAAACAGTCAAATATACAGTGCGCGGGTAAATTACGGAACAAATGTACTTTTGACAAAATCCTGAAATAGGTACATTATTATTTTTGAATGCTAATGCTGATTATTTAAAGTGAATTCTAAAGAGGTTACGTCACCGATTTTGATGTAGCTACGTAATCGGCAATCGGTCTTGTGATACTTTATATGAAAGGTCTTTCGATACTGCATGCAGAGACAATAATTAATTTCAATTGTTCCTACAGGGTGAACAAAAGTTAATATTTGATTTCAGTAGCATAATAATTTTATATCTAACATAATATAAAAAGTTTAAAAAGATGTTCAAAATACCAACCTCAAGTCTCCTGACGATGAGCAAATCTACGGACACATTCCTCTTGTACATTGCGAATAAATTCTGGAGTAATTCTGCTAATTATGACCCTAAATCGATTTTCCATTTTTTTTTTATTTGGGGTATATATATGGACCTTCGAAGAGAAGGGGTATGCGACACGGTCGAAATTACTTTTTTCGTTTATATGAAAATTATACAAAACAGCATATTTCATATACTAAGTGACAATGTTCCACTTGTTCAATAAAAAATGCTTATGTTCGAAGCCGCTCTAGGCCAATCAAAAGAGGATTTTTTGTAACAAAAATACTAGTAGGAAACCGACTGTGCCATCACATGGAAGATAGTCCGTAGTTATATTCTGTTACGCGTTGGACTCCTGTCATTTATTAATTTGTTATAAGTAAACATTCAAAAACCAAAAAACGTGTTTTTTTGTTTTTTGTTTATAAAATGATCCGATCAGGTCGTATTTCAATTCTCTACAATTTTTCTCATAGGAGCAACTAGATTGCTTCATGAGATTTCATTTTATAGGGAAAAAACTAAAAAAAGTCATATTTTTTTGTTTATAAATGTTTATAGCAAATTAATAAATGGCAATTGCGAGTACAAAGTATAAGAAAATATTATAAGGGACTGTACTTTCGTTGAAGGATCTCCAATTTTGAGAAAACTCATAATGAAACATCTCGTATCGTTTCCTTTTGGAATTCTTTTGGATTTCACACAAGAAATCTGATAATTCATCTATTTTTCATCAAGACGAAGTGAAAAGAGGTTTTGCTATTTGATAAATTTTAGTTGTGTGCATTCATTCATGGTATATGCTCGTTTTGTGAACATTTCTGATCATTCTTGGTTAATAATTAATGGGTGATATAATTCCATGAAAATCACAGTTTTCAACTATATCGTACTTCGAAGCTTCCTCTATGGCCAACCTTGTTAGTTCGGACAGTTAACTGTATCTCCGCCATTTTTTAACAGATTTTCAATTTTAAAAAGCAATCTTTTTACGAATTCGATGCTTTTTAAGATAATGGGAAAGGCCACGTTTGATAAAAGTTTTTTGGAAATTGAATATATTGGAAGAAGACATTAAAATAATAACACCGCTGAATTATTTTCTTCAGGCGATTATATGCAATTAACAATTTTTACTGCATGTGACGTCATTTGATCACAAAGTCAATATGGCAACGGTGCCTACTGAATTTGCGGTTCGGGTTCGGTCGCGCACGCGCATAACATAATTAATCTTTTGATTCGGACAGCTGTCAGAGTGAAGTATCACAGACACGTGTGTTATTGTCACTCGTCAGCGACCACGAAGCAATAATTATGGTGACAAAACTTATGGAATACATCTTTCGGCATGCAACGTTGCCAAATGTAGTTTTACTACATATGACGTCACAATTTGATTTTTCGCTTTTTTAACAAATATCTTGAAGAAAATTATAAAATACATAATACATATCCCTTATTTTAGGAAAAGCTATACATTCTTGACGAAATCGAAATATAGTGGCATTGTCTATTACAAAATATTCACAAAGTGTGATTCGAGCCAAGTGTTTGGGGTCACTGAAGGTGAAATCGGAAGTGGTAAATTCTTAGTTGTATCGTCAGAATAGGCGTATTCAAATACCAAATTAATAACTTGAATTTTCATAACACTTGAAAACTAGGAAGCGTACCTCACCCGATATAGCTCTGAAAAATTGACTAATAATATTCTCACTGAATATCGGTGTAATATCAGAAACAACCCTAATAATACGACTGTTCAACTAAAATAAAACTTTTCGAGATACTTGTTGCGATCTAGGGTCGACAAGGCCTTACCCTTAAACCATGAACGGACAAGAATTCAAGCTACTTAAGACCGGTTAAGTACCTACATCGGTTACCCATCCAAATGAGTGGCCGCAGCCAGCGTTGTTGGACTTCTGCTATTAAATTCAAATTCAAATATTTTTTACAAGTGTGGTGCACATTTTATTCTTTCCTATCTATCTACTGGAAATTTCATTTCTTTGACCTTCGTAGTACCGTGTTGAAAGGACGAAGTTCATGACTAGGACTTCGCGAGACCAAGACCAAGGCCAAGACTGATCAGTGTTGGTCTTGGTCAGGAAAATAAATGTAGTGTTCGTCTCGGTATTGGTCTTGATGTTTCAAGACCAAGACGAGACTGGCTCAGTCTTGGTCTAGGTCGTGGTCGTGGTCGTGGTCGTGGTCTTGGTCTTGGTCTTGGTCTTGGTCTTGGTCTTGGTCTTGGTCTTGGTCTTGGTCTTGGTCTTGGTCTTGGTCTTGGTCTTGGTCTTGGTCTTGGTCTTGGTCTTGGTCTTGGTCTTGGTCTTGGTCTTGGTCTTGGTCTTGGTCTTGGTCTTGGTCTTGGTCTTGGTCTTGGTCTTGGTCTTGGTCTTGGTCTTGGTCTTGGTCTTGGTCTTGGTCTTGGTCTTGGTCTTGGTCTTGGTCTTGGTCTTGGTCTTGGTCTTGGTCTTGGTCTTGGTCTTGGTCTTGGTCTTGGTCTTGGTCTTGGTCTTGGTCTTGGTCTTGGTCTTGGTCTTGGTCTTGGTCTTGGTCTTGGTCTTGGTCTTGGTCTTGGTCTTGGTCTTGGTCTTGGTCTTGGTCTTGGTCTTGGTCTTGGTCTTGGTCTTGGTCTTGGTCTTGGTCTTGGTCTTGGTCTTGGTCTTGGTCCCAAGACAAAACTAGGACTAATCTCTTGATCTCGCGAAGCCCTAATAGGACAGCATAGTCGCCAGTTCATCCCTTGATTTCACTATACGCCATATACGAATAGTAACCCAAATCAATGCACAATTTACAAATTGCCGCGAATAACATGTTTCAAAAATCAGGAATCTCTCCTTTAAGATAAATTTCCTTTAACAAAACACTATTGAACTTTCAGATTCTAAGAATATCAATTCCGATTCTGGAACTGATAATGCGAAAGAAGATTACTTCGAAATTGATGACGAAGATGACGATATCACGGATTGGAAACATAAAAAAGTCGATAATTTTTTTTGTTTTCTGCATTTTTTTTTACAATAAAATTGTTTGTAATATTCAACAGAATACAAAATATCAATGAAATAATCATCTAGATACTGCTCATTTGATAATTTTGTAATAATACTCATTGATGATTATTACAAATTGGATAATGTATAGTACTTTGATAACTGAAATATTATATGTTTTGTCAGACTCTAGTTATTACATTTCAAGTAGATATCTACATATAATTTGTACATGTCAATCAGACGAGTCAGCTTTATAGCAGGGGAGCCCAAGCGGGGATTTCGGGATTTACTGATGCGCGGCAGATTAATATATAGGGGGATACCTTGTACCCGGTTAAGTACCTCCACCAAATATGAACCTCATAAATAAGGCCGCGCGTCCAGGATAAAGGATCAGATTAGTAAAATAGAATTGATCAACAGAAACTCTCGAGCGCGTCAGATTAAGATAGGGTGAGTTAATTACATGCTAAAAAGTGTATATTCTACTTATCTGACAATTTGAGCGTGACGTAGAGAAAGTGGAGGGCTACAAAGTTGTAAAAAACGTCATCTCGACATTCTCGAGCGTGGCTGATTTTTTTTTTTTTTTTAAGGAAATAATTCAAGGATAATAAAATATATAAAGGCCGTTTCTTTTATCATGTGGTAACATTGCTATATTCTAAACAGTAATAGATACAAAGACGATTAAATGGGAAAAAAGGTAACTATTGTGGTGAGCAGTAAATTGGTCATAGAAAATTTACGGGGATTCTCGCCCTTCCCAACTTATACAGGAAAAACTGAAAATGCTGTTTTCGGTTTTTTACGAATAGAATTGATATTTCAGAAAATATAAAAAAATTAAAAAGAAAAGTATAAAACTATTCAAAGTGTACTAGAAATACGTAACGATAAATTTTTAATCAAACGTTTCGTGTCAACATCGCCATCATCAACTATTTTTTTCAAATACGGACCTGTCTATTTCATCACAAATATTGATAGAGCGATAAAATCACAATAAAACTTTCCTCTTTAATTATTTATATTTTCTGAAATAACCATTCTATTCGTAAAAAACCGAAAACAGCATTTTTAGTTTTCCCTGTATACGTCGGGAAGGGCGAGAGTCCCCGTAGATTATCTCTGACCAATGTACTGCTCACCACAATAGTTTCATTTTTTTCCATTTAATCGTCTTTGTATCTATTACGGTTTAGAATATAGCAATGATACCACATGATAAAAGAAACGGCCTGTATAATCTGATGATTTCCACAAGCCGAAATAACAAAAATTTGTCGATAAAGTCTAATGCGTGCAGCTGCATAATGCCTATATTGCCCTCTCCACGTTAATATTTCTCTCTCACTCCTCTATCTATTTGGCTTGGCCAAACTTAGATTTTGAATATAATTTGAACCGATTCGTACCCGTAGATTTTGAGAAATCTCAAAAAAACTACTTTTTTTTTTTAAGTGTGTTTTTTTAATAACTTTTAAACGGCTTTATCGATCGATTTCAAAAACTAATCAGCTTTTAATATCAAAAACAACGTCGATCGCCGCCAGTCCGCTCAGAATCGGTTGATTCGTTCGTGAGTTATCGTTGTCGAAAGAAAACCGAAATAAGTGTTTTTTTTGGAATCACTCTGAAATTTCTAGTACGATCAATTGAAACTTAAAGATTCTTCATGTAGCTTGAAAAACTGTGTCGAATGCCGCCAACCGTGTGAAAATCGGTTCATTTATTCAAGTTATTGCGGTTTGAAAATTCAAAAAATTGTATAAACTTCTATCAGACTTTTGAGCTCGGAGAGCTCATAATGACACAAAAATCATATTTTTGAGTTCGAAGAGCTCAAAAATAAAATAAGAGAAATGTTGAGCGCTTAGGTATGGAGTTGGCGGGAAGTTGCAGGGATGGTTTAGGGTCAACTGTTTTCCCATTTTTTTTTGTCAGATTAGGCGAATCCCTCTAGATAATCGTCAGCTTAAGAGACATATAGATAAACCTTATATAGATATATATCTTAATCTGACGCGGTTGAGTATTTCAAAATAGCGATTTTTTTTTATATTTTAATAATGGCCGCGAGTTTGCGTCACATCAGATTATTGCATGGGAGCTTATTTTTAAGTTCACTCAACACCCCCTAAGAAAATCTGACGCACTCGATTTTTTTTTTAATTTTCAACCCTTACCTACGATCACCCCCATCATGCAAATGATCAGATTAACATACGTACATTATTAAAGATACGTAGGACATTGATGCTATCAATATCTGATGCGCTCGAGTAGGTCCATGCAACAGTTTTTTTTTACAAATTTGAAAATCTGTAGCCGCTTTCCCCACCGATGAAAAGGTATACATTAAATAATTTTTTTTTTTCTTCTTATCATCTAAGCTTTGCTACCCAATAGGTCTCTATGACGCCCAAGTAAATCCACATTTATCCACATTAATGAATGGATCTTGAAAAAATCAGCTGTTTATTAAAAAAAATTCCTTAAGTCGTTTTCTCGACAATGACCCATGTTTTATATCAGAGAATTTTATTTTCGGGTATTAGCTCAAATTTTTAAGATATTCAATAAAAAAAAATACATTTTATAAAGTTTGTATCTGTCGTCATAACGTCGTAGGTATATCGGAAAATTTTGGGGAAAAACGCCCCTGTAACAAAAAAACTCACTCACTCAGAGGAAAATGATGTCAAACTATATGTATAGGTACAATATTGTAAATTTAATATTAATATATTTTTGGATTTTGGATTTTGGTACAATGAAACCATACAGAAGGTTTGGAGAGAGTTTCTCTCAGTAAATTTTCTGCCGATGGAACTCTGAATCCGTGGTCAGTAAGATACATTTTCTTGAACACAATCACACTCAAGTCTCTTATCAGGTAGAAGTGAATGCAAAATTCCTAGTTCTATACGGCTCCTGCCTCAATGACACAATAATTGGTTCATTGTTCGTCGTAAGCGTTCACTTTCAAACTTAAAACCAACAATAATTACTGCAGAATGAAGATAAGCTCACGCGTAAAATTTAATTGTTCTCGTGGTGAATTGTTCGTCTGTAAAACCTGGCACGAATGCAAACAGGAAGATTGAAATGAAAATTTGTTTTGAACCGAAACAGACGAAACACAAAGGAGCACCTGATATTATGGACTTGGTTGCAGAACTACGTTTTTGGCGTCATTGTGTTAGGGTACAATCCCATATCTTTCCATTATCCCAATGCTGAAGTTGACGATATAAAAAAAAATACAAAATTAACAAAGTTCGAAGGTGTTTATTTGAGAGTTCAATTCAATGTAAAAAATCCTAGCACCAATGAGGGGCAAGAATCTAGAAATGTGCATGCATGCAGGTGGTCATTTCCAATGATACATTGGATACATTGATTTATTACAATCAGCATTTGTAATTATTGTTTCGTGGGTAGCATTGTACAAATGTACGTCAGATATAGTTCAATGTCCGTAGGAGAGAGTAGTTGTTTTCTGTCAGATATTTGCCTTATATTTCCACTTTGAGGGCTGAGGGTTGAGGGCTGTCGTTCGTAGGGGAATGACAGCTGGTTAACGGAAACAACAACAATCCTCTTTTCATTATCGCCTTCTTCTTAGCTATGAGGAAACTTTGGTATATAAGGTAAATTATTATTAAATTAAGATTTCTTTTTATTGTTTCAAGCGCCAAGTTAATATCCAAATTTGCAATTCTCACACTTGATTTCAGATTATTATTGAAATAATTTCGAATTCGTTCAGAACTATTTCGTCTCTGTCTTTGTACAAGTATTACCATTCTTCAGAACATGTTTACAAACAGCTCTATACTGATAGAAAATTTTGTTTACTCGTCCAACTGTACCTCTGCTAATATTTCGACGCTTCGGTACATTATTGAAAATTTTACATACTTCCCTTTAGGATCTGTTATTGTTACCACTAAGTCCTAATATTTTAGTTTTCTCCTGCGAAGTCAAATTATCTCAGTCATACTTCATTAGTGTAGATACTTGAGGAGTTAGAAACTTCACTATTAACACTGACAAATTTGTGTTTTTTCGTCTTTTATTCTAATGACTCATCTCTACAGAAATTACAGTTTGAAAGCCTCCTGATAAAAATAATATTTTTGAAATGTGGCATCCCAAACATGTTTGAATGGAACCAAGATTGTATATATTCGGAATAGCTGACAACCACCAAAGAGAAACTGCGTGAAAGATTAACATAGGCTTGCACAAATGTTATCCCAAACCAGTTATCAAATTTTTTATCGGGAATTAGTTGAAAAGAAAATTGATGTGCAGGCACTCTCACCTCAATTCATTCTTTTGTTGTAGTTTACTTATTACGATTTGATGAGAAGATGTAAATTTAATTTCTCTGACAAAAAACTGCAGTGTTCCCATACTATGAATTGTTTTTTGGAAGAAACAGAATTTAACACTATTTTGAAAGACTGCTATTTATAAATTTGACTGATAATGACCTAAAAGATCATTTTGAATGAAAGTTTTGAAAAAATTGTTATTTATATGACGACTATTCGAAATATTAAGATAAAATGATGAGAATTTTACTTATACTATATTTCTAATAAATAAATATTTTATCGTGAAATTTGAAAGCATCACAAATTCAGTGGCGTCACCAAATTTTATTTTAAAAAATCACTAGTATATTTTTTTAATTTTTACCTTGACAAAAATTCGAAGTAGGCTTTGAAATTTTCATTTCTATTTCGAATGTATAGAATTATTGATGTTCTATCTATAAAAAAAACTCCTGAATCCGATAATAAATAACAGTTTTAGAGAGTTTTTGCTCGGTTTCAAATGGGTCACTCTGTGTATATAAGGCTATTCGAATTCAAGTGGGATCTCGGTAACGGTAAAAGATAGAATCGTGGTCAAAGTTGCGTATTTCAGAGGTCAAATAAGTGAAATAAAAAAATCTTATCTCGTTTCTTAATTGGTAAATTCTTCTTTTCCCTATATCTTAACAGATTATTATTATGCATTTGGCAGGGACACGGCAATTATAATGTTGTCCGACCTACCCTGGGACTGATGAGAGGCAAATCTTCGAAACATGCTTGTCTGGAGGTGGTCATTCCTAGCCCAATTAAGCATAATCTACTGTGATCCTTTTCACATTGAGCATGCATACCTGGAGGGGCATCTATGAGCCGTAGCTTTGGATGTTATCCATGACCCTCCAGAAGGCCAGGAATTTTTCGCCACTAGTCCGGGCCTTCCTAAGACCCTCGACGATGTCGTCCATGGCCCGCAATAGGTTTTTTGTGTTAACTAGTACCTGGATAGCCCATGTCTCTCCATGAACCCACTCACAGCATCAGACGGCCCGGGCTGGATTGTCCGGCTGGCCGTGATTTAGGATGGGGGTTGGGATGGGGAAGGGATACTGCGGCTTACCTCTTCCTCGACTTCTTCCCTGGCTGCTCGTCGCTCCTCCCATACATTTCGTTGGACCGGCGGGGCTGGTTTATACTTCGGCTCTTTCTTCCTGGGTTGCCGTTCCTGCTTCCTAGACTCCCGAGCCGCTACGTGCCGCACTCGATGCTGCAGGCGGTGTGATCCCCACCACAATTGCAGCACAGGGCTAGGGTTGTCCTGGGCTTCATGCATGCTCTAGACCAGTGCGCTCCCGCACACTTCATACATTTTGAGGGTCTGTTACAGTTGGACTGAGCATGTCCCCAAGCTTGGCAACGGTAGTACTGGATAGCGTCCCTGTTGTTGACTTTCACTGCCCAGTGCACTATTACCCCAGTGACCGCACGAATAATCTTGTTTAGGAAGCTCTCCGTGACATTCTTGTATGTGTTGACTATGTAGAGCTTCCTGTCAGTGTTCGTGATCCCGACTATCCCGTACGTCCTCAGCCCTTGCTTCTCAAGGTCCTGCTCGATGTCCTTCACGTGTGGGCTGTGGTCCAGTTCCTTGAGAAGGAATACATGTCTCCTATCCCCCGGCATTGTGTAGGTGTGAAACTCTACATCTGATGCTTTAAGGGTACTCTTCAGCGTGGCGTGGTCTTCTGCCGTATTCGCGTAGATAAGGGAAGATTTGTTGGTGAATTTGTATAACAAACTTCCCTTTATGTTACGCTGAAGAGTAGCCTTGTTCTCCTCGTTTAGGGTAATCGTCCCTTCGATGATAATCAGAGGGCTTCTTTGTTCTTTCTTTACTGCCGGGGGCGGCACTTTGCTCTTACCCTTACCGCTGGTGGTTACAATTTATATCAATGACATGTTGACATTGAATACGAAGTGGAGGGTCCTTAGCTTTGCTCATGACACTGCAATATTCTACCGGCAAAACGTGGTATGACCTTAAAAGTGATATTGAAAATGACTTCAAAACCTTCAAATCTTGATTTTAGTTCAACGAACGTATCTTGATCTGTGAAAAAACACAATATTTACCATTCACATCCTACTCGAATAACTAACCAAATCTTGGCTCCCTGAATATAGACAATGAGTAGTATGAATAGAAGCTAGTAAATGCTTCTACTATAGGTTTGTCCTTCTCTTAACTAAACACAATAAATAGGTCTGTTTCAAGAAATCAGAGTAGAAGCATTTGCTCAAAGTTTATTCATTCCACCTTATAACACACAAATACCTGAAGCAACAACAGTGAAATACCTGGTTATTGTACTTGATCGACACCTCCGATGGGATTTTCATATAAAAAATATAGTCAAAATAATAAGGACATTACTGTCTAAATTCAGGTACCTGAGAAAATTGTATCTCTCTCGTCCAGTCGTTGATAACATATGGTATCTTGGGATGGGGTGGAGTTGCTGAACACCATTTATATAACCTTAGTATAAATGGATTATCAAAATCATTTTCCGGAAGAATATTGACTTCTGATTCCCTATTTCCAGAGAGACAATTTCTTGATGTACGCCAGCTATTTTGTCAAAAGTTATTAAATAACATTCATAAGAAAAAAATACCAATGAAGAATCTGTATCATAATTATGAAACCAGAGGAAAATTAGTATATGCGCAAAAACAATTGGCCAACGTTTATGTAAATACATTGCACCAAGGTTATACAATCTAGTACCAACAAATATTGAAAACAAATACAAATTCAGAAAATATAAAGCTGGATTCAAAAATTGGATTATGCAAAGTGGAAGAGAAATCTGATAAATTTAAAATATCTACGATGAAGTAAAGAAAAAAAGGAAAAGTTCGTTTTTTATCTTTTCTATTTTTTTATTTTGATTTTCCATTATTCCTATAGTTTATGCATGCAGAAATTCTTGATTGTGATAGCACGTCACAGGGTAGAGTCCTCGTCTTTCCTTGCTCGTACAAGTCTCTCGAAAACTTCTGAGGGTTGCTCGAATGAAGGAGGAGCAAACATATTCATTTGCTAGGTGGTTATGCTGGGTATATGTGTTTACAATTATGAAAATATATTAGAGGTATGGAAAAATTTAATGTTTATAAGTTTTTATGTAATAATATGGTTTTGTTATAACTTTATCATCATCACATACAAGTATCTTGAATACTTCCGTGATATTCTCAAGGTTTACTCTTTATTAATTTTTTTTTGTATTATTTCCTTGAGTAAACAATATTGTTTATTCAAGACCCAGACTCTTCCGAGAAGCAATTGAAATCCAGAAACACCACAACAATTTCAACAGAATTGAAGAAGGACTACAACTTAGCAAAGCTTGGCTACCAATTCTCAAAAATACTACAATAGCTCCTTACCCACATAAATACGCTAAGAACGACTGTATAATGTAAGTACCTAACGCTATGGACCAATCAGAGGTAAGAACGTCAACTCACAGGTACCTATTGCGACAACGAATGTCAAATGTCAAGCAATCGACAGTGGATTGAGCAGCTGCCAAATACAAGAAATCTCTCTTGAGAATGCCAACCTCTCGTGTTGGCGAAACGTCGAGTCAAACTCGTAATCAACGTCAACCCTTTATTAGTGGCGGTTTAGGTATATGAGACCAAAAAATTCAAGTGTTACTTAGCATGCTTTTAAAAATAATCACTTTTGATGACTTTCAGATTTTTAAACAAGAACCTTACCCAAGAATACTTATTCGATATATTCTTTAGTTTGAAATTAGCAATATGTCAGAATAGTATGAATGCTGATGGGAATGCAGAAAGTATTCAGACTGACAATATAAGCAATTTGTGAAATTACTGTACTTTTGGGTTCCGTATTATCTACTTTGCAATGGATAATCGCAATATCCTATTACATGTGGTTACTGAGGTACACCCCATCAATATATTACGTACTGACAATCATAAGTGGATAATAGTCCTATTATTGTTGAGTTGCATGTCGACTTTGGCCATGAAACTAAATATTGACCAATTCAAGTTATACCCCCAGAATCGATTTCAAAACTAGCTTATTGAAATGCTACATTATTTGTAGGACTCGTAATGGATGAATAACATTAAACTTCATACCTTTGGAGGAAAGCATCTTAAGCAGTCTTGGAGAGTTTTTTTCCCAAACCGTTCAAACTGTACAACAAACTTGAGTGCTTTATTGTATTAAAGCGCACAGTGAAAAGCTTCATCTATCTATAGTAGAGGATATCCTATAGTAGAGGATATCCTATATTAGAGGATCCGGATTGGAAATGACTTTCAACCATCTGTTTGGATGAAAAGTATTTTATATCAAATTTAGAGTGTGGGTTGGCAAAAAAATTCCTGGCCAGACTATGATTAACTGGAAATTCAATAATGACTTTTTTGAAAATTACACCCATCTGTTTAATGAATGAATCTTAAATAAAAAAACGACATTTCATTACGAACACATAGGGATGTCTGCGAAAATCCTAGTCTGAATGACGGGACAAGCTTCAAAAAAGCAAAATTTTCAGTGCGAATTAATATTGTGCGACAAAGTGGTCCGAGCGAACTATCCCGTGTGACTCATGTGCATAATAATGATGACGTATGGACAATTTCGTGTGACTCGGACAACAATGTAGTTGTAATTGATTTCAGTGATAAAATTTCCAAAAATGTTTGCTGCAGTTATTATCTTGTAATAAAAATAACTCTAAGTAGATACAATGAACTTTAGCTAACTAGCCGTCGCTAGATTTTATCAGTTATAAATACCTCGTGTTATAAAACAGGATTTATTAGGTGCCATACCCCTCTGAGCATACATGACCTGTTGAAATGACAGAAAATGATGACGAATCTTCCGAATTCAAGGATAAAAAGTTTACTTCATCAGATCCAGAATAACGCTTATCAATCTAGAACATTTGTTTAAATATATTTTTTTTTTAGTCATGATATAGTAAAATTTATTTATTGAACAGATGGGTGTAAATAACTAGTATCGACTTATCTGTTTATACCTGCCAATAGTTATGTCAGGGAAAAAATAGACAACCCATCGATTGTATATTCTCTAGACTTCATTCTCTCGATTGGTATAAAATTTGTTCATTGAATAAATGAGAGCAATTTCCAAATAAAAGCCATTTTTGAGTTTTTGATTATTCATAGTCTGGCCAGGAATTTCCCAGCCAACCCACTCGCGATATATTTTTTAACATTCTTTTCATCTATTAAACAGATGGGCCATGGTTGTCTTTAATTCGGAAACAATAGTTTTTTCACGTTACCTTATCGAATTGAAGTTTACTAATGTATCATATATCAATCACAAACGGCTGTAATTTATTATTCCATTATCCCAGGAAATACCGTTGTTTATTTCCCTCATGTCCTGCCCAATGTTACGCGGAAATAGCTTTGTTATATTAACTCCTGTTCTGAAGTTACGGGGTTGAAGTTATTATACATTTGGGTAAACAATTCTATGTAATCGTAATTTGGTCTAATGATACGGTGGCATTCGATTCAAGGCTTTGTGTTATTCTGCTACTTTGCTCGTAAATGATAAGGAAAGAAGACGTTTTTATTTACAAGTAGATGAAACGAATGAAATTGAGAAAGCTGAAGTACCTGTAATCTATTGTATTCTTTCTGAGAGATAACTCTTAGGGAGTTCATATATGAAGGTTACACGGGAAAAAGGGGCCCATCGACACTTTATCACAAATGGTGATATTGTCAAGTTTCAAAGTATTTTTACAGTTCTATTGCCCAATACTTTCGAAACTGGATAAAACGGGCCCATGGCAGAGATATTCGCAATTAAAATTTATGCATACACGAAAAAAAGGGGCTCATTTCATTCCGTATCAGCAAAAACGGGTTCATTGCAGCAACATGCTCGTCACACGCGGTATAACCGTCAGATCACTTTGGAATTTTGCTTAGTATTGCATCAACTGATGCCTCGAACACGTGCTTTTGCTTCTTATGGCTATTTTGTTGATTGTATAAGTAAATTAATGCAATCATGGATGTTATCCAAAATAGTGACGACGATCTAAACGTGAGCAGTGTAATGGTGCCGAAATCAAAAAAAAGAAAGTCTTACGGAAGGCTGTCGGAGGTGGGGAAAAAGATGAAATTGCAAAGCCACGAAATGGGTCCTGATTGTCGCTGTTTGAAAAAATGTTTTGAGAAAGTGCACCGTGATTCAAGAATTAACATTCTACAACATTTCAATATGCTCAGCTCTAATGATGCACAAAATTCTTATTTGTGTGGATTAATATCTGTAATGCCCGTACAGCGTCCGACAAAAAAAGATGGTGCAAGACACTATGAAGCCTCATATAAGTTCAGAGTTCGCACATCTATTGATAATGAGATCAAGGAAATTGAAATGTGTCGTAAAGCGTTTATAGCTATGGCATAAAAAAGAAAAAAGTGGAGTATCTACAGCACAGCATAAAAACCACAGGATACGCACCTGAAGATAGAAGAGGTAGGCACAAGAACCATACAAATCAACTGCCGGTAGAAACACTGAGTCTTATAAGACAACACATAAACTCATTTAAGGGGCAAGAAAGTCACTATAGTCTTAAAGACTCCACAAAAATGTACCTGTCCGAGGAATTAAACGTTTCCAAGATGCACACTATGTTCCTGGAACTACATTCCGAGAAAAAGGTATCTTATGAGACGTATAGAAAAATATTCAACGGTGATTTCAGTATTTCTTTCGGGTATCCTCGCACAGACACTTGCAGTACCTGTGACGAGTTTACCATAAAGATAAAAAGTTTAGAATTAGAAAAAGAATCGAAGAAAACAGCTAAAGAAAAATCCCTGGTAGATATAGAGAAAAGGAGACTTGAAACTGAAAACATGGTTCATAAACAAAGGGCAGAATTGTTTTATAGGCGAAAACAAGCGGCCAAGTTAAATAGTAGAACGATTTCCAACACTGTGGCAATTTGTATGGACTACGCAAAAAATTTACCAGTACCAAACATTCCTACCAATGATATTTATTACAAAAGGCAGCTGTCTGTTTATGCCTTCAATATTCATGTGTTAGCCAATAATGACAGTTTCTTTTATGTTTATTCAGAATCGGAAGGACAAAAAGGATCGGACAACGTATGCTCATTACTACATCATTTTATTTATAACTATTTGAGTCAAGAAGTGAGGCACCTTCAGATATTCTGCGACTCTTGCAGTGGTCAGCAGAAAAATTTCACTTTTTTCCAATTTCTTCATTATTTAGTAAATACTGAGAGAAGATTGGAAAGTATCACAGTAACATTTCCGGTACGAGGATATTCCTACATGGAATGTGACAAGAACTTTGGTCTGATAAATCAAAAAAGCAGAGCTGAAGACCCCAAGGATTGGCTGAAAGTATATAAAGAAGCTCGACACCACCCATCTCCGTTTACAGTCATAGATACAGACCATTCACTCTTCCGCTCCTGGACAAAGTACCTGGACATCACTTATGCCAACAAGTCTCCATTCCCGTCACGACCCATTAAAGAAATTAAAATTACCCGGGAAGCCTTTGTGCAATATCGCAGTTTCTACTCTGGACTCTGGGAATCTGCTTCCTTACATCCAAAACGCGGAAGGGCTTCAACTAAGCAGTTACCACGCCTTTTGGAGAATGAATTTTTATTGCCAGAAAATAGCTATGAAGGTTAAAATACTAATATGTATGTATTTTACTTAATGTTTGATAATTTGTGTTTTGTAGGATCGCTACCAGTCTCTAAAGAAAAATTTCATGATTTGCAACAACTGAAAAGATTTTACAGCAAAGAAGCGGCAGAGTTTTTTTCAAATCTTCGTCATCACTAAAATAAAGTTCATATTGGACGACTCAAATAAATTTTGAATTTACTGCAAAGTAAGTAAAGCTTTACATTTATAGGACGTATACCTATATTTTTATTAATTTTTAGCTGAAAAACTGCAAAATTTATGATTTAGTTAGCGATAAAGGACAATCGAGTTCCCGAATACCACAAGAAAAGGAGCTCATTGATGTGAAATCAGCCCCTTTTTTCCCTCCATGTTTTGCATTTAAATTAGTTTTTGGTGTTGTTTTTCTGTTTGATTAATAATAATAACTCAATACATGTTGATTTGTAGTTTTTATATTACATTGTACAAACCCTAACGCAGTAAACCGTTTGATAACATGGTTTTGCAGGTCACATAGTAAATTAAATGTAAAAATTGCTCTCCTGTAAAAAACAAAAATATTGATAAGCCCCTTTTTCACGTGTACCCTTCATATGTATTACTTCTCAGTCCGTACTGTCTACCATTTTCCAATAGTATTTTATGGTATACTGTATCGAACGCTTTTGAGAGATCGTCGAAGATACAAATTGTTGGAACTTTATTATCCAGAGTTTCATAAATGTAGTCTTCCTAAGCAGAGAGACTTGATTTTCTTCAAATTTCATTCTGTGATTTTTCTTGTTGAGAGTAGATATGTTCTGTGACAGCGGATTTTTTTGTGTAGCCATCCTAACCGTCAATTGACCTTGTGCTCTTTGATTCTTGTTTCAACGGAACGTTTCGTGGTTCCGATATGGACGGAGCACGTCTCGTTTGTCCTCCGCTGATTTCAAATGTTCTTCCAGTTTTTTAGAAGGTTTATAAATAGTTTCAATCTCGTATTTCCGTAGAAATGCTTTTCTTCTGTCTGTGCAGTCGGGTCTACTATCGATTCTTTCGTCGTAATCATCTCTTCTCTGTTCAATACATACAGTGTGGTCCAACGAAAACTTAACACCTCGAATTTCCGGCTTAAAATAAAAATGTGAAAAATCGCTTGGACCCATCGATTTCTGATTGAAGGGAAACAACTTTTCCACTCTTCGCATCCCCGTAACTTTAACCCCCTAACGGGGGTGAGCACAAACAAAAACCTTAATTTTGAATAGGGATGAAAGGTGTTGCGATACCTCATTTTGAAGATCGAGTACTGGAAATTAGAAATGAGAAGAAACTGACTTTCTTAGACGTTCTCATTTTTCGAAAAGAAGGACACCTGGAAGCAGAGCTGAAACAACTAAGGAACGCTTTTCTGTCTAACGGGTACAAAACAATGGATATTGATAGATGTTATGGGATAGAGAAGAGAGAATGAAGACGAAAGAATAGTAGACCGAATATCTGCCCGTACAGTAAACCGAAAATGAGTCAAACTAACAACGACAGAAGAAAAGCATTCCTACCGTATGTTTCCAGAATTTCAGATCGGATGGGATGTATTCTACGGAAATATGAAAATCAGCGAAGGACAAACGAGACGTACTAATCTCGTCTGGGATATAAGTACCGTATTCCATTTTACATGTGGTAGCGTTCAAATCGGAAACACGAAACGTTGCGTTGACACAAGAATCAAAGAGCACAAGGTCAATTGTCGGCTAAGATACACAGATGAATCTGCTGTCGCAGAACATACTCTCATCACAGAGTAAAATTTGAAGAAACTCAAGTCATCTCTACATTTGCTTATTACCCAAGACTCTTCCGAGAAGCAATTGAAATCCAGAAACACCATAACAACAGAACCGAAGAAGGACTACAATTTTCCAATTCTCAAAAGTAGTGGATTAGCTCCATACCCAAATAAAAACGGTAAGAATGTACCTAACGTTATGGACCAATCAGAGGAACGAACACCAACTCACAAATACCTATTGCGACAACTAATGCCAAATGTCAAGCAATCGACAGTGAATTGAATAGCTGTCAAATACAAAAAATTTCTTCTGGGAATGCCAACCAATCGTGTTGGTGAAACGTCGAGTCAAACTCGTAATTAACGTCGGTCCTATAATCCCATCAAAAGTCATCATGTAAGTAACGATGGCCTGACGTTATTATATTTATGAACGGCAAAGCCTCTCTAATATGATATCAACCCAAATTCGAAAAGAAGTGATAAATGAGCCGTGTAAGTTTCTCACATATTCACGTTTATCCACGCCATCGTAATAGGGGAGGCATGAATAAACAACTTGTTGCTTCACATCAGATGAGTCAACATAAATGCGCGTTTTCGTGGTAATTGAGAGGTACATCAAATTATACCTTCCAAGAGCCCTCAATAACACCGCTATAAAAATGAATAGCAAACATGTGCCAACTCAAATCGACTTATTCTGGGCTGAGTTGGCAGGAATCCCAAGTCGGGGAGTTGACATTACAATCGAAAATAAAAAATACTGAAGAATACAAACAAAACTGACCCCGAATTTATATAAAAACAGAATATTTTCTAGCCAAAGAAACTTATTTCATCGTGAAGAATATTCAAATATTGTTCACATAATTGTGTGTATTTGACGAGAGGCAATCTGTATTACTGACAAAAGTGAAAATTCATTAAGAATAATAGACCTTTTTGCTCGTTTCCTATATTGTTGGCAAACGTCGAACAGAAAATAATTCAGCAGCTCCATACGGCTGCCGAATTACTCCTGCCCAACGCATGGTAAAGTTTTTCTACAACAATATACTTTGCAATACTTCCTGTCAGAATTACCAAATAATAACCGAAAACAGGTGTGACTATCTATCCATCACTGTGTGGTTTCTGTTCATGGATTTATGAATTAATTATACACCGCCAGATATTACAACAATCTGAACGGAAAAACTTGTAACGATGCGAAAAAAGAATGAACGCTCTCGGTGGAAACATGCGGAATCAATCAATTCTCAGTTTTTTCCGATATAGTCGTTTCCAAAATTCCCGTTTCACTGGAAAATGGGGTGGAATCTTAATATATGTTAGTACGCAAGGAAATTATTATTGATTGAAGTTGGGTTAGTGACATTAATGTCACTAGCAATTTAAATTTTCCGATAAAATTTCGTCTTTTCTTCAGAAAGGATATGGAAATCTGAAAATCTTGTTTTCAAGTAAGAACGTGCCTACTTAAAAGTTATATTTCTTATCTATCTATTTTGGTTCTCTTAATATCGTTATTTAACTCTGTTGGTCCTATACTTTTAATTCATAGATTATTTCAGTCCTACATTTTACCGTTCTGATTATATGTTATCATTTAAACTTATGTTCCTTCTTTAGAAAAATGAATAGATTGCGTCACTATAGTATTCTCAGAAGTTTGAAATCCGTCGACAATCATTTATTAAATTTCGACTTGATAAAAATTTCAACAACTTTTTCTTCACTAATTTTTCAATGATCTTTAAAATTGTGGACGAAAACGAGCTTGGTCTTGAATTTGAAGGACTGGTGGTGTCACCAGAGGCATGACAACCTGATGAAAATAATCCAGTTTGCATTTGAATACTAAATCCATCCAATCCAGCAAAATTATCTTCATTTATTTTTATTGGTGTTTGTTTCATCTCAAAAACATCTGTAGAAGTTAATGTAAAATAGAAATAGCACTGAGTATTGTCAAGGTACTAGCTCAGAGAGTCCTGTTGATATACTTAATTGGCCGTCAAAGTTTTGGCAATCGAGCAGTAGTAGTCGTTCAAGGTATTCGGGTATATGTTAATCAAGGGTAACAAGACCTTGATAAATAGTCGACTATTTTTAATGCATATAAATTTCGACTGTATTTTACAATAAGTTCACGAGATATTATTTTGGCATTAATAATCTGATGAAAACTTGAGAGCGAAGCTGGAAGACTTTCATTTCTGAAAATTAATGTCAAAATAATGTCGAGTATAATTAATAAATACAAGAGAAATTTAGCAGCAATAAAATAGTCGACAATTGATCAAGGTCGTGTAATATTTATGAAGATTATTTCATTCACACATTGCTACTCCAATGAAATTTCATGAATGAAGTCACATGATATGTGATATGAGCGGCTATTTAGGTAAACAACCGGATATCTAGGTAAACACGCGGCTATTCATGTAAACAAAGCTTTCTTTTGATTGTATAAGTGTCAAACGTTGACAACTCAGTCGCTCAAAATTGAATTGTCTCGTTTTGGGTTGTTTTCTATAACAGAAATCAATGCACATACAAGCAAATCCATCCCAGAAAATACCGTGAAGAGTATATGAACGAGTATATTTGAATGATTTTATACTGTTACTGAATATCACTCGACCATGACAAATAGAGACTATTATTTTATTTAATAAGATTTGATAATTTCGTCAATATCCTTGTGAAACAAAGTTCCACACAAAAATGGCGAACCCTGTATTTTATTCCTTTAATCAACCATCCGATGTAAGCATGCAGAGGTGCAGTCTTTATTTGAACTCTACTTCGATTACATGTGTGAGGGCAACCATAAATTCACCCCATAGTGTCAATTAGATAAGATTATTCCGTAATCACTTCCAAATTAGAATCGATCACCTTGATAGATACGGTGAAAACTATTTTATTTGTATTCTGCCTTGGCATAAACTCTAAGACCTAAGTCACTCATGGTTAATTTGTCCCAAGGAAATGTTTGATCGATCAGAGCTTTTATGGTTTACTTATTGTCAAATCGTGCATAGAATAGTTCGAAGAATCACGCAAGTAGATTACAGATCGTCTCCCATTATATCTTCTAGTAGACGACCAGGAAAAATCATTATTCTGTTCCATGATGATACAAAATATCCCAAGCGATGTGGCTTTGACAAAAGAAATCACATTAGAGAAAGTGTGAGGATTTCGATGTACTGAATTACATCAGAAGGAACACCCTAAGTGGTATGGCTTCCAACAAAGCTCACTATACAGGGTGTTATGTAAGTACGTGGCCAAAGTTGAAGTGGTGATTGTTTGAGTGATTCTAAGAATGAAAAGTTCGTATAAACATTGGTCCAGTAATGCTTCGTTTTCAAGATACAGGGTGTCAGAATTTTCAAAAGAAATCGTCGTTTTCGCATTACTATTATTATTATTGCTTTAATTTTGATAAAAATTCTGCGTTTTGATTAGCGTTTTGACTATTCCACAGAATGGTACTGGGCAAATAGGAGCACGTCATGCTTATTCTTGGTTTTATAGCCGCTTGGCTGTGGGATGGTCTTTTTAAACTCTTACCTTAGTAACTCTCCTGCACAGTATATCGCCACATGTTTTTACCATTGCACAGTGAGACTCTTGTTTATGGCTTGATTATATAGATGCTCCCACACCTTCTGTATATCTGGCCATTTCTGCATTCATTGGAGATCCTCCTTTCCTTTCCTCTCTTTTTCTAAGCTATACTTGGGAAGAATCTCATCCGGTGGCATTCTCATTGTGTGGTCACTGGGGTCGATTTCCAACTCTTTATATATCTCGTTGTACTTCTTGCAGTCTCTGTGCAGTCTGCTTATGGGCGCTTGGCCTCTGGTCAATTTATTGTTGACTGACATATTTTCGCCTAGTGCCGGTAGGTAAATATACATAGAGATTATCCTTCATTTGACTGGGGATGACCACCACTCGACATATGGTAGATATCAAGTGTCTTACTTCTCATCAGAGCCAGGGTAGGTTAGACAACATCAATATCATCAAATATTTCGAACATTACGTTTACCATAATTGAGGAGTTTCTGCTGAACAGGACTGGAAGTACTATAGACCAGACAGTCAATTGAAATATTTCGGCGTAATAACATAATAATAATAAAAGTATTACTGCTGTAATTTCTTCTTTTTCGCGATGAAAAAAAAACGACCACGTTTCGCCAAGATCTTAGATGATGAAGGTATTGAAACTGAAATAGCTCAAGCACAAAATCATTCTTTTCTTTATAGTATTTCTCATAAGACTAGTTTCAACATCCTCAAATTGATTTATTTTCCGTGCTTACAAGTTATGATTAACGTTGGTTAGAATAAACAATATTGAATCATTTAATCCATCTTTCGACTAACTTAGTCAAGTGTGCTCTTTTACTTATATAGGTAAGTTTGTGGATGTATATTTATAAATTATTGATTATTTACAGATTCACAGTGTTTGATTCAACATTTTTAAAATATTGTAGTAAAAATGCACTCAACTATAATCCACATTTATTTATAAACATTTGATTTATATATTTCACAATATGACTATTTCATGTATTCCATGTATACAAACTGTAACTACTTACTTCTGCAACTGCCCTTGCAATCTGATAGTCATATACCGGCAAGTAGATTTCTTCTTTATTCTGGATCCGCCAAGATTCTGAAGTAACTTATCCAGATGACTCCCGTTCATTTTCGATGCGAATATGCTTGATGATTTTATGATTTCAACGTAAACAAACCGAGGTTTCATAATCGTTACATTTCAATGGCACCTCCATTCTTTCAATAATGGCTACTGTATTCCTTTCAGAAGTTGAAAACTAGTCCCTAGCATACTATTTTTTTCAATTGAATGTTATCAATTTTCAATATGTCTTGAATCTGTGATGATGTCGTAAGAGAAATATACTTAGAAAAATTCAATTTTGTGATGTAATATGAGTTCGTTCAAAACGTAGGGTAGGTACATAACACGTTTACATTATGAAGTTTTGTAGAAATTCGGAAACACTGACTCTGTTACGCTGATAAACTCGTGCCTATAATACTCGTTTATAAAACCTACTTGTCACATCGTATCATAATATTGTCAGACCTCCGATCAAGTGACTCAACCTAGATCAGCAAGACTCAATAGATGGCTAGATTTTGATATCTGTCCGGTATATTCATGTCAACGAAAACCCAAAAATAGTGTCCTGAATGAAATAAAAAACAATAAGAAGGCAATTGAAACGTTCATTGCAGCTTGTTGGGAGCATGTAAAAACGACAATATTTCCATCACCGAACCGAGATTCTTCGTGGTCGATATAGTCTGGTCAGTACCGCAACGCTGCATTTGCTATTTTACAAAGCAACAGCAAAACATTTGTGTTTGCTTTCGTCTTTGGCTCATTGGAGTGTTTTTTCGTGAATAAAGGGCAACTAATGAGTTAATTTTTGTTAAGCTATCGTTAGTTTTTATTATTAAGCAATGGTGAAGCATTGTGAAATGTGTAAAAGACCATTTGAAGCTGGAAATCAAAATATGTCATTTCATACGTAAGTTACCAAGAAAAGGAAACCGAATTGGAAAAGAGTAAAATGAATGATTAATGGAAAAACATGTCAATTAGACTATCGGCTGTTCTCAAAATCCTGTGGAGATTCTTCCATCACAATTTCAGGTTTCCATTCCATATTGGTTTTCCATAATTTCTATTTTATTAAACCTCAATATTTCTGAAAACAACGCACGACACTGCCGGTGAGGAAAGATGACAAAGTTTACGGCGTGAGCGGCGAGTTACTCATCTAGCCCTTTCGGTCACGAATTAATTTCAATGAAGTAAAAATTCTGATTTTTCGCACTGTGATTAATTGATTTTTTTATGATTTTTAAGAATTTTTGCAAATTTGTACGCACCCCCAGTTACCAAGCGGTAAGTTTGGTTTGTAGTCAGTTGACTATATTGTAAGCAAATAATATGGTTGATGCCATTGAAAAAATAACCGTGTTGAAAACAAATGCTAAAGCCTTCTTTTATTTGGTATGAAAATAAGAAAACCATTTTTAGTGTTTGTCAAACACAAATGTACTGCGCACATTTGACATTTCACTCTCGAAAAACCTTTGCATCCATGCATTTTACACCGGGAAGGAAAACTCTTTACTTCATGTATTAGCCAATGGTTCAAGCCATCATAACGTACTTCGTGTACGGGTCGTGATTCTTGTGTCCTTCGTGAGGACGACAGGTGATTTTCAGCTTCCGTAGGGGGCGGCCCAGTTTTTTGTTTTGTAATTTGTTGCTGAGTATCAGGGCTTCCGTAACATGAGCTCTGAAATGCAGCAAATCCAAGATTTTTTGTGGTATTTTCAAATCTGTAGCCTTCTGATAATAATAATAATACTCCCACCCAAAGGCATAGCCTGTGCGGGTAGAGGACGGCTATTAATATTATTTGCCGTAGCGCTGCGGGACGACTTGATGTTTTCGGTGTTGTATTCACTTTTCAGCTGTAGGAAAACCTACAGCACCACCAAACCAGGCATTTGCATATGATAAATAGAACATTCCTCAATAATGCTCTATAGTCACAATGTAGACAAATGACTACAGCTGTTTTTGAACAAATAAATTTTCAGTACTGAATCTCTTGAAATTATCTAACTGAAAATTGAATTGATAATTGCGACATCTTATGAGTACTTGAAAAAATAGTACTGGGGTTGAGAAATGTTGGGCCACAGGCACCTGCAATATGCGAACGTTTTTGTTTCATTTGTCCAGAAATGTATTGTTAGATGACACTACGATGTTACATTATGATTTTAGGATGTAGTCAACTGATTAAAATGTGAACCGAACAGATTCAAGTATTTTGTAACATCATATGGGCTTTGAAGAATTGCTGTAGTCAATTGACTACACGGTGAACGAAAGGGCTAGGATCGGAGTGTCAAACAATATTTGATATAAAGGACTGGTTCTATTCATGTGTATGTACTTTTAATTTCGTACATTTTTCAATGCATTTTCATTTATTTAGTATTATTATATACATGAAAATGTTTGATGAATGATAAAATAACGTTAATGAACAATTCCAAAACATAAATGTTACAGACGTTTGAATTTTTTTTTTTTCGCCTACTCTATATTACTGTACTCTTTACTCGTAAAGTGCCAGAATTTATCGAACTGGAACCCGTGAATTCCAACCGAAATCATCCCGTTTGTCCTGTCGAGAATTCTTTGGAAGTTTATTGGAGCATTTAATTGAAATATAATCTGCGACACGCTAGATTGCTCCACGAGATTGCTGAAGAGATGAAAACATGGAGTAAACTTTGAAAACTTATTTTTTACAGGTTTTTATGTTGCCGTTTGTGAGCCAAGATATACTGAATTGGAATTTGGAAGTAAGTTTTCTCACAGTGGCTCGGTTCGAGGACATTTCCAAAGTATTCAGAAAACAATGTATAATATTTCTGCAGTGCGATAGGACCGACCCGTTTCTCAACAAGAAATACAAGGTCTCCTTAGACCGCTAAAACTTACATCATCAATATCTACTCGCAACACTTCAGGAGTTAATAAAGGAATAAATAAATTGTATAAAAGTCTGCTATAATTTTGGCTTTTGCATTTTGCCTGAACTTTGTTGCTTTTTCTCAATTCCATAGCCATTTCCAATCATTTGGTAGCATCAGATGGGTTTAATTCAACGAAGTTGTTGAAAAAAATTGTCAAAAAACCAACATTGTTAATATTATTATATCCATCAACCGACTGCACCCCTACGTGAGAATTTGCATGACCAAAGATTTGGTCAAGTCACTGCTGGAAATGTACGCCAAACTCTGATTTTTTTTTATTGAAACTGCCTATTTATTCAATCTAATACTTAATCTAATAGTTCAAATAGAACAGGTTAGAAGGCGCGTGTTTCAGGGAAACAACTACTCTCCCTTACTACTGTTAAATTATATCTCTCAAATTCTCGGAAGTTTTTGTTACAAAAACTACTTGTGCTCTCCTAATCTCAAAGCCCGTCATTGAATCATGAACTAAAATAATTATTACTTGAAAGTTTGGTTTTTTGGAGAAAATTAGCTCGTGACATGGTTCTTATTATCTCCAAACCTAATACAAATAGAGTTTTGATAACGGAAGAGTTATAGTTTTCGTAACGTAAGGGGTTCATGAGAAAGTACAGTATTTTTCGAAATTATTATTGTTTAATTTTTTTTTGATAGGCTTATTCAGAATACGATACGTTGAGGACAATAATAAATAATTGTACTCAAATCTATACAGTAGTTTATAAGGGCAAATTGATTGATTTGTCCTTTTACATTTGTATAGATTTCCTTATTTCATATTCAGACTTTGGATGGTTAAAATACTGAAAAAATACGTCAAAATACGAAGTAATAAAATTAATATATATTATAGGCACTGAAAATAGTATTAGGGCATTGAATTTTAAAAAATATAAATATTGTCCTTCTGTCTTGATATTCCGTATATTGGTGGATATTGTCATTCTTTATAGCTATTTCTATTGAATATTTCGACATATTAGACTAATAAGGTAGATAAGTATTGACAAATAGTTGACTTTCTTTTTTCCTAATTCTTTTTGATATCTTCACAGGGCCATCCAGTGCCATGGTATATTTAACTCAATTATTTCATATTTTGCAGTTCCAATGACTTTTCTCAATTGTCTCTGAACTAAAATTACGGGATATTATAAAATACTCCGGTTCATGGGCCGTGGTGGCGTGATGGTATAACAATCGCTTCTTTACCAATCAACTGAGAGTCGTGGGTTCAAATCCCAGTGCAGTGACCGGTCCCGTGCATGGTATCACACGTGATAAGGTGAGGGCTACGTTTTCTGTAGCTCACACAAGTCTCTCGAAGACTCATGAGGGTTGTTTCTAGGCGTGCAGCCGGTGCCGATGAACGGGAAAAAAGTGACGAAAATACTGTTTTTGTTTCTCCAGATATGACCAAATTTGAACCCTCTGTATAGATATTTCGTTTTATAAATTTCAAAGATGAAGGAAACTTATTTAGAGCTGAATAAGAAGGGGCATTTCCGTGGAAATATTTTCCCCAAATAGTCTATTTGAACTTTTCAGGAGATTGCTTGGCATGCAAGTTGTACTGAGTTAACCCAGTTCTCAACTGAAAATAGACAACTTTATCGAGGATAATCAGATTTATGAATAGTGTTTCAGATATTACGACTTCTTTTTATTCACATAAAGTTATGCTTGGCGGCTATTTTTAGTTAAATGAGTTGCGACAGTACATTTTTATTTTAGTTGTGAATCTAATAATCGATGAGACGTATTTCGTGGAGTGAGTTATGAGTATTCAGCAAATGAAAAATGAACTTGCATTCAAGAGTCCCAACTTTTGAAATAGTGGAACAATATACAGTGCGTGTGAAAATTGTGCACATTAGCGCGCCCAATAATTTTTCTTGGGGGCTCAAACATCTGACATGTGAAACATGTATTGTTAAAAATGTAAAACATACATTATTTGTGAAAAATATTCCTTTGTCATATTTTCTCGAGCCCCCAAGTCTCCTTGGGTGCGCCAGTGCATACTCACTTTTCTGTCCACTATCTGACAGAAATAGAACAGAATTTTCCAAAATGGCGCTAGGGACAACATCAACTTCAAATAGCAAGAGGTTTCGCGAGAAACAATATCAATAGGGCTTTTAATTATCATCCCAACGCTATCTCGTTCCTTGAATCATTTTAATTGACTCTGGACTTACGGTCTTTTCAATGTAGTGTCGAAGGTACGCATAAATGATTAAGGTACGCATAGAAATATAATTATAGGTTGAACTATACTCACCCCGAGTTCAATCATCAATTATTGTACGAGATGCCCAATTTCGGAGAATAAGTGTGTGTGTGGTGTTTTGATTGAACGAGAATAAAATTTCGTGTATTTTCCATAACAGAAATTCAATCTGTCAAATGGTGAAGTTTCCCAAGACAATGGACCAATATCTCCGAAAATAGTTGTGACCGCCAAAAATCTCATTTGGATTTTTTGTTCAGGAGACCAAACTACGTAAGTTGAATTTTTTTTTAATTCCGATGCTCTATCTAACCATAGATTTACTAAATCAAGAATATCACTCATGAAAAAGTATTGTTGGCTTACTTTTAATGATTATCTAAGGAAATAAAACCATCTTCTCTTTGGTCATATTATTCGATGATAAGAAGTAAGTATATTATTATCAACGAGAAAAAACGTCGATATTAGTAAGTACCTAAAGCTGGTTGAATTACTAAAACGTAAATCAGAAGGTTAAATAGCTAAAAAATCCAAAATTTTTACTAAACAAGATGTTACAAAGTTTTTAACGGAAGCATCAGATGATACATAGTTATTTAAAAAGTTGCTATGACAATTGGAGTAAGTGGAGCATGCAGAAGGGAGGAATTGACAAATATTCTTGTTGAAAATGTAACAGATGAAGAATCCGTTTTTAGAATTACTTCACCGAATACAAAAACAAAGGTAATGCGAGAATTTTTTGTAACTTCGGGGAATATCCCAAGATTGAATATGGTAGAACTTGTCAGACGATATGTGAAAACACGACCTTGCAACACAAACCATCTACGTTTTTTTTGTCACTTATAAAAATAAGAAATGCACAAAACAACCCGTCGGAATACACACCTTTGGTAAAATGCCAAAAGTTATTGTCACTTTTTTGAATTTACCTCACCCTGAAGAATATACCGGACATTGTTTACGGCGATCGTCTGCTTCATTTTTGGATGATTCTGGAGCTGATCTGTTTACCGTGAAACGCCATGGCGGATGGAAAAGCAATACTGTTACTGAAGGTTACATCGAAAATTTGAAAGAGCAAAAGAAAAAAATATCAGAAGCAATTTTTGGTGCCAACAACCAAACAGGATTACAAATTTACCAAAACTCATCAACAACTGATGTAAAAACTCTAGAATCCATTGGAATTAATATTGCAAATTGTAGAAATTGCTCTTTTACCATTTATAATAAATAGTTTTGTACATAGTTTTGAATAAACTTTTTCGATCTCACCATTACATGTTTTTCATATAGAATTTCATTATGGTACTTAGTACCACAACGAATTCACTATGGTACATGGTACTTGGTACCATAACACTGAGTACCATAATGAGCTTCCTTATGTCATCAAAATTTAGTGACATAACGTTGTCATTATGACATGCCATCAGATAAACAATTTTATTTAGTTTCTACAAATTTTCATTGGGAGCCAACTACCTCGCCCTTCAGGTATAGAATTTCATTCGAAAACATTGGAATTCTCTTCAAAAAAATCATTACCGGTGCAGCTTGACGAAGTTGCAAAGCACAGATGACGTTATACGGGTGTATTACTGTTGTGTCTGATGGCGCATACGTTCTGATAATATCTTGGTCTACACAATACACTTCGGAAATTATGGATAAGATGCTCCGATCAAATAACATAACCTAGATAAGTAACTCGCCGCACACGCATTAAGATTTGTGTGTAAGGATATGGAATATGGAATGGAAACCTGAAATTCATTAATTTTTCTCTTTTCCATTTTGGTTTCCCTTTCTCGATAGTTACGACACTGGTAGCTTCAAATGAATATTCTGTCAAATATCAAATGCACCGTTGTCGTACTGACAAGACTATATCGACAACGAAGAATCTCCGTTCGGCGATGGAAATACTATCGTTTTTAAATGCTCCCAACAAGCTGCAATGAACGTTTCAATTGCCTTCTTATTGTCATATATTTCATCCAAGACAGTATTTTTGGGTTTTCGTTGCCATGAATATACCCGACAGATATCAAAATCTAGCTGACGTGCTTATTGTATCATTAAAAAATTGCGACATGGCAATAATGTAATGATTTGAGGGATAACATTATGAAAAGATGTTAACGTCAGTTCTATTTAAGTATTACTCATCTAGGTTGTTTACTTGATCGGAAATAAGATGAAATTCGATTCAGTCTATACAGGCTGCTTCACAGTGGATGGCACATGGGTCGTTTCTGGTGAACCAGACACCGGACCACTTTGAAAATGTAATGGAGACCATATTGGGACATTCCCTACCCAACTAAAATATATTCCACTTCTATTAGAAAGTAGTAGAAACTTTATTTTCTCAAAGGAGTACTCTGTATATAATATTATTTTTGGAATCTCCGAAAATTGCCTGACAAATTTTCTTGATATTTTTCTTTACCTATATCTGTTCAAATGTTTGGGTATTCCTTTCTAACAATTCATCTCTCAAACGCACGGGTGCTTTGTAAACTTTAACTTTGAACATTCCCTACACATAAAAATCTAATGGATTAAGATCGGGTGATCTCGTTGGCTGATTCCATGGTCCCAAGCGCCATATCCACCGATCGTCAAAAAATCTTCTGTTCTGAGTTCTGCGCTCACTTTTTTTCCACAATGTGCAGGAGCTCCGTCTAGTTGTACCAATAGTTTCGATATTCTTCCAGTGGCAGATTATCGACGGAGCTCTCTAAAGTATGCAGGTAGCTTCTGGGTGTTAATGATTCCTCGTATATCAAGCACCTCAATCTGTCCATTAAAATGCAGAAAACATCAATACTAAATAATTATTGAAATTGTTTTTTTTTTGTGAATAGAGAATTTTCACTGAACCAATAATGACAATTTTTTCTATTGAAAATCCCTTCTCTCAATTCATCAGTCCAAATAATTTTATTCAAAGAAAATGGAAAATGGATATTCTTCAATGCTTGTCTACAGGATTTCTAGTCCTAGTGCTAAGACAGAACTTTTAATGTAATTCTAAGTATTTCGAGCATTGGTATATTGTTAGGTATGTTTAAATCCGATCTCAGATATGAAAAAGGCTCAAATGAGTCAATTGTCCATTTTAATCACTCTCCTGGCAGTTACCTACACTCGGAACAGAATTTCAAGCTTCTCAATCAACAAGTCCTCTCATACCAATCATGAAAGTCACGGTCACCTTTACAGAATCGATGCGGTAGCGAAAAGTTCAATCAGACTCAGTCCTATGTATCCAAAGTATAAAACTTATTAAAGAAGTAATGAACGTGCCGGAGTTGAAATGCCAGTGGTGGGATTATCAGTTTGTAATACCCATCGACGTTTCGTTGCCTTATTTGAAAACCGAAACAATCTGAGCTATTCTTTATTAATCAGTAATACAGTCTACAATCATCATTGAAGATGATTAAACAAGTTTATCTAGTGTATCACTAGACAAAACAGCCAGATTATTCTCCAGGCCCAGCTTTTTGTTAATATTGAAATTCCAAGGGTTTTCAATCATTCGCTAATTCGATACGCCGATAATATAAGTAAGGCAATCCCAAAAATGTGATTAAGAGATAATTAATATTGAAGCAGGATTGCAAATACCACCAATAAGATCAGAACAGAAATAATTGCAAAATGTCTGGAAATATATGAATTGATAATTTCAAACATTTTTGGAAGATATAATAACAATTCCAGAATATATTCTAATATATAGGGTGTTGCTGAATTCATGCAGAAAAATGGTAGACAATTTGTCCATTTGTTTCATTGAGAATGATAATTATACTAGTTTGTATTATCAGATATTGTTTATACGATTCAATAAACAAAGAAGAAGAAAAAGTTAATTTCATCGCGAACAATGTCCTACACGAAAATGTAGTTGACGTGTCCGAGCGTTTTTTTTTAAATCTGGCTTTCCCTCTGTATATAACATATTTATTTTTGTCGAAGATATTATATGTAATGGATAATTGATATTTTTTTCGACCACCTGAGAAAGTAACGAATATAGCTCTGTACAGTGCCACAGAAAGTAGCTTATATCCACACACGCGTGGGCACGCAATTTTTTACAGTAAAGTTTGTATTTTCAGTAATCAAATAAATTGTGTCCAATTATGATTTTGATTTTCTAGTTATTATGCCAAGGAATATATTTTGCGCCTGAAAATAATTATTAAAAATTGGTGAAGTCAGGTGAAATGGTTCTCAGTCAACCTTTTCGTTCGATTTTCTTGCACAAATCAATAATGTTGATAGTATTTTATGAAATTATCATGTGGTCGTAGGAAAAATAGTGTACATTACTTATGCGAAAGTGATTTTTCACACTCGTGAGACTGTCGAACTCGGCAAGCGCCTCGTGTACAATATTTTCCATCCGAGTGAAAAATGTCACGTTCCGCCCTCGTAATTCACCTAATTTACCACCATATTTTATATACTCTATTTTGATTACAAATTTTTTCTTAAATTATTTTTCTAGTATCTTTCGTATGTATATTACTATGTATGTATCTATATTACTATACGAAAAACATTCTACATTCAAACAACACATTTTATAACAACTCACGAAGCAGATTCATTTCGACGCATTCGTTATGAATGTATTCAAAAATTTATGGCGGAAAGGAATGCATTATGGATGGTGAACGTATCGGTGGAAAAACCGGAATTGTTTCACGAATGAAAGAATTCCGGAAACCACTTGTAACATATCGCATTCATGAAATTTTCGTCATGTTCTAAAACCTCCCTTGGAACAGCCGTGAAATGTATCCCAGGCAATTTGCTATGAATAAAGTTGAGCCATCAGACGAAAAACCTGCACCAATTTGAGAAATGCTGAAATATTATGAATTCGAACTAGCATCACTCATATTATCGGCTGAACGAGAGATCACTTTTTCTTATTAATTTTTGTGTCAATTGCTCTGTGGGTATTTATACTAACAGATCTGAAACTGAAGAGTATTTTTCAAATACACCCACGGAATTATTTAACTAATTTAATGTTTTTCAGGAAATGACATGGCGCAGTTTATATTGGATTTTATAATTTTTCTTCAATATTTGATGGTAGAATAGGTGAGCAAAAGCTGATTTGATATATAAGTCAAATCGGGGTTCATTCTCGACCCAGCACCAATTTGCAATTGGAAAATTATCGCTAAACTTCAATATTTTGACGCAATTTTCTGGTTCTCCAATTTGCACTGTCGGGTGGGGATTTTTGAAGAATGAATATAGGAAATACAAATAATCTTGATTTTATTATTATTTTTATTATGAAAATATCAAGCCACAAGGTAAATGAAGAAAAATAATTTACAGATGGAAGTTAGAATAAATAATATGATGGTACGATTTTTTTACTTATTCAGAATAAAAATGCCACATCTTTCTCTTTCATGATTTTCAAATATTTACTAACTTCAATATTATAAATGTTGTTTCTTTGTATCAACAGGAATAACACGGCGCTACGAGTGCTTTATGATTCGGAGGATATTGAATATGTTGTGGAGAATGTTAAGTACTAAATCTATTTGAACTACTCAGTTCCCACACCAAATAAGCCTGATATAGTACTGCTCTCTGCCAATTTTCGAGTTTTTCGCTCCCAAGGAAACATGGAAGAAATATATTTAGGCTTTACTCAAACTATTCTGTTAAAATTATAGTTCTAGTGGGGTCCTTGGTGGAATGATGGACACGCTGCTGTCGAATTTGAAAAATACCAGACGAATGCAGAAGACCGTCATCCTTCGTTCAAACCCCTCTACTCAGGGCACATGATTCTCGGACCCAATATATCACTTACCCCACGAAAATGATACCAACGGGACTAGATTATTTTATTCATTTTATCATTAGTTAAATGGCCTTCCACCAAGCACTATTAACAATATTTTCTAATGAAACTGAGACATTAGCTTTGTTACCCAGCAACAACCTCTCAGCGTGTTCCAATCTAGAAGATTTCGCACACTCTTTAGTACATCTGATGTAGGTATAATAATAGAGGCATAGTATACGTTCTAGAAAGAAAGGGAGTTCCTTTTCTCCTGTATTCGTAGATAAAAGCCAATTTGGAAAATGAGGTCATCATATCATCCTTATGCGAAACCACAGCCAGAGCTGGTAGGGGATGCCTACAGGGAGGATTTCTATATGCTAATATCTAAAGGCATGCATTGCCTATACAGGATATGCTTATGATCACTGCAAAAGGCAAATTTGTAGGAACAAGCTTGGAGCAAACACTATATAATTGCTCTAAACATAGTAACTGATTGGTGCCACGAGGAGGAACTAACTGTAAACCCTCACAAAACCTCAACAGTTATATTCACAAAAAAGAGGGTTCTTTGAGGAGGAACTAACTGTAAACCCTCACAAAACCTCAAAAGTTATAATCACAAAAAAGAGGGTTCTTTGAGGACTATTGCCACCAGTTCTGTGCGTTATAGAAATTCCAATTGCACAAGAGGCAAAATACTTGGGAGTCATTTTTGATCGTAAGTTACCATAGAACCAACTCCTTCAGAAAATATCCCAAGAAGCATGATAGCCATTATCAATCAGTGCAGAAGAATGTGCGGGAAAAATTGGGGGATAACCAAAATTTATTCTCGAGAGAGTGAATTTTTTTTTTGTTTTTCCTATAAAATCAGGTTACTCAGGCAACATAAACAACCAGACATTCGTAAGCAGTTGTTTAATTCATATACGCATTGTGTTTTCAATCCTTCTTTTCAACTAACACCCTAAAATACAGTGCATTTCATTTAAAACGAGCCACCCTGAATAACTGTTGGTACTATGATTTTCAGGAAAAATTAAAAAATACGTTGACAATAGTATACAGGGGGGCACATTTTGACATATTCACATTTTATCTAAGTTTTCCTATTGCACCCCAATGTTTTTTAATGGATCATCCTATATTGTTTCGCATTATCATATGCTCCATGATGAGCAGATTTCAACAAAGTATAAAACATATGTTCTGAAGCTTACGGTTCGGGAGATTCAAAATTATTTTAGTTGAAAACGAGCCACCCTGAATAACTTTCGAAACAATTATTTGCAGTCAAAATAAAAAACAGGTCAACAATTATACAGGAGTCCACATTTTGAAATATTCGTTCTAGAGACAAATATGGAAGCAATAAATCAGAAAAAGAGATTTTTTATCAAATTCTTGAATCAAAATCTGATGACTAGACAATGAGAAGAAACAAATTTTCTATAATAAATGTTCAAATACGTTTCCACCAACATTCAACAATTAATGTTGAATAGACCTATTTATAGGCGATTATACTTCAATAACTTGATTAACAAGTATCAACGTTTAATGACATCAAATCATATACTGGAACCTCTAAACAAGTCATATATTTTATGTTTTGTAGAAATCATTCATCCATTTCGGAGGCATTCTTGTTCTCCCAGACCTTCTTGCAAAGTTTCTTCTTCAAGATGTCCATTGCCTTTTTCATCATTTTTGTACCACATCGGAATCATCTGATGAATGTATTATTGGTTTATCATTTTCTTCATCCTCTATGAATCCTTCATTAGTCACATCTTCTTTCACTTTTCGCAAATCTATACGATTTCTTCTTATCATTTGGCCCCCATCCTCCTCTTCCACAATATATGATCTAGGAGTTCTATCAATGTCCATTATCTTCCCTCGGATCCATATATTTTCTTTCCTTATCCAGACCCGATCTCCTATTTCCAATTCATTCAGTAAACACGTTCCTGTATCGTAATATTTCTTTTGGCTTTCTTGATTCTTATGTAATTTACTTATTACTGATTTATTTTCTATGACTTGGGGTTCTAAAGAGCGATTTGAAATTGACAAAGAATCTCTCAACATACGAGATTGCAGTAATTGCGCAGGAGAATATCCAATAAGGGAGTATTTCTGAACTGAAGTAAAGCCGAGTTTCTGTCTGAATTTTTCCTCAATATATTTTTGGCAATTCAGACTGGTTTCTTAGATAATCCATTAGATTTTGGGTATCGAGGACTTGATGTTATACATTTCATATCAATCATTTGTGCAAAATTTTTAAATTCGATGCTGTTATAGGGCATATTATCCGATACAAATATTAATGGATATCCAAATTGGGAAAAAATTACTTTCAGGATCTCTATAACTCCTTTCGCAGATTTTTCTTTTAACAAATGAAGCTCTAACCATTTCGAATACGCATCATAAACTACTAAGTATTCTTTACTTTGGAACTTGAAAATATCTGATGAGATTCTCTGCCATGATCTTTCTGGCAAAGGTATCAATGGTTCTCTTATATTCCAGAATCTGAATTTTCAACATACTTCACATTTGCTTATGAAATTTTCGATTTCCTTTGACATATTTGGCCAAAAAATGCTTGCCCTAAATTTACATTTCTCAATTACTAAATGACCTTGATGTAACAAGTTGAGTAAAAAAATTTTGAGAGATGAAGGAACAACTAATCTATCATTGAAAAATAGCAAATCTTCATGAGTTGATAAAAACTGCTTGTAACATCGATATAAATTGGTTTCACCTTTAAAGTTCCTATTCATCTCTGGCCAACCATACTTGCTAAAGTTCATCAACCATTCCAGGGTTTCATCATTTCTGGTGGCTTTTTGAAACATGTTTTCTCATTGTCAGTCATAGGCAGGTTCTTGGAGATACTGTGGATTATTTGATGTAGTTCTGGATGGTCTAATACTTTTTCGTTCAGGTAATTCCTTGATAGATAATCTGCGATGACCATATTCTTATCAGGTAAATATTGAACTTTTATATTATATCGAAAAAATCTCAGCCGCATTCTCGGCAATCTTGATGGAATTTTACAAAGATCCATTTTGAATATTGATTCTAAAGGCTTATGGTCACTTTGAATCAAACAAGTTCTACCGTAAATATAATAGTGAAATTTTTCAGTAGCAAAAACTATAGCCATTAACTCTCTCTCTATTTGAGAATAATGTGATTCACAACTGGTCATAGTTATTGATGCGAATGCTACAGGTTGTTGGTTTTGTAACAACACAGATCCAAATCCACCTTTAGACGTATCTGTCTGAATTTGAATTGGAATTTTATAGTCGAAAAATCGTAATACTGGAGCATTTGATATTATTTCTTTTAGTTTTTGAAACTCAGTTTCATGATTTTTATTCCATTCCCACGGAACATCATTTCTGGTCAATTGTCTAAGGAATGTTGTTTGTTGACTTGCATTAGGAATAAACCTATTCAAATACTTGATCAATCCTAAAAGTTGTAGAACAGCTTTTTTATCTTTGGGTTTTGGCAACTTTTCAACGGCTTTTCTTTATATTTACTCACGAAATTTTCATTCCGACATAAACTACTTCCTTCTTCTTGAATTGCAGTTTATCTTTATTGAATTTAACATTGCATTCTCGAGCTCTCTTGAATAATGTCCTCAAATTTTTATCATGAACTTCTTCATTCTCCCCCAAAATTAATGAACAAAGTCCAAAAGGAAGGACATTAAATTTATATTTTCCAAAAGGTGTATTGAATGAGCATTTCCGAACTGTCTTCATCTAGTTTTATATGCCAGAAACCGTTTTCATGTCTATAACTGTAAAATATGTTTTGTTATTCAAGTTATTAACCAATTCTTCTACAGTCGGAATCAAATAATGTTCCCTTCTAATTGCCATAGTCGAACACTTCGGATCCAAACATACTCGTAGATCACCATTATTTTTTCCACAATAACTAACGAATTCACCCATTCGGTAGGTTTTTCGACTTTTTGTATTATTCCGTTCTTTTCAAGTTCATCTAACTTTTTTTTAATCTCTCTTGTATAACAGCTGGTATTCTTCTTGGCGGTTGAATGATTGGAACAGCATCTGAATTCAGAACAATTTTGTGATATCCGGGAATAAATCCAAAACCATCAAAAAAACTATCTTTGAGTTCTTCTAAAATAGGATCTCTCATACTAGTTTCGATTCTGTTGACACAGGATGGTCTGGTAACAAGTCCTAGCTTAATACATGTTGAAAGACCAATGATAGGTTGTGCCACTACGTCAACCACAACAAATCGTATGTTATGAACGGATTTATTTTTCCACATGCAAGGTAAATCTTTGATTTTATCAATTTGCCTATTGAAATCTTCCGAAAAATTTCGAATGGCAGAACATTGACTTCGGCACCTGTATCCAATTTGAAATTGACAGAAATGCCATTGATGCTAAACGTTTCATTCCAACAATTTTCACCATTGAATGTGAATCATGTATATAAAACTCAATATCACTATCATCAGATTATTTTTTAAGCTCATCCATCTTCCTCTTCATTACTTATCACATTGTTTGAGTCTTCCTGTAGTAGTGCATTGATTTTCTTCTTATTTCTTTTTGGGCATCCCTTTGCAAAATGATTCTTTTCTTTACTGAAAGCACAGACCTTTCCGAATGCAGGACATGCTCAATAATTATGAGTGTAAGAGCACTTTTTACAAAAGAATGCATTATTGGAACTAGTTTTCTTTTTATTTAATGACAAGACCTCCAATTCAGCAGGTAAATCTTTTTCTTCTAGTTCTTGCAGATGTCTCTTGCTCAGTTCACATGATCGACAGTATGCAATAGTTTTTTCCAGGTCAGGATTGTTCCTCAGCAAAAATTGCCTTATTTCCTTCTCATTAACACCATATATTATTTGATCTCTTACAATGCTATCTTGGAGATCACCATATCCACACATTTTCGCAGCTAGCTTGAGTTTCGTCACATATTGATCAAACTGCTGATCCGATTTTTTTCTTATACTTATAAATTTGAAACGTTCCATACACACATTCTTCTTAGGGACACAATGAGTGTCAAATTTTTGAAAAATATCATTTAGTGTCGACTTTTTATAGTCTAAGTTCAATGAATTGAAAACTTTCCTCCCTTCTTTGCCAATACAGTTAAGAAATATTGCCACTTTCACATTTTCTTTTACATTCTCATTGTCATTTCCGCTAGCACGCAAATATATCTTGAATTCTTGCTTCCATTCTGCCCAACGTTCTCCAACATATTCATCAAATACCAGCTTATCTGGTCGATCAAAATAGGCTTCAGACATGCTTGAATTAGGTTCTTTTCAACCTGACACCATGTAACATTCAACAATTAATGTTGAATAGACCTATTTATAGGCGATTATACTTTAATAACTTGATTAACAAGTATCAAGGTTTAATGACAACTTATCAGTCTACATGACACCTCTGAACAAGTCATATATTTTATAGTGGAAAAAGCGAACACTGCAACATATAATTTGTAACCAGCAAAATATCGTGAAATATACGAATCAATTCATTGAAAATGTACGGACTGGAAGCTGAAACACAAAATAAATTCATTTTTAGAAAACGGTATGCGTGAGCCTATTTCGAAGAATTGCTGTAAGAAACGAAGCCATCATCACTTTGGTCAATTTTTCCAAAGTTAAGGTCAACGATAAAAACGTAAATCATGATTATAACTATTACAATCAGAATTGAAATATACCTATAGTGAAAAAAAACACTTCATATAATCTTAATTTTCGAGGAAAATGCTTGTGGTCGTAGAAAAAGTATATAACTCGAGTAGTACAAAAGTTCAAATCGACTAGACTTATTAGCGACCCGCAAGGACCAATGCAAAAAATGGTGGGGTGAGGAAAGATGAACGAAGGAAGGGCAATTTCACTTCAAAAACTTGCATCTACGGACAGAAAAGTTACAATTAGGGAGTTGAAATGGAATCATGAACGTAAATGTTAACGTAAAAAATGACAGCTACGCATACTCAGTCTTGTATTGTGTGCGCCCGTAGATGGTTTACGGGCGTACCTACTCAATCTTATGGACTTACACGTACACGTTAAAAATGAACGTATGCTAACCGAGATATTATCAAGTGGTGCCGATTATTTTTTGAACGATCCTGTCATAAGAAAACATTTTAAATCGACCAATATCTTCAAAATCACACTAATAATTTGTTAGTAGCAAATATCAATAACGACAATTTTTGCACGTTGTTTGATTGGATTTTTGTTTGATTGATTGCATAAAGGCTGATTCAGATATACGCGTGCCCATGCAGGGTTTTTGAAGCACGGGCGGTTTAAACGCCTTTTACTCACGTTTCTATCACAAGAACATATTTGATTTGGTTCCGTATTCATTTTGTCAGTACTGGAATAAGGCTGTTTGAGTTTTTCAAATAATCCCGATTTTTCACTGCCTTTCAGGCCGATTCAGATACATGTGTGCCCATTCTGCAGGAGATACAGAAAAGATACAGTTAAAAATATACCAGGATTAATTGAAAAACTCGAATAGCACATCTCCAACATTGACAGAATTATTACAGAACCAAATAAAATATGTTCCTGTGGACCGTGAGTAAAAGGCGTTCAAACCGCCCGTGCTTCAAAAACCCTGCATGGACACGCATGTATCTGAATCGGCCTTGAAAAAGTTAGCCATTGATTTGGTTGTCAAGGTAACGCAGCTTCAATATACACATTTCAAATTCAACACCATCGCCATTGAGAAGTACCTATCAGTCATATTTGGCTTTTGAGATTTTCTCCAACATATAATGTGAATCAATTCGAAGAAATTTCAAAATGAGTCATTTACAGAAACCAACATTAGCACGAGATTTGGCCAAAGCTGTGCTGATTCAATAATTAGCTGTCGAACAAACAACACCAAAAAAAGCAAAAAAACAATATGGAAACAGTTTTCATAGTTTTGTCTCAAACGAAATTAGCAATATCAACAAGTACTCGTATCTTAACATTCTAAGTTACTGAGTGCATGTCAACTACAGGCACAGGACATCAGAATGTGATGATACGTACACTGTCAAGAATAGCATCCCTGGGCATATGCGCAAAAATATGTAGAAAACTACAAGGAATCTGTTGTCAAAACTTCGTGGAAAGAAACCGCACAACTTATCCAGGAAAAATATTTTAGGGGGTATAATAAAACCATTGAATTGTAAACGTTGAGAACTTCAATATAGTCCAGAAAAAAAAAATTATCTTCTGCTGCTCTCACGGAAGAAGAATATCAGCATTGGACCAAAATACTCCAAATGGCTTACAGAGAAAGTTTCGACACACTACTAGTTACGAATGGACATGGAGTGGCGGAGAAGCGGCAAAAGCATCGGTACAATATTTTAGAAAAGAAATTGATCATTTTGGAAATAAAACTGAAAGGATATAATACAATTTAATAGTTTATAAAACCGCACAAGGTGGTCCAGTACGTCTCCCTCTCAATTAATTTCGAAAAGAACTCCAAATATACACATGGATTGTTTATTTTCGACACCTAATCCAAATTGGCAACCCTTTTCCAAGGGGTGTCACAAAAATTTCTCAGTAGGACAAAACAAAATTGGAAAGTGGACCAAACAAGCGGCTGAGAAGATTGGCTTGGATTTGTAACGTCAAATTACAACGCCAAATTGCAACGCAAAATTTTTACGCAACTGTGTAACGTTCTGCAAAGTTGGCTTGGATATGAGGGGTTTGTGTAGGGGACTGACGCTCAAAATCCATGCAAACTACTCTCAAAGTGGATATGGTCGAGGGTAAGATACAGGCGAGCGTTGAGGTGACTAAAGAACCTTCTACTACTCTACCTTCTGTAGCTGAAGAACCAATCGAAATATCTTGCCTCTGTTTTGAAAAATATTATATCTCTGTTCCACTTTTTGATGTGAAGCTAATAATGTTCATCATAAAATAAAGATACCATCAAAACATAATCTTTCCACATCTACGAGAACATGCGATCTTTTAAACGAAGTGTTAAAGTATTCTAAAGAATTTTATATTCAAAAAACAGTTTACATTGTTTCTTCAGTTTTCAAAAAAATCTATTTCAAATACCGGAATTTTGAGCGAGAAATCTATTTACGAATGTAGGATACAATCTCATGCATTTTCATATTAAATAGAGTAACTTCTACTTGAGATAAATAAATTAAATGAGATTTTGTAACTTACGTCGATTAGTTTACTATACAATGAAAACTCAGTGTGACAGGTAATGTTGAAAGTTTATATACGTATGCGCCACAACAATTAATCATTGTTTACGAAATTGACAAGTAAATTAGAATTTCAGTCTAGCTCCAGCAAAGACAAAGTAGACGATCATAATTGAAAAACTATCAAAGAGTTTGGTGGGTTTATTGAAACTATCAGGCACAATTTTGGCAGTACAATTCAGTCAATTTATTATGAGAATCATATCTTTCTACAAATTCAATCAGGTTTTCGTGCAGGACATACTTCTACTACTTTCCTGTACTTCTTCACGTCACTGATGAAACATTTCAGGCGATCGATAATTTCGAATGTACACCATTAATTATGCTCGACTTCATCAAAGCGTTAGATACCTTTCAACATGATACATATGCTAACCATTCTGAAGTCGAGTGGTGTTTGTAAAGACTCGCTTCAACTTTTCCGCTCTGACCTCACAAATCGAGAGGAAAGTATGAAAATGGCGTTATTGGGATTTCTGATATTGAAAAAAGTCTAGGTAATGTCATGTGAAACCTTATATCCAGAGAGCATATGGAGCTCTGACAATACTGTACCCCCAGAGACGCCACTAAAACCCTAATGCCTTTTTTCGTGCCCATTTTTGGGCCTAGTTTCACGGCTATTTGTTGGATAATTTTTCTCAAATGACTGACATTATTACACTATGCCTTTTTAAATGATTGTTTGAGGAAATAATGTCAGAGCAGCAAACATAGTAATATCTTTTGGCATACGGATTTCTATTGTGATAGTTTTTTGACTTAGCATCATGAAGACAAAGATGATTTTCATAGAGTTCAATTGAACATGTAGCGTTTTCTGTTGTCCAGAAGTGGTGTTGACTGCAATAACAGAATAAAAAATTAATTCTTATCTTTACTTATATAGTAATTTAGTAATACATGATTTCGTGTACTTTTTACACCTTTTTCCATACCTGGTACTGGATTTTTTCTAGGTGACAATTTTCTTTTATTTGTTGATTATGTCAAGTCAGAGGTAGACAGATAATTAATATGTTGTCCAACTAGACATTCCCACAAACGTCCTTGACAATCCCTCGATTCAGGGGAAAAATATTTTCATGCCTGAAACAGTCTACAAAATAGTTTCGAATGCATTCGTATTTGTTTTAAATATCAGCCACCGGTAATCAGGTAGACAAATAGGCACGAAAAAGTTATAGTGTGATAATTTTACGCATAGCCACACAAAAAGGTTTATGCGAAACTCATCTAGTGTTGCTCAGTTATATCTTTTTTAGAGATCAAAGCACATGTAATAAAATGCAATCAGAGAAAATGATCAAGCTTTCCACAAACTGCCCGACTGAAAGTGACTTGTTTTATTGGAGAAAATCCCCATATAACTTTATGATAATTTAAAGTACAGCACTAATAACCCTCAACATCAATATCAGAACCTCAATTTTCGAATGATGCTTTCAGTTCAATGTTCAAGTGGCCCCAAATTCGAGGTAATGTACTAGAATCTTCATATATTGAAGATTTATAGACACTCGTAAAGAGATAGTATGGTATTTTATTACTATTATTTAGGTCTCCTCATTATATTTCATGTGAAAACTTTTTTATGGGGTTCCAATCTGAATCCAATTCTATTTCCGTTCTCTCAGAGGTGATATTACCAGCGTCGGATTGTGGCAAAAGGACCTTCGAAAAATTCATCAATGAGGCCAGCCAGTTGGGCTTTAACTAGAGCTTGATCTAAACAGACACTGACGAAAAACGCCCCAAGTCATAGCGCCCTTACTTGTTGTTCAATTTTGATGAATTGGAAAGTAATGAAATTACTCCTCAAATGCTAGAGAAGGCACTAATTCCAATATTCTTAACGTCAGCAACTGTAATTTCAATTTTCTGAAATGACTTTAATATAATCCTTATTTTTTCCTTTTGTTTAAGTTGCATTACATTGTATTTAATAGTAGGAGCTCAAAAGGAATATTGAATGAATAAGTGTGTGTCTTATTCAATTTAAATATAAAAAAAATAATATATAATGTACCTAATTCTTTTTATTTTCATGGGGATCAAATTATATATTCTTAAAATCTATCCTGTTCGTTACATTTTGATCTCGTATTAATAAAAATAGTAATGATAATTATAGATTGAAGATTTTAAGGGGGTCGTACAAGCTATGCAGCCTTACAAGCACTTCGACCTATAAGTTATTTTGTGCGTGACCCTTGATTTATTCGAGGCCCGGGATTCCGAGACTTCTTGCAAAGTTTATCAGTTTCCTGAGAGAAATGTTCCTGATGTCGGAGGGCGTTAAGAAGGCCGCCCTTCCAAGAACTTAAGCCTCTTGCAGATTAGCGCTAGGCATTCGCAAGGCAAATGTTCTGCAGTTTTCGCGAAGTTCTCGCAGTAGCGGCAACTATCCCTCTCTGATTTACCCATCTTTTTGAGGTGGTACTCCAGAGGTCAGTATCCAGTGAGAAGTCCTTCCCTACCATCTTCAAGTTTTCATTCTTGTCCAACTCGAGAAGCTGTTTAGCTTTCTTTGGCATTAGACACATTAGTCTTTTCGCTTGTCTTTGTCCTGGCACTTTATTCCAGTGATATTTCATTTCATCGATTTCCCAACGTCGGAACTCTTCTTTTGGGTGGGCTCTGGAGAGTCCACAGAAGGGTTCTGGGCATGATAATGATAACTCTATCACCGAGATTGAATCCCGTTCAGCAAAAAGGTCATATTGTAGCTGCGGAGACTAAGGTACTCCTGCATCTACACAAGGATAAGCCAATGCATGGGATGTCTTCTTCAAGAACATTGAAGTACCTGACTTATTCGAAAACTTGACTTCTCATTCCTCAGGGCAAGTGGGCTGAATTTGGAAATTGAGGGGATCTTAATGGACTGCCAGGGTGTTTTCTTCAATACTCTGATCTACCGTAGTCGCGTAATGAGTATAGAGGTCCCAGACACTAGATGCAGAGCGTGTCGTGGGGCTCCTGAACCCATATTGTATTTGCTTTCAGGCTATCAAGCTTATGCGGACTTAGCCTATATCCACAGACATAACGTGGCGGTACGAGGGTTGAAGTGCTATTTACGACACTTGTACAGTATAGACGTAACATCAAGGGTAATATAACAAGACTTTGATAAATAGTCGACTATTTTTATTGCATCGAAATTTCGACTGTATTTTATAATAATTTAACGAGACATTATTTTGGCATTAATCTCTGATTATTAATGCCAAAATAATGTCGACTAAAATTAATAAATACAAGAGAAATTTAGCAGCAATAAAATAGTCGACAATTAATCAAGGTCGTGTTATATTTGTGAAGATTATTTCTTGAATCTACTTCTTTATATCAGTCATATGAATGAATGAAAATTAAACAATTTGGAATAATTTATTCAAAATATCAAGAACAAAGCACAAAATCTAAACAAAAACAGCACCATCTTTATAATTTATCGATTGAAATTAAAAACACAATTATTGTATGTGACATTTCTACCATGCGTAATTTGTGACATTTGTTCAGCTTTTGAAGAACTTGCAGTATTAACCGTAGAAGGTCCACATTCATTCTGATTTCTCAATCTGTTCAAAATACCCTGGTGATGTTGTTCATCCATCTGCAAGTAAGGTTGAATTGAAGAAGTAGTAGCGTGGCCAGTAATTTGAATGAGTTGCTGCTCTGGTACTCCGGATTTTGCCAGTTGAGAAACTGCAGTTGATCTGCAAGAATGGTTTGTAATTTTCAATTGGTTGGTATCTAAACCAATAGACTTTGCTCCCAATTTAGTCCATTTTGAAAATTCGTTTTTCCCAACGGGCGAATTCTTGTACCACAATGAGTTTCCATTCTGCCAGAATGGATTTGGAGTTAGGAACAAGCGTGGACATGTGAATCCTGGTCCTCTTTTTCCAATCAATTCTCTGAACAATCTAACTGGACAGCGCTGTGGGTTTTGTTCATTTTTAGTAAGCCACTTGCTGTCTGCGCATTTCTGGTTTCCTCCTTGACAGGTTTTTGTAAAAATTGAGTTGTATTCTATCCTACCTGATTCATTACCATCATTCTGAATTTCAAATTTGAAATGTGTAATCAAAGCTGAACAACCTTCGCCCCCACGCCACGCTAATTCTACTGAAGCCAAATAGTAAATTTTGTTTTGAAGTCCATCTGAAGTTTTTTCATCGCATTTGTCAATAATAGCAAACATATTTTCTATACTTAAAGCCGTTGAACTCTGTTTCCGTTTTTCCTGATGTTTCTGCAATTCCCGTCTCTTGGCATTGCGTGCGTCTCGAGAGCTTTTGAATTCGCACGCTTGAAATGGATCTATTTTTATATTATACTTCTTGAAATACATCTCTTGAAGAGTTTTAGCTGTAGAATTCCACATGCACTTCACAGTATATTCTTTATAATCTTGCCCATTTTCTTTTTTCATATTCCAGGCCCAGTCTTTCAAAATATCATTCAGTTTTGTGATTGCTGGTCTCATTCAATTCATATTGACGATGCCCGCAAAATTTGGTAAACTGTTTCCATACGCTATTTTTACTCCTCACTGTATTGTCAGGGATTGCACCCTCGATTATCATATCTATCTCTTCATTTATAGTTTCTCCAAATCGATTCATTTTCAAATACCTCAACACGATTGATTTTATTTGTTTAGAGTACTGTCAGATGCTCAGGCTCCTTGATATGAGTATCATGCTGAATAGTCGGTGACTATTGTGCATCATGTAAATAGTCGCTAATAGAGCGTGTTGATTGGTCCGTCAAACAGGAAACAAACGTATGATTAGTTGATGACTGATATTTAATAGACGAAAGAAATAATCGGTGTTATCTCATGCTCGGGAGGAAATTAAGTCTGTTGTGGAGAATGAAGAGCCAAATTTATTGAAACTACTCATTTATTACCCTCAGGCCTGATGTAGTACTCCTTCAGCATCATGCTAGGACCATTTTTGTCATAGAGTGTTCAGCTCCTGGTAAAACATCGTCCAAAAAAGAGGCCAAATTTCGATACTTACTCTTGGAAACATAGTTTACTTGATAATGGTTCAACAAATTATTATTTTCACAAAATAAATAGATCATCAATTGAACACGTTACATTCAAGATTGATAGCATTCCTTATATTTTGATTTTTGGTTGATTAATCGAATAATTTTGTTTTTTGTTTGTTGGTCACCTATACTAAATATGGCTCTGAGAGCTAAATCATTGGTCTCAGTTGATTGGGCCTATGAGAATATTTCATCTGAAATTCAATACCAAAAGCCAAAAGCCAAAAGCCAAAAGCCAAAAGCCAAAAGCCAAAAGCCAAAAGCCAAAAGCCAAAAGCCAAAAGCCAAAAGCCAAAAGCCAAAAGCCAAAAGCCAAAAGCCAAAAGCCAAAAGCCAAAAGCCAAAAGCCAAAAGCCAAAGGCCAAAGGCCAAAGGCCAAAGGCCAAAGGCCAAAGGCCAAACGCCAAACGCCAAACGCCAAAGGCCAAAGGCCAAAGGCCAAAGGCCAAAGGCCAAAGGCCAAAGGCCAAAGGCCAAAGGCCAAAGGCCAAAGGCCAAAGGCCAAAGGCCAAAGGCCAAAGGCCAAAGGCCAAAGGCCAAAGGCCAAAGGCCAAAGGCCAAAGGCCAAAGGCCAAAGGCCAAAGGCCAAAGGCCAAAGGCCAAAGGCCAAAGGCCAAAGGCCAAAGGCCAAAGGCCAAAGGCCAAAGGCCAAAGGCCAAAGGCCAAAGGCCAAAGGCCAAAGGCCAAAGGCCAAAGGCCAAAGGCCAAAGGCCAAAGGCCAAAGGCCAAAGGCCAAAAGCCAAAAGCCAAAAGCCAAAAGCCAAAAGCCAAAAGCCAAAAGCCAAAAGCCAAAAGCCAAAAGCCAAAAGCCAAAAGCCAAAAGCCAAAAGCCAAAAGCCAAAAGCCAAAAGCCAAAAGCCAAAAGCCAAAAGCCAAAAGCCAAAAGCCAAAAGCCAAAAGCCAAAAGCCAAAAGCCAAAAGCCAAAAGCCAAAAGCCAAAAGCCAAAAGCCAAAAGCCAAAAGCCAAAAGCCAAAAGCCAAAAGCCAAAAGCCAAAAGCCAAAAGCCAAAAGCCAAAAGCCAAAAGCCAAAAGCCAAAAGCCAAAAGCCAAAAGGCAAAAGGCAAAAGCCAAAAGCCAAAAGCCAAAAGCCAAAAGCCAAAAGCCAAAAGCCAAAAGCCAAAAGCCAAAAGCCAAAAGCCAAAAGCCAAAAGCCAAAAGCCAAAAGCCAAAAGCCAAAAGCCAAAAGCCAAAAGCCAAAAGCCAAAAGCCAAAAGCCAAAAGCCAAATGCCAAAAGCCAAAAGCCAAAATCCAAAAGCCAAAAGCCAAAAGCCAAAAGCCAAAAGCCAAAAGCCAAAAGCCAAAAGCCAAAAGCCAAATGCCAAAAGCCAAAAGCCAAAAATGTATTGCGTATAAAGTTATAAAAATGTATGGCTACTTGAATATTTAAAATGCTAAAACTGTCTCAAGTCACGAATGGATTGGGAGGTAGTAATATTGCATTTAGCGGCGAGGGGTTTACTTCTGTCCTGCTGAGGTGTCAGCGGGCAGGCTAAACCAGCTCACACCTGCCCTGGTGTTGTGTAGGCGAATAAGTGCTCTAGGTGCTAAATCAAAGTTGTTGACTTCCCCACCTCCTCCAAGTTATGTGGGGGGTATCGTTTGCTTATTCGTAAAAACCGTGTTCGATCGAAACTCAATACCAATAATATATATATATGAAAATTACAGGTAAATCCCACTCTAGGCCAATTTCCCATGCTATGGTGGGGTTCTTTCTTTTGTGCTAAACACAATAAACAAAAACGAAAATTCAACAATTGAACATATAAGTAAAGATGAAGTTATTTGCTCACATCTGAATTTGAATAGTCAGTGGGGCAGATTCCAAATAGAGGTTATGTTTGGGGTTTTAAAAAGGTACAATTTTTCTGTAATACAGTTGTTTTTGGTGCTGGAAATTGTGAAATTAGGTAGATTAACGCCTGAAAAAAGTTTCGTCAAACAAAGGAGGTATATTGTGTTATTATTAACGAAAAATTCGTTTATGAAAATAGACGATATTAAAGATTCAAAATTTGTGATTGTAAGAAGGTAAATTTTTTGTGTAATACGGTTGTTTTTGGTGCTTTTAATTGTTGGATTAGGTCTCTTAATGCCTGAAGAAAGTGTCCACAGACAAAGGAGGCATTTTGTGTGATTTTTCATATAGTCGATTTTGAAGATTCAGAGGGGCATAACTCGAAAAGTAATGGAGCCCTCCCCCCGATTTTGTTTGGGAGTCGTTTTCAGGAGACAAAACTACGTTAGTTAAACCATTTTATTTTTAATTTTAAGTCTGAGTCCGATAAACTCATCTTTACCATTTCTGAAGGATATTTCTTTTTTTTATGTTGTACAAATTGATTTAAGTGTAAAATAAATAAAAATGTGTTTCCTTTTTACTCCTCTTTCCATCAGAATCGGATAGTATCCAACAGAATTTTTTTTTCGTTATTAACATTTTATTAGGAATTGAAAATTATGTGATGACTAACAAAATATCTATCATGAAAAAAGAAGATAACAAAAAAAAACAAAACACATTTGAAATCGTTGGTAAAAAAGAACACTTAATGTATATAGGGGGTACCGAACCTATATATGATTTGTTTTTTCATACTGAGAGTTCCTCCTAGACTTTTGTTTTTTTTTTCCAATGCAGAAATAATTTAATTATTATTCAGATCATATATTATGTTCATTAGTTAGTTATTCCTGGAGTTCATTGGATAACCTAGAAAAATATGACGCCGTTCATTTTGTTTTAACAGTTGTTGACACTCTTTCAAATTGTTTTTATGTAAAAAAAAATCATTCCTGCACTTTTTATCAAAAATTTTAAACTCAAAACATCAGTTGGTCTCTTGAAATGTACTTGCCCAATCTCAACATGTTTTTGTTGAAATCGAAAGAAATAATGGCAAATACGAATAGTCATCACAATTTGGAAGAATGCCCATTCTAAGAAATGCGAATTCTCAAAAATACATCCTGACATAATTGCGGGAGATATCACGCGTATATTAAGTTGAATAAAATAATTAAAATGTGAATTTAAGTGCTGTGAACTCACATAAAGCGGCTGCTCTCCCGACAATTCTTCAAAAAACAAGGCCACTCAACAAATAACAAAAATCAAAGTTTTTCGCGAGACTGTCTCTTCAACAAGTGTTTTTGCTCCTCGTGCGACCGAATGGTAATGTCCGGCGGCGGCAACTGAAGAAGCGTCGCGCTGGCTGGATAGAAGTTATGAAGCGTCGTGACGCTTCTGGCACGCGCACTCGTATCAGTTTGAGAAAAAGTGGTGATTTCGATCATTCTGGACATGGAGACCATAGTCACGATGACAGATTGATAAATGGGATTGTGTTATTTCAAACAGTTCAATTGTTGAACATATTTTTCCAACTGTCTCGAGAATTGCTTTCTAAAAGGTTTTGCATGCCAAAACTAACTTTCCATTATAGAAGGATAGAGAGAGTAGTTTCTATACATAGTGACAGAACTGAGTTCCTAATATAAAATAGTAATTATATTTACATACCAAAATAATTCAGTGTATACATAATTTACATAATTGTATATAATCGAGCATTGATGAACAGTGTGGGATATACATAATAAATAATACTTACACGTCTATCATCAAACAGCCAGTTACGTGGAGATCAGTTATAATTTGGATACGGTACAATTTGTAACACCGGTATCATCATTATTTTCATTCCTTACTGGCATATTAAAAGCTTATTATATATCGTCATAGTTACGCTATCAATAAAGAGGGTCATCACTCCTTTGGGACATTTATAGATTCTATAATGCCCTCTACCTTTCAAAGTAAAAATAAAATAAGAAATACTAATAAACATATATGTGTGAAATGAAAACTGAACCATATTTCATTTATTGACGTCATTTCAAATAAATGTATTACTCTAAAATGTGCCATGAAAATGTATCCCGCCACTGGAAACAATTTCTTCTTTTGTATTAATTTCTTCTTTTGTATGGCTAGAATTTCTGTTCACAACTGTCGAAGTACCTGCCTCTTCTAATGGCAAAGTAGACAATATACGCTCCGTTTTATTCCTAAATTCGATGCTATCCTCCAAATACCTCCCGCCATCGTGGAACTTTTCCAGCCTCCGTGTCTCTTTAAGTTTATCATAGTTAGGGCTTCGCGAGACCAAGACTTGACTTTCGAGACCAAGATCAAGAATCTCCCCCAAGAGTATTGGTCTTGGTCTCGAAAGAAAAATAGTGAACTTAAATCTACTCAATATTAAGACAATGTTGATGGAAAAATGTTATGGCATTTTATTTCAATTAATTATTTTCATATGGTAGGTTTTTAAATTTTCTTAATTCAAAATCGAAAATACATTTTTCGAAATCTGTATTGCAGTTATACAGTTACAACAAATAGGTGTATGTTGTAAGGTCGCAGTGGTTACTAAGTATTGCAATTTCCTCGGGATTCCGATTTCACCCCTCTGCCGCAACCGCATCTTACTGCTCATCACACCATAATCCATTGTAAAATGGTCAATAAAAATCTGATTAACAGTTTGTGCTGTGTGGGTCTAATTTAATCTTTATTTAAGATTTCTTAAATGATGGTGAAATGAGAACTTTATTTCGCTTACTTTACCCGTACAAATTGACAACTGTTAAAGACTGAGAAATATGAAATACCTATTATATGCATATGAACTGTTGGACAATTGAATATTTCAAATTTCTAGACAAATTTTGATCCAAGACTAAGACTATTAAGACCAAAACCAAGACAATCAAGACCAAGACTATCAAGACCAAGACACAGTTTCAGTGGCATCTTCTGGATTAACATTGTTCCGTGTCAGCCACTCCAGATACATCTTGTATTCTTTTTGGAATACGGCTTCACTATTTGATTGAATTATAATGATTCTCTTGCTTTCTTCAAAATATCCTCCATTATATTTAGGGCGAAAAATACGTTTTTACCGCAAACACAGCTTGATAACAAATTTCTGTTTATAAACAAGTAACGTAACAACAACCTAGAAACAACAAAACTCATAATCAACGGTTCCTGTTTCAAATATAGCTGAAATTTTGTTGAAATCGTTCAGAAATAAAATTATCTATGTACCACGGGAATTAATGAGCATTAAATAACCGCAAGCAATTGCTGTCCCTCGGACCAGAGGCCCTCGGGACACAAACTATGCCATCGGTTATTAAAGCCCTTATACATAAATAACTATTTTGATTTCATTGATGTAGAATCATCTGCGACTGAAATATAAACTATGATCGCCATTTTTCACTGCTTAAGATGATCTCTTGGAAAATATACTACTTTACTAGTTATGCTCTTCTGAATCTGGGAAAACAGCCGTTTCACACAAAAATTCAACCTTTTACAATCACAAATATAACCCCCCTTTTCTTAGTTATTTTAAATATGAACAAATATATACTTCCCTTCAATTTTAATTGTGCCGAAAACGTGAGCAGCCGGAAAATGCGAGCGCAGCGAGCATCGGTTCTGATTTCACTTTTTCATACTAATTAGTGATCGGATTACCAGCAACTTCGATAGCTAGGTTAGTTAGGTTGGCTTAGATTGTGTGTGTGTAGGTACGTTAAGAAAAAAAATCCATGGCCGAAAACGTAGGCAGCCAGAAGAAAGAGACCAACCAATATTAAAAAAACTGAGTAAGGATAAATAATGTATTATTAAGTTTTGATTTACTATATTAGTTGGTTTAAATTTCATTTAGGGGTCGAGAATATTGAATAAGCTCATGTACATCAATGTATAGGACATGACTACACTTTAAGACAAGACTAAATTGTGTTATCATAATTACATCTTCCGCAAAATGTCTATTCCACAAATTTTTCATTGAGTTTGACCCAAACGTATGTGATTGAGGTTATTGAATCTGTTTCCATAGAATACAAGAATTTATAATGTTTCCTGGTTAGAGGTTCCGGTACGCGAGAATATTTTTTCTCAAGTACATGGGTCTTTTTAGAAGGCCACATGCTTTGTTGTGAATCAAGTGTGATGTGAGTTGCCTAGATGCCAATCCCGACGTCTGGTGCTAGCTTGAAGTACGCACCGACTACTTGGGGTGGTGCCGTTGGTTTTTCGGGTTTTCCTGTTGAAAAGTGAATTAACCACCAAAAACATCGGTAAGTCGCCTGGGTTCACTCTATGAGTGTTTATGAGGGAGAAATATTATAATTTTTAATATTTTTTTTCATTAAGAATGTACCAGTCACACCCTGTCTCTGGAGCTCCGATACAACCGGAGGACGCGCTGATATGTCACTAACCCCAGTAAACACTTCCCACGTCCGTGGAGTGAGTGATTACTGGGTCCGAGAGTCATGTGCCCTGAGAAAGCGGAGTGAACCAAGAATTACAGGCTTCTGCATCCTTCCAGCTAAGTTTTCTGTCGCATCATGGCAACCCGGTATGATTTTCAAGTTTGAGAGCGGTGTATCCATCATTCCCTTAAGGACCCCTATTATTAGAACCACCATCTTGACAGAATGGTTTGGGTAAAGCCTGCGGAGTTCAAAGAGTAGATCTCGATATTTAGTCCGTTCTTTCTCTTTTCGGACGATGTTCATTTCGTCAAAAGCAAATGTCAGGTTTCTGGATAAGCCAAGGTCTTCAATGTTCTTGAAGAAGAACACATGCATTGGCTTATCCCTATGTAGCTGTAGGAGCCTCGTGCACTCCGCAGCTTTGACGTGGGCTTTTTGCTGAACTTAGTGGCAGAGTTTGGGTTCGTCCGTTCAGTGTTGAATACGAGACCGAGTTCATCGGCTGCACGGGCTGCTGCCTTGAAAAGAAATGCTCTAATCCCTGCTTTTTCATGATCGCATACCAAGCAGAGAAGTGAATCTGAACGATGATTTTACAGGCTCCATCCAATACCATTCTGTTATGTAGACACTCCAAACTCAAAAGTCCATGGCCTGTCTGGGGAAGTATAACCGTGGAACAGACGAATTAGGATGCAAGCTCCTATGAAGATGCATAATTTTGCGAATTTTCACGTCGAGTTGTCGCAGCTCTTCCTGAATCCATTTCATTACTTTAAAGGGGTAAATAGAATCGGAACTGCAAGCATATTAGTTGCAGCAACTTTTTTCTTCCCAGACAGTTCTGATGACCAGATCTGTCGGAGTTTGTGCTGATACTTGCTGCGGAGATTTTTTTTAACAGTAGCTACCTCTTGGGTGTGGCGTTGTTCCTACCCTAGGTAGGTATACGTCTCTCCGGCATCCAGATGATGTCGGATGCTTCCGTCTACGAGCTGAACGTCCTCTCCGTATTCCTCGCATCTAGCAACTCCTTTCCGATAGCATGCGTGTACTCTTGCACCACCCTTAAGAACTGATGAAGGTCCTTTTCTCCGGAGGCATAAAGTTCAATGTCATTCATGTAATACATACAGATGACCTTATGCCTCCGTTTGCTGGGGATGCCACAGCTGTATCCGCAGGTTTTCTGTAGTCAACGGACAATGGCAGTAGTGAGAAGCAGAGGAATGAGGGAGTCTCCCTGAAACACGCCCCTTCTAAAGATAACCTGCTCTGCATGGACTCTGACTCGACCAGATGTTATGGTAAAGCGAGTCCTCCAGAGCGGCATCAGCTGTTTAATGCATCTCACTATATGATCAGGTACCGCAAGGCTTCTGAGCTCATGCGATGTTGTATCAAATACCTTGCGATAATTGATACAGGTCATTGAAAAGTTACGCTTACACTGCACGGAGCCCTGCGTGATGCATTTTTCGATCAGCAGATTCTCCTTGCAGCCAGCGACCCCTTTCATTGACAATCTTTGCTCATATATCCGTTCATACACCGGCTCAACTGCGGATAATATTTGCTTGTAAGCATCTTATAACATGCATTCAAGTATGTTATCAGTCTGTAGTTCTTCTTATCAGACAAATCTTCAATTTTGGGGATTAGCACGGTTCGCCCCTCAACAAACCAACCCGGAATCTCTTGGTTCCCATCTAGCCATGAGTTGAAAACTCTTGCCAGATGATGGTGGGTGCTTATACATTTTTTCCTCATATTTAGGCCATAGTTAGTCATGATTTGATGGTTGTTGTTGAAAACATTTTAGATGCAATATCAAATAATTGTCAGAAATCATCATTAAAGTATTTATCTTTGCACGAGCATTAAACTTATTAACTCACGTCAAGTACAATCTACATATAACAATGATTACCTCTAGACCATTATATCCAAAGTCGAATGGGTTGGCAGAAAAAGCAGTTGGAATAGCAAAAACTATTATGATTAAAAGTCAGGAATCTGACTACCATTTGAAATAGAAGATCATAATACTCCATTAACTACATTGTCAGCAAGTCCAGCTCAAATCTGAAAGTGTTATGTACCTCCAAGGCTTCTTCTCCTACTAAGTTCAATAGAATTGCCGCCTTGACTTCGTTCGCTTTATTATTCTTTTCCGTCGCAAGCAAATGATTCTGAAGTCTTTGGTAAAATCATTTTCAATTATCTTCTAAATTTCCGGATGATTTTAATTCGCCTGGGAGTTTGAAATCCATATTATATTAACGTGAGTTAATAGGTATAATGCTCCTGCAAAGAAATATAATTTAATGATAACTTCTGACAATTATCTGACATTGCAACTGAAATGTTTTCAACAACAACTATGAAATCATGACTAACTATCTCTACAGCCATCAGGGCCTGGAGCAGCAAAGTTCTTCGAGCCTTTGAGGTCCTGTCGAACTTCTTCCGAGGTTATCGGATTGCGCAGTTCATTGAGCTCAGGCTGACGAAGCCTCCTACAGAAAGCTTCCAACTGCGGTAGGGCTGGAGTATCTACGTTGAGTGGTTGCGGAAATTTGTAAATGCCCTTCCAGAAGGTTTCTACCCGATCAGCCGCCGGTGGGTTATCCACAACACGTGGAGGCTCTTGGAATAGGCGAGAAGGTTTATCGCGGAACTTCATATTTTCCGCGATGCTTCTCGCCCGCCTCACTAGTGACTTTTTTGCAGCCACCAGCATTCGTATCCTATCAAGACAGTGCTGTTCGATGGTAAACAGCACGCCTTGATATAGTGTGTGGTGAGCTCGCCTTAAATTTGCGGCAATTCACCGCAAGGCAGGCGTGAAGGACCATTGGCCGCCCTAGTCCGCCCACACACTGTATACGAGACGCGTGTTAGTTGTCTCGCCGACTTGATCTTAGCTTCCATCTTATATTATTATTATTATTGTTATAGTAAAGGAATGAAATGGGATTTCTGATTTTTTTTCTTCAATCTGGTTCAAAATTGGTACATATGGTTCTCGTTGGATTACAAACACAATATCTTGATAACATTTTGTCGATGTCGATTTTTTAATTTCCCGCCTATTCTTAGGTCACGTGATAAGGTCGCAATGGATTTTTTTAGTTGACAGAGATGCAGAAACGAACCGCCATTGAAGTTTTTCAGAATTTTCAATAGCCAATATATTTCTCTCATATCTTTATAACGCATACAGAATGAATGTCCTGTAATAATGATAACCTTCATTAAAACGGTTATTTGAAGGAACATTCATTAAAAATGCAATATTTTTTTATTTGTTAGATGGCTCCAAAACGACTCATGTCTTGTATTGTATTGTGATTTATCGATTTAAATCAGTCCTTACTTTTTTATCGTGCTGTCGTCAGAGAAAAAATAAATGGTGAGAATAAGTTATGTGTGAGCTTCGCCGCGAACTACATACCTTAGGAATAGCTGTGTTAATTTGTACACATCAGTGAATTGTGCAGGACTCAACTCAGTCGAGCTAACGTTGATTATAAAACTTTCAGCTCTGACTACGAATCGAACCCAGGATATCTAGCAATAGGTCGGACACTCTTCCAACCTGCCACGCCTTAGCTTAAATAGGTGTCAAAGTTGAAAATAGTATTTATCATTCTAGTATGCTACGGTTCAGTTTGTGTACCTATCATTCCTCCAGTAACTGTCAATCAAACTTAGTAAATTCATTTAACTCAACTGCAAAAACTTTTATTCCCATTTCCGCATGAGTGAAAATAGAGATGGAGACGAATATGATGATGAAGATCATAACGAAGAAGTTGGAAATGAGAATTATTATCCGAGCGATTACTTTAATGATGGTGACGAGCAGCGTTTAGTTGAAAAAAATGAAAAAGAAATTCAGAAAGATGATGATATAAAAAGTGAAAATGATAGAAGCGAAGGCCATATTGATGAAGATAGTCAAATGCATTATGTGGATGAAAAGGAATCGCCCGTTAGTAAGAGAGAGCTTTCAGGTAATTCAACTTAAGTAAGATAAAAATTCAATAACAAGATAGGTACTCCTGTTTTATGAATAATATAAATATAAACTAACTTTGCCTCCTTTCCAATGGATATCTTGGGAGACATTAACCATTTATAAGTTTGATTCTTGATGACGTGATGGTAATCGTTAATGTGAAAAATACAAAAGGGTTGTTTATGTTAGTGAGCAGATTGATAGGGTACAAATTTCACCATCGCAGAAACGTATTTTGCAAAAACAATGATTTCATAAAAGATATATTTTTTGTATGGGCTCGGTGGTTCATAAGAATTCGGGAATCTACCAATATTTTCAATTCTTCATGTCGTTTAATTTTTTTTTCTTTAAAATTATTTTAACCAAAAATCCCCGAAGTTCCCGAATTTACACAAAAACATTTTGAGTAATTCGCTACATAATGAAATAGCCACAAGTTATCAACATTTTTTTTTTAACTCATCTTGTTTGACCTGCTGGACAAAAAATCCAAATAAAATTTTTGGCGGTCTCAACTAATTTCGGAGTTTTGGGCCTATTTTTGGGTGATGACTGGCATTTTTTAAGACACATTTCTACCGAGGAAAAACACTTAAAACTCTTCCTTCTTTAAACTAACACAATGTACACACTCTATACTCTTTATTTATCTCGTCACAACGCCGTTGGTCGCGTCTTCCAGACACCTATACGTATCGGTGAATTATTTTTTAATTTTAATACGGGACGGTACAATTTAGACAAGTAATCAAATTAAAACCTACATGAACCTATGTAGGTATATGGCCACGGCTATGCACGGTGTATATTGGTGAATATTATATTTTGTTGTGTCCCTGCACGCCACGCAAAAGGATTTAATTCACTGTGTCAGCCTTCCACTGCTTCAAGATTCGAGTAATGAGGATTATTTTGAATACCTATTAACATCATGGTCATTAGATCACCTTGTGCCGATATTCAGAGGTAAGCCGATTTCCTTAATACGATAGGTTTGAAATTTTGGATATATTCATAATAATCTACTTCCTAAATGGTAATAATTTGATAATTCTTCTTGTACTTTGTTCGATAGGAGGACAGTTCAATTTCAGTTTTATTATTATTGAATTTTTTATTAGTCTTCATGGCAGTCAATCTACAAAAATATCGGTACCTATTTAGGTATTATACATAAATACCTATATAAATAGGGTAGAACTATTCAGAACTATTAGTTGTGTTTCAATAAAAAATCGTTTGGATGATGACAATATGATATTGCTACTGCTGTAGAGATAACGATGTTATCTCATTATAGAGGGTAGCAATAAGAAGGTATAATTTGGGATATTTAATACCATACCTTTCTGGAATAAAATAACCGAATACATGTTCCTGATAAATTTTACACTTTGGGGAGTTCTGAGTTCTGTGAGAATTAAGTCACTTTCCTCGTCACTTTCAACCCGAATGGAACAAAATTTTTGTTGCAAGCACTACTTTTTAAAATTTCGCCTCTTAACTCCAAATGTCTTCATTAAAAATGAAATTTGGTGACACCATCGCACTGTTGAAAGTAACTCACTTTCAACCCTAGTGATACAGAAAAATATATATACCGTTTTGTTATAAATTTTTCATTGCAAATGGTTACTATCATAACATTAGTTCGAGTACCATGAGATCCTAAATTTTATAATTGTAATTTCTATTTCCTCAAATTTTTTATTCATAATTTTGGCGATCTTTTAATAGTGTTTGTAGACAAAACATTGAATATATGATGTTCGTGTAAAAGTGCTTTTATTTTTTTTTCGAAGGATTGTGCCACTCGCTATATACGCTCGTATCCCAAACTTCCTCCTCAAAAAATAAAATATCACTTTCAACGAAAGTAGTCTTTTGAAGGCAAACCTTCGATTTTTTGTGATGTTACTAAGGCAACACTTTTAAATATTAGGATTTAAAGTAGGTACTTTTACTTCCTACGACCCAAAGTGGAACTTCATAATTTGATTTTGATATTAAAAAGGGGCACTTTTGAGTCGGTTGATTTTCATTTATGTTATGTAACAAATGTCAGCTTATTACCTGTTCAAGAAGCAGAAGAAGAAAAAATGAGGAAATTGAGTTATTGCAATATTTTCAAAACGAACAATATGGTGATGCATTGGGCATGTTCATACTTTTTTTGTTGTTTTTTTATTGATTCCAGGCCAGGGCATACATCAGGAAGCATTCAAGTATCTCAATGAACAGGCAATTGAAGATTTGATACCAAAAATTGGAGACAGATTGAAATTCTCCAATCACTACCGAACACATCAGGTAACCCTGCAGGCAGCAAGCCAGCCAGTCCTTTTTGACTATTCAAATTTATTGGGAATTATCAGAGAATCAGAAGAAGAGGAAAGAGAAAGTGGCCGTGTAGAAACCCCTTCCACTTCGTCCTCATGTAGCACAGCCCGTGGCAGTACATATGAAGGTTTCCTGACAGATTAACCACTTGGTGGATACTTTTTATCAATTTCAAAGATCAGTTCCATTTATTCATGTTTATTTTTTGTTTGTGATGTGTTTTCTCACAAAAGAGTATTCTGTTTCATAACGTTATGATTGTTATATCTTAAAATATATACTATATATTTTGGCAAATATAATTTTTGTATTACCCGTTTCAATCTTACAGTAACCTCATTCAGCTATTCGAGAACGAAATTTAATCATTTTGGTTGTAGGGTATTCCAGAACATGTTGCTAATCTCTCGGATGTAAATTAAATTCTATGTAAAAACTGAACTTTGCAGTCCAATCCAGTGACAATTTTTTGTATTCCAGTTTTTTCAGATTAACCATATTGGGCATGAAAAGTTCGGTTCGTATACATATAATCATCAAATTTCATTAAACAAGTTATAATATATCAGACGATATGGATGGGTTAAAAATTCGATATTGTTAATGTAACGATATGATATAGTGGAAGTAACAATATGATGTAGTGGGAGTATCAATAGTAACAATATAATGAAGTGAAAGTAACAATATGACATAGTAATGGTGACAAGGTAGTAGGGTAAGTAAAACAGTAGGATGATATGATATCAATACGGTACAGTCAGGATAACAATATAATCTGGTTAGGATACAATGATAATATGTAGGATAACAAAATTCATCCAGTTAGAATAGCGATAAAATCTTGTCAGGATAACAAGATAATCTGATTCAAAGGTCAATAAGCCTTATGCTGTATCAGTTCCGTTAAAAATAACGTCACCGTTATTCGCCATTTCCGTTATTTTGCTTTTGCTTGGTACATTCTTGTATGTGATATGAAAATGTAACCTATAATATTCATCTCATAGATGTCTCAATGTGATAGATAACATGACTTAGTAGCTTTGTTGACGTTGAATAGGTGTGGTCCGATGAATTTTGCTGCATTATCACATTTTTTCCTGTTTGTGATGTGTTATTGTGACTGTAATATCAAATATCTGTCGAATATAGTTGAAAAATTAACATCGCATTGGTATAATATTGTTACATGACACAAACCTTCATGTCACACGTAGGTTGACTCAGGAATGTGGAGTCGCTACTCACAAAGGCCTTGGAAAATACCCGCAATAGAAAAGTTGGTTATATTCTACTATTGCTAGTGAAATGGGACATATCCATCCTGATATCTGCCTTTATATCAATATTCATGTGATACATTTCTTCCATTATGTTTTTCACTTTTTTGATCAACACTTCGTCTTCATGTTCTTCATATTCATATTCTTTTAACTATCAGTGTCAGGTGGCTCTTTTATTCAATCACAGATTGAACATGAAGAAGTGAAAAAACATAAAGATATTTATCTGCAGGCATATCATAATGACATCGTTATGTTATTGTATTTTAGTGACATAATGAAGTCGATTATGGTCCAAGTATCTTAATGAAGTCCAAAAAGTCCTAGTACTCTAACAGAATTTATATGTAAAGTTTTTGAAAAGGATACCGCACACTTTGATAGGGAAAGTGGCCCCCTGTCGAATTGCCTGAATTTTTGATATGTTATAGTCTAAGTTATTCCAAACAAAAAGTTCAATGGGCACAACTTTTTCTCTAGGCTAGTTTTGGCGCTTGAGGCGCTCGAAAACTTTCATTTGTTCTCCATTATTAAACAACACGAAACGTTATCCTGGATAATAATCACTATTCTGCGTAATCAAGACCTAAACAGTCATTAATATGACATATTATCGAAAATATTTTTCTTTGGTGTTGGTACATTCGGTCAATTATACAGTTGCTAACAATTTTCAAAGTTCAATAATTCGAAAATGGATACAAATCGTCTTAGAGATCTACAATAAAATGATGTTTATGAATCCTATTCTACATTATTTCTACATGACATAGTCAAAATATATAAGGACTGTTCACTGTGAACGAAAGCGAAAGTTATATTAGAAAAATTCCTTGCTCACATAAAAATATTGGTTGACCATCTCGTTGAATTTTAAGCCATGAAAAAGAATGAGAAATATCGCGAATCTATCTATAAAATGGCCTTACAAAGATTGCATTTCAAAATCTATCATTATGACGTCAGGGATTTTGACGGTATGCAAATGGACTCATTTCGACCAAAAAGTCGTACCTAACATCCAATTGATTCAGAGACAATCAATTATAGTAGGTATAGTGGGGAGTGGAGGATAAGCAGATTTTTGAAAAATTCACTAATATATAACATTATTTCTTTTTAATCCGTTAGGAATTACCCAGACAGGCCCTGTCTCCGGAGCCCCGACACTTCCGGAGGGCGCGCTGGTGTGTCATTAACCGCAGTAAACACTCCCCACGTCCGTGGGGTGAGTGATTACTGGGTCCGAGAGTCATATGCCCTGAGAAGGCGGAGTGAACTAAGAATTATTATTAATAATATTATTATTAACGATATTTCATTTTGAAATTATGCACTTCATCTTCAAACCTGATTTTTTTTTGTACCGCCCTGTATAAGCAAAACATTTTTGTCCTAGATCCTGTTGTCTAGTTAATTTTCGTTTTCAAATCGATATCACAATAGAACTCTACTGCACTATTGCCCCACCATATATAAAAATATTATAGTCCAGATTTCTTTTAAAAATTGGCCATTTATTCTCGAAATTGGAGGGTACCTACTGGATAATATAAAAACATTGTATACCTTTACTGCAAAAAAAAAACATTTTTCTGTATATGGCTTTGGAAATGATGTCAAAGTTTATAGCAAGGTTTTGTTCGTTACTCCATGTCAATATAAAGTGAAATATGGCGTATAATATCGCAGTGAGATTTGAATGTTATGTGAGTGGATACAATGGAACACCAAGGCAAATGGTAATGATGCGGCAATGTTGAGACATGAGTATGAACGAGATTTGATGGGTCTGAGGAACTGGTTCCAAGAAAGGATATCTTCATGTTAGATAGGGGATATCGTGATGAAAAGAACTTCTTGGCTGACTTAGGTATAGTAGTGAAGATGCCCGTAGCACTTGGTCTTGGACAGCATCAACTTATAACCGAAGAGGCAAATATATCTAGACCACTTTGTTATATTTTCCATGACTTTCATCATCAACTTGAAGTATTAATTTGACCATAATAGCTGGAACACGTATAATTGATCACCTGCAATGAACAGTACTTCTAATAGTATCTCATATTGATGAATATTCAGATCTTGATTACGTAGAATAGTGATTCTTATCCAGAATACCAATCCGTGTCGTATAACAATGAAGAACAAATGAAAGTTTTCGTGGGCCTCTGGCGCGCCAAAGCTAGCCTATAGAAAAAGTTGTGCCCATTGAACTTTTTGTTTGGAATGAATTGGAATAAAACATATCAAAAATTCAGCCAATTCGACAGGGGGCCACTTTCCCTATTAAAGTGTGCGGTATCCTTTAGCACGAATAACATTTATGAAAAAAGTCCTCAACATCACACAACATTAGTACAATATCGAGTGTTCATTATATTATAGTATCATGGGTGAAGTGAAATCGTTTTGTCGCAGTGACTTCTCTTCATCTTTCACTTTTCCGACTTCAATATTTTTGACGTAGGTATAGTATACTGATTGGCATGTTACGCATTCATTTATTTTTCAAGTTCCCAATGAAGAAATGAAACAGGAGGATATTCGTAAACTTGGAAACTTGGGAATGTCATTTGGAGATTTGATTGAAAGCGAAGCTGGAGACGATCCCCAATCTGAAATTTCTGAGAACGAAAACGAGTCTACGGAAAACCAAAGTGAAAAGGAAGAGGACGAAGCTATAGGATCAGACATCAATAGTGAGTACATTATAAATGGAAGAATGCTTGCAGGAAAGGGTTCAGTAGCATCAAACATGAAGAACTATATACAGTGTGGGCCATAATGTTTGCAACATATGGATAAAATTGTTATTATCAGAGTTACAAAAAACTTCACTGGGAATCGTTTCCGCACATGAGAAATTCCAAAAATCATTTATTATTGTTAAAATTGGTATTTCCGTTAACCAGTTATGAATTATTACATCTGAATGTCATTTTAGTTTGTATATCCGACACCAAGCTACAAGATCTGAAGCAAAGACTGACTTTAAAGCAAAAATTGCAAAAGATGTTTGGAGTTCGGAAGAATATGAGTCAGAAGGAATTCGATAATAAGAAAATAATTCTCTACAAATGCTGCTTGAAGAGTGTGAGGGATTTGCATGAACTCCATCTGAGGAGAATAATGGGTATGTTGAATACTAGTCACTTCTTTTGTCATTTGCATTTGAAATTTTCATTAGTTATGATGTAGTTGTGATACTGCTGATAGTTTAATATCTGACAAATAACATACAACTACTGCCTCCTACTATCGTTACCCTACTATCGCAAATTTTTCTACAAGAACTTTTCTGCAATGCTCTTTAAACATCAGAGCTAAAATTGTGTTTCGATTCAAATGGGCAACATCGACTTACCGATTTCCTTCCACTCATCAGAGAAGGCTACTTTATTCACCCAAATAAATTTTAATTATTTATTGAAGAAATAACTTCCATTCAGAACATGTTCTGGTGCAAGGAAGTTTGAAAGAAGAATAGTTATCAAATGAAGAAAACAATTTACAATCAACGTATCTAATAATAAAAAGATTTCATAAAGTATTTTCTATTTTTATGAACATCAATTCAATAGTAAATGTTCTTTAAAATTTCTGGAAAATAAAATTATAGTTTTTGAATCTTTCATTTGTTCTGGTTATTTATTGAATGTTTCTATGGAGCTGAAAATTGGGTTCGTTTTCCCTTCGATCGCATGAATATTTCAAAATTCGAAAATGTGATTTGGAATTTTTCTGAATAAACGTATTATTTTTTTGAATATTCTTGGTTAACTTGAATGCAAATTTAGCTTTTTCAAATCTGATGAGTTGGTTCAATGTCATATTATTGGTGCTTCTGTATAATCCGAGAATGGTGTATACTTTTATTGTTTTATTTTATTAATCTATAAATAATTCCATTTCCTTTTTGGCTGCACGATGACCATACCGTTATCATATATAAGAAACAAAATATTTCGTAAAACCGAAAAATGCCTGTCTCTCTACACAATTCCACAAAGTGGATATTAAGGCAAATATCTGACAGAAAACAACTACTTCCCCCTACGGATATTGAATTATATCTGTCTTCTATTTGTGCAACATTCCTCACGGACACATAATTGCAAGTACTACTTGTTATAAAGACATTGAATATTAATCCTTCATTTTTGTTGGAAATGACCACCTGCATACATGCATGTTTCGAGGTTATTTTCCTCTCATCAGTGCATGGATAGGTCAGACGACTATAAAGTCGTCTTGTTCCACAATTATGAATGATAATATTCAAAAGTCTTATAGTATCCGTCTACGAATGGAGCTGCGACTCACAATAAAGTAATTCGCAGCGCCATCCGACAACAGATCAAGTAACCCTCCTGGTAGCACTGTCTCCAGGCAGAGATCAAAAGTACATAAAACGAACAAAGTTCGAGTGTGTATCGGAGAGTTCAATTCTAAGAAACAAAATATTTCGTAAAACCGAAAAATGCCTGTCTCTCCACACAATTCCACAAAGTGGATATTAAGGAAAATATCTGACAGAAAACAACTACTTCCCCCTACGGATATTGAATTATATCTGTCTTCTATTCTAGGGGGAAGTAGTTTTTTCTGTCAGATATTTGCCTTAATATCCACTTTGTGGAATTCTGTCAGGCATTTTTCGGTCGATCTGTTGTCGGATGGCGCTGCGAATTACTTTATTGTGAGTCGCAGCTCCATTCGTAGACGGATACTATAAGACTTTTGAATATTATCATTCATATTTGAGGAACAAGACGACTTCATAGTCGTCTGACCTATCACTTGCAATTATGTGTCCGTGAGGAACGTTGCACAAATAGAAGACAGATATAATTCAATATCCGTAGGGGGAAGTAGCTGTTTTCTGTCAGATATTTGCCTTAATATCCACTTTGTGGAATTGTGTGAAGAGACAGGCATTTTTCGGTTATACGAAATATTTTGTTTCTTAGAATTGAACTCTCCTATACACACTCGAACTTTGTTCGTTTTATGTTATCATATATCTTATTCGAGAGATAATATGCGCGTTATACAATGCATTCCATTCAAATCGAGCCACCCTGAATGACTGTTGGTACCATAATTTTCAGGAAAAAATAAAAAACACGTAAAAAAAAAGTATACATTTTTACATATTTACATTTGATCTAACTTTCCCTATCGCACCTCCAGAGCATGTCATAATTTTTTTTAAATGAATCACCCTATATTGTTTCGCATTATCAGATGCTCCATGATGTGCAGTTTTTAACAAAGTATAAAACATATGGACTGAAGATTATGGTTCGGGAGCTACAAATTATTTGAGTTGAAAATGAGCCACCCTGAGTAACTTTTGAAACAATGATTTGCCGAAAAAATAAAAAACAGGTCAACAATTACACAGGAGGCCACATTTTAAAATATTCGTTCTAGATACAAATATGGAAGCAATAAATTAGATAATGAGATTTTTTATCAAATTCTTGAATCAAAATCTGATGACTTGAAAATGGGAAGAAACAAATTTTCTATAGTGAATGTTCAAAAACGTTTCCACCAACTTCCATACAATGGTACAAACGAGCTTCCATTGCCGCCCTCACATGGTTGAGGATCTCGGGAGTTATTTATCTGCAATTCCTCATGATATACCTAGGTAATATACAGAAGTTCATTCAGGGTGGCCGGTTTCAATTCAAATAATTTTTAGCCTCCTATGAGCATCAGACCATAATGTATTCTACTTTGTTGAAATCTGTTCATGACGGAACATCTGATAATGCAAAATAATATAGGGTAATCCACTAAAAAAATGGTGACATGCTCTAAGGGTGCGATAGGGAAAGTAACATCAAATCTGATTATGTCAAAATGTGTCCCAATGTATACTATTGTTGAGGTGTTTTTTTATTTTTCCTGAAAATCATCGTACCAAAAGTGATTCAGGTTGACTCGTTTTCTACTCAAATAATTTGTAGCTCCCGAACTAGCGTCAGACCATATGTATTATACTATTTTGAGATCTGCTCATCATGGAGCATCTGATAATGCGAAACAATAATTATAGGAAATGGTGACATGCTCTGGGGGTGCGATAAGAGATGTAACATTAAATGTGATTATGTCAAAATGTGTCCCCCTGTATACTATTGTTGACGTTTTTTTTTATTTTTCCTGAAAATCATTGTACCAAATGTTATTCTTGGTGACTCATTTTAAATGGAATACACTTTATATCAACATTTGAATGTTTTTTTCTTTAGAAATTGTATTCTTCTTATTCCTCCTATCAAAGGAATAATAGAATTGTTTATTTTTTCCATGTGATTCTCAAAATTCAAGTTATTGTCAATCATCAGACCCAATAATTGTGTTGGTCAATTTCAGTAATAGTTCTGTTTTTAATTATATTTTTCAACTTAATGATTTTCTTTTTTCTTCGTCTGTTTATATTTTCTATTTATTTTTTTTGTGAGATTTACAATGTAAATTACCTTTCTTCAAACAATGGATCAGATGTATCTAGTTTTCCCTCTAATAAACTGTATGTTTCTTGGAAAATAAATAAAGATATTAATAATTTGATATTTTTTCATATTTTTTTTTAATATATATCAAGCGCCATCTTCAGGTTCCACAGAGCACCCAACTGCTGTGTCGACTTGAATATGAAGCCAAAATCGTTCCATATGGAATGGACGACTCTACTTGACGGAAGACCATTAACTTATAATGAAAACTGGTTTGAATATTCCAAGCTTCCATATAAAATCTTTGTAGCTAATCATCAAACCGAAGCAAGCAGTACTGCCCCTTGCGATGGATGAATTAAACAGTGCATGCCATGAAGTATGTTACATATGAGAAATAAGTTTAATTTTGCAATTATGCATCACTGGTATGGCAGAACATTGAACAAAGTAACTAAGGAAAGTTTTCAAAAAGTTGTCTATAATTGAACTCAATTCTCTAATACATATACACACAAACTTGAAAAATATAAATTTCTTTTTTTTTACTCACTATTTTCAATATTATGTGCAAAATTGAATGCTCATGCATGCAAAAATGTTATTAAAAAGGTAACATATAATTTATCAAAACGGTTAAATGTTGAACTGAAACAGTCTATCAATTTAAAAGTATCTAACCAACAAATTTCAATAGTAATAAACTAGAGAATGAAATTTGGTAAAAAATAACTTTGAAAAATGAAAAAAAAAACTTTGTGAAGCCAAAACATTACAATAACAAACTTACATCAAAAACGAATTATATCAGACATTTGAAGATCCGAAATTTGATGAACTGAATATCACAAGAAGTTAAATCTGTAATACCATGAAATGAGAATAAACGATAACAGAAAGACGAATATTCGATCAACCAGCAACTCACAAAAACAAATCTCTATAAAAATGATAAAATATCGTAACAGAATATCGTAAGTCTGCAAAGCGTAATATTAAGTCATGAGAATTAAACTTGTCGAATCAATATACATAGTAGAAGTCATCAGAATAATAAATGGTAAAACATGGTAAAACCGAAATGTACAGAACCGAAACCTATGAGAAAGTGAATCGCGGGTGGCTTTACTATCTCAGAGATACTCCGCCATGCAGTCAATGTAAATGAATTCTGATGACGGGATTACATTCATTTTTATTTCTGGATCAACATCTACTGTTACTGAAATGGCAAGACTTAATTTTTCACCATAACTATAAAAGAAAAACTATGAATCTTCAGATAAATCGTGAAAGGAACATATTATATAATGAAGGATTTGTAAAAAATTTGTGCGAAGTGATTCGATTTGTCAACGGTCAAAAGTGAGTGCCATCTAGGAGATAATAGAGCAAGTTTTATAACGAGTGAATTGTTCTCTCTCTCTATAAGAATGGCTCAATGTTTGCTTATCCCATCCACATTTTCTGCTAGATTTCGATTCTGATCATTCCATATCTCACACATTTCGGTTCCATAGATTTCACGTTAAGTACTACAACTTATTTTCGGTAGTTCTGCTGATTTTACGTTTTGAAATAGGATTCAATGATGTTCTGATAAAATTTTGTTTTGTTAGTTTTTCTGTTAAGCGGTTTTATGTTATGGACAACTCAGATTATTGAGTTTTGCGATTATTCAGTTTTCGCATTTTAGTCACTTTTGTTTCTTAATGAATTCAAATCTATAAAAACCAATTCTTACGGTTTTCGCCTATGATGTCTTATCAGTTATTATAAATACACATTATTATTCTATACATTTTATAAAAAGTGGTTCTGATTGATTAATCCTTCATTTCATTGGTTTTACGTATTAACGGTTTTCTCCTTTATTGTTATTACTAAAATAATTCTGCCATTCTGTGGCCCACCATCAAAATTTGATTATCTTAGCATCGAGGTTAGTGAGCTTAGTAGATATGTATATGGGAAACTTGTCATAAACCCTTCAAAAAATCATTCCAGTTCAATGAAAATAAATTTTATACCCACCAATTACTCCAAACATCATATCTCCTGACCATATCTTATAGGCGGCGATAGGTGGGTGGAGGGGTGAAGTATTTCTTCTGAAACGTCAGCCTCAAGCCGGCTAGCTTGGGGTTCGACACCGCCTAGACTAGTGAACATGAACTCCATATTGAATCTGGAAAAAGAAAAGATGCAAAGATACTCTTCTATTATTTGACAACGGTAATGGAAATAAATTCTTGAAGTGACTATCTGGCACAACACTTAGAGTAGGGGCCAGGGAAATCGAATAGAAAAATACGAAGTACTTCGAGAAGAGACAAAGTGATGTCTTATGGTAAGTAGACTCGAAATTTTGAAATCGAAGAACGAGTTAAGTACAACAGAGGTATTGAATGCCTAGACTTCAATTTCTGAGCACCCCGTATAATTTTTTGGAAGGTATTAGGAAGCTTCACGTCTTATTCAGGCACATTCTGGCAATTTTTGACCTGACCCTATTTCCAAAAAATATTTTTTTTTGTGAATGGCTGCATCTGTCAAAATTTTCAAAAAGATAAATTGATATTTCGAATTTTCTCGAGTTATTGCTTTAAACTGTTAACGAGTATAAAATTAAACATTTTCGAGTTACTTTTTTCGATTTCTTGTCATCTTAACAAACTTTTTGCTTCATAGTAATTTTTTTCAGTTTGGTACCGTACACAGAGAGAAAATGCTTATGCACAACGTTGTGTAAGACACAGTTGTGCAGATATTTTACACAATTGTCCAATCTTTCATCAATATTATAAAAGAATAATGAACAAATTGGTGCTGTCAACTTTGTGTAGAAAACATACATTTATTTCTCTCTGTGACATGGGTTAAAATCGAATTTTAGGTTTACATAAACTTTTTTTTCCATATAATAGGTACATACTTCATGACGGGCAATGTAGATATTTGTTAGATACTTGACAAATTTTCTTACTACTTTGAAATGCGCGAACTTCGCTGAAACTGCAGAACATTTGCTTTGTGAATACCCAGCGTTTTTCTGAAAGAGGCTCAAGTTTCTGGAAATGCTTGTGAGACCGCATAGCATTTATGACCCTCTACAATTTATTCGCGATTTGAATATCATAGCTAAAATTATGATTCTGTTCAAGTGAGGAGTCACCCACGCACCCGTTACAGGGTTTTTGTCACTCGTCAGTCAAGGCTAGTTCATTTTAATCCATCGAAAAAATCCTTTCAGCTTCTTTCGGAAATTCCTTAGATAAATACTGCACCACTGTAAGTGAGTATCTACTGTACTATACATATATCCAGCGCCCTCTCCAGTGTGAGTTATTATTGGCCAAGTTTGCATATTGGATGGGTAACCCCAAACCAATTTGTGAGTAAGTGGCACAGCACCCACGTTGCGGGAGAGGGACTTCGTTTCAAAGGTTTTTCAGAAAATTGCTGAAGCGAAGACAATTACCTGCCCTCCGATCAAGTAACACAACCTAGATGAGTAATACTCAAATAGAACTGAAGGTAACGTCTTTTCATAATGTTTTTCCTCAAATCATGAGATTATTGCCGTGTCGCAATATTTTAATAATCCAATAAGCACGTCAGCTAGATTTTGATATCTGTTGGGTATATTCATGGCAACGAAATCCCAAAATTACTGTCTAGGATGAAATATATTATGACAATAAGAACGAGAATTGAAACGTTCATTGTAGCTTGTTGGGAGCATGTAAAAACGATAGTATTTCCATCGCTGAACGGAGATTCATCGTTGTCGATATAGTCGTGTCACTACGACAACGCTGCATTTGATATTTGACAGAACAATCATTTGAAGCTATCAGTGTCGTATCTATCGAGAAATGGAAACCAAATTGGAAAAGAGAAAAATTAATGAATTATCAAAAAAACATGTCAATTAGAGCATCGGCTGTTCTCAAAATCCTGTGGAGATTATTTCATCATAATTTCAGTTTTCCATTCCATATTGGGTTTCCATTATTTCTATTTTATTGAACCTCAATATTTCTGTTAACAACACACGACACTGCCGTTAGGGAAAGATGTCCCTTACACACAAATCTTAATGCATGTGCGGCGAGTTACTCATCTAGGTAATGTTATTTGATCGGAGTACCTGCCCTTACCATAGATGATATTCCGAACTTTATTTGGAACATAGGAAGAAACAAAAAAATTAACAACGACGTGATCAGAAAAAGCATTTTGCGCAAGTGCAATGGTCGGTGATCATTCCCTATTAGGAGTGGTTCAACTTAATTTTGGATGGCATTCTAGTGTTTATTATATTTCAATGGTCATTCCCTAAAGTGGAGTCAAAGAGGGAAGAAACTTAAATCAAGAATTTTTGACCTTGCCTGGACTGAGCATCTTCGAATTATTTGTTAGTGTTTTTCATGGAAAGGAACATTGGTTCAAACGCAAGTTCAAAGAGACCGCATATATCGAAGCCAATTGCGTGCGCCTTCAATCAACAGAACGTGGGAATTACAAACGTGTGGAAACCACTCTTGGATTGTTTTGGAGGAATGAAAACGGTGCGAATTTCAGTGGAATTACACTGCCACTACACCGACATACCTATACAACACCTATTCGCACCTATTCTTGTAAGTATTTATCTGAGGACGATTGTGGATGAGAGCAATTGAAACATAGTGAAGAAGTGGAAGAAGCAACAATCTCTTATCCAACTAAAACGATGGATAAAAAAATATTTCGATACAAGAAAAGGTGCAAAATAAAATAAAAACTACGACTTATATCATATAGATAATATGCATAAACAAGAAATTAAAAAACCTAACCATTTACTCATCTTTATAAAATATTGTATTGCAGGTATGGAAATCATAAAAGATATAATAGTGAGAGCCAAATCGATAACCGTTTCTATGTCCGACGTAATCCATATAACTTGGAGTATAATGAGCTGTATTCACCACTTCCAGTTGAGATTGCGCACTGTTTCCATCGGATTAATATCTTATTCGAGGAGGTAAATGAACATAGTGAAAAAATGTTGGAAAATAACAAAAATCTTCAAAACTTTTTTGCAATCCTACCGACTGCGCTAGTTGATTTTCAATTTCAATAATTAACTTCCTAAAGAGATTTATTTCAAGTTGAAAATAAAGAAGTTATAAAATAAAAAAGCTATACGAGGTTATTCAACTATAACTTGTGTTTGAAACATAAAACATATTCTTGGCACACTTTTTTATAAATAGCTGTTATGACACTATTGAGAGTCCCTAAATAGGCACTTACAGTATTGCCAATTCACTTTAATAAAGTTCTATTTCGGTCTGTTCATTTATATTCTCAGGCACGTTTACTTTTTCTGTAGAAATATTCATCTCTAACACACCCCCGAGTTGGGATTCCGTGTACCGTTAAATTCTACTTTTCTCGAATAAGTGATATGACATTAAGATTGAATTCATGGAAGAAACAGGGACATAACTACTGTCGACGAAGGTACAAGGAATTCCAACCTTGTTGAGCAAAATTGAAAATGGCGTTCCTATTCTAAATTCGTATTCAAAATAAATGCCTGGCGTCAACGAGCAAGGCGCTCACATCGAACATTTGCTCTCAAAGACCTGTGCGATCCAGCGCTGTTGCCACTTTGTTTTTGACAGTGTTGAATTTTTGGCTAGGGCAAATTGCACAAATTTAGCAGTGGTCATAAAGCTTCGTATGTAACTAGTTTATAATTGAACTTTATTCGACTCACCATGTGTATTAGCCTCGCTTCCTCATCCAATAAAGTTCTGCATTATGTACTCGTTACATAAATAGCTTTCAACTATTGTACCGAGTTGGTTTATTATATTTCTCATGAAGTAAGAACAACGGTAATTTGAATCGTCACAGACATTCGTCGTTTTTCTGCCGAAACAGACATCAGTGGAATTCAGTATTGAAGTTATATTTGTATTTCTCAGGAAAAAGGCTGAAGAGTGCATGCATTGCTATTCGCAATTGATAAGATTATTTAGGCCAGAAATGCACCGAATTATACTGAACGCAATAGTCACGTTCTACAGAGAAGGAAAGTTATGGGAAATTGAATTCGCTTGCACTGAATTGATTGTTCAACTCTTAGAAATATATCAAGATGCCGAAGAAGGTATAGAAGACCTTTTATGTAAGTTGGTACTTTAAATTTGGTATCCACGAAGTCTCACCAACGCACTCGAAATAATAACGTTCCTACCTAAAGTAAACACCCCATAACACAAATGGAACCCCATAACAAAATTCTATACTGACCGGCATAAAAACTGGGACAGGACAAATTATAACCAATTAGGTTGCTGTCCCACTTTTTCTGCCGGTCAGTATATATGTCTCAGTATAATGAGTGAGTTATCACATTATAATAAAATCCTAAATCGTTTGTTCCACGGTTATACTTCCCCAGACAACAGGGAGGCACTTTTGAGTTTGGAGTGTCTACAACAGAATGGAGTTCAGATCCCCTTTTCTGCTTGGTATATACCTATACGATCATGAAAAAGCAGGGACTGGAGCATTTCTTTTCAAGGCAGCAACCCGTGCAGCCGATGAAGTCGGTCTCGTATTCGACACTGAACGGACGAACCCAAACTCTGTCACCGAGTTGGAACCCGTTCAGCAGGAAGCCCACGTCAAAGCTGCGGAGAGTGAGAAGCTCCTACAGCTACATAAGGATAAGCCAATGCATGGGGTATTCTTCAAGAACATTGAAGACCTTGGCTTATCCAGAATCCTGACATTTGCTTTTCTCAGGTCAAGTGGGCTGAAGGCCGAAACCAAGGGATTCATAATGGCCTGCCAGGATGGTGTTTTCAACATCCTCGTCTATCGTAGTCGCGTGACGGGTATAGAGGTCCCTGACACTAGATGCAGAGGGTGTCGTAGGGCAGCTGAGACCATAATACATTTTTTGCTGTTAGCTTGTCTAGCTTATGCGGTCGCAGCCTATATCCACAGGCATAACGCGGCCCTAAGAGGGTTTTACTACCATCTACGACACTCGTACGTTGTAGGCGAGACACCGGTGTTGCCTTATGCTCCGGGAAATATTGAGTCCGTTGTGGAGAATGAGAAGTGTCGAATCTATTGGAACTACTCATTCCCCACCCTCAGGCAGATACAATAAGCCAATAAGCCTGATTTAGTCCTCCTCAGCCATCAAAGTAGGACGATTTTCGTCATTGAATTTTCAGCTCCTGGCGAAACGAACATCGTCCGAAAAGAGGAGGAAAAACGGACTAAATATTGAGATTTACTCTTTGAACTCCGCAGGCTTAACCCAAACCATTCTGTCAAGATGGTGGTTCTGATAATAGGGGTCCATGGTGGAATGATGAACACACTTCTCGCAAACCTAAAAATCATACCAGCTTGCCGTGATATGGCAGAAATCTTAGCGGACGAATGCAGAAGGCCGTTATTCTTGGTTCACTCCGCCTGCTCAGCGCACATGATTCTCGGACCCAATAGTCACTTACCCCACGGCGTGGGGAGTGGTCATTGAGATAAATAATCCAGCGCGCCCTCCAGAAGTGTCGGGGTTCCGAAGACAGGGAAATTCCTAACGGTTAAAAAAAATTAAAAATATTTTTATTCAGAGGTGTTCTAAATGTCTACCAGCTTCTCCTACACACAGACGATACTTTTTCTGAACGTTTTTTGCCGAATTAATTAGTTCAGTAGAAGTGAGAGAAGCAAATCTTTGCGTCACTGCCGCTTTCAATTCGAATCTAGAATTGATCAGCAATTCAAAAGTGAGATCGTTCAATCTTCTCCAATGGTAAAAGTCCATAGGCGTTAAGTCCGGTGACCCGGCCGGCCAACGGTTATTACCAACATTTGCAGCCAAATAGTTAGTGACAATCACAGTGTAGTGAGGCGAAGCCCCGTCTTGTTGAAAATATATTTTTCTGAGCTCTATGAGAGGCATTTCATCAACAAGGGGTTCAATATTTTGCTTTAAAATTTCTACATACCTCTGAGATGTGAGAGTGCCATTATAAATGAACGGACCGATAATTCTATCCCTAAAACCATATGCCCACACACTAATTCCAAATCTTCCTTGACTTGTGTGCTCCAAAATAGCATGAGGATTTTGTTGTGTCCTAGTTTAAGAATTGAAGCGACTGTAAATGCCGGCACTGCTCACATAAGCTTCGTCTGTAGAAATATAATTAACCAAAAAATCACGCTCTTGGTTACAATTTTCCAGAAACCACTGGCAAAAATCCATCTCCTGGTTAGTTCTTGGTAGGCCTGTTGATATTTTCAAATTTCGCGTTGAGATAATCTTCAACAGCTCCTAAAACGACTATTTCTTTCAACTCATCCCTATTTGATTCATATAATGTTGGCCTTTTCTTTTCAAATTGACCATCATCAACTATGTTTTGTCACAATCTTGCAAAAGTGTCTCTAAAATGTTGTCTTATTTCTGGCAACCTCTCGTGATACAAATTTCCTGCTGCTTCTGCCTTTTTCCTCGTTTGTAAAACAGACTATCATACTCCATGTTCCATAATTCTGATACTTCATTGCGAACGTGTTCGAAAATTGAACAGAAAACACGAAAAAAAGAGCGTCTTTACTGCTTCAACAAAAATTCGACAGCTACCAGTAAACATTAGCATTCTGTTTATCGCCGCGTCGTCCAAAGACTACTTGTTCAAAGTGTGCGTTTCAAAGTCTACATGAAAAAACCTAAATCCTGTGTTCATCAAAGATGACTCTAGGAAAACATCAAGGCTGCTACATTTTTGGAAAGGTATTTTTATACAGGGTATCATATTTGAAAAAAGGAAGTAACTTACACCATTGAATTGTTCGTAAAAAAGTGATATGGAACTGTTTTCATAGAAACAAGACATTTGTCAGAATAAAAGATACAGCAACTTTTCGAAAATGCACATTTTCGAAAAACATGCTATAACCTCAGAAACGATGATAGATACCGATATGCGGTTTTCACCATTAAGTTTGTCATAAAATTGGACCCTCAGACTCAGCCACCAGTTTTCATCTTTCTAGTTCGAAAACAGGACTTTCCCTGTATACCCACCAGTATCAACACATTCAAAAACAGATATGACAGACTTTATGAAGTGTTTCTGTAAACCTACATTTTAGTTATGAGGAATTGGTACTTTTGTTACCATTGGGCATAACAACATCCTTTCTATGTACTCATTGTTATGTTTAAAAATGATATAAAAAATTTGTTAGCTATCTCATTTCAACGAGTGTCCCAACTGATCATAACGAGATTTAAAAAAAAGTCTAGTAGGTATATCCCTTCAGTTAGAGATAATTAAGAATATCATGTGTAAAATTACGTTTTCAGTTATATTATATGGTTCACTTTCACATTATTAGTGTGTAACGTGTGGTTTATCTTGCAGACACTCTGGAAACATCAACTTTATCGAACGTGCATGAGGCCAAATGTTTAACCCAAATACTTTACGAAATTTTAAAAAAGATTCATTGGAAACATATGTCGGAGTACCTCATGAAAAAAATTCTATCCATGCTGGAAAGTAGCATCGTTCCAAAATCAACGGATCTTTATAACTACCCTCCTTTGAGAAAGGGTTTGGAAATTTGTATGAGGAATACAATCGGTAACTTGGGTGGTGGTGATCTAATGAAACTGGTAAGTATATATTGAAGAATATATTGTGCTTTTTCACAGAGATTACTTACACCAGGATATTTGTTATTTCTGTGGTATCAGTTAACTGTACATTCAATATTTTTTCTCAGTTATATTTCATCATGAAAAAAATGCTCGAAAAGGATATCAATGAGGAGATTATAGTTTGTTTTGGAAACCTAGCTTGGTACGGAGCCAAAAAATTCAGGATGAATTCACAGCACAGCTCAATATTCGAAGGACCATTGCTACATATATTCCAGCTGTACCGGATTAATAACAATATCCTGATAATATTCGCTACAAGAATGTGGCAAAGCCTCATAGATAGGAATAACAATGCCATTAATTTTCTTTCACCACGGTAAGTATATCTGCTGCAGTGCTGCAGATGAGTTCAACACCATTGAGGTAGAAACTGAAATATTTGTTTTCCTACGACCACATACCCATAGGGAAGATCGGTGACGGTTGTAACGGATGTCGTTTGTATCATTCGATCTACAGCTCTCGATACCCGAAATATTGCGGTTAGTAGTTTGCGAAACATGAATAAAAATATAGTGAATTCATATTTCAAATACGCTCGATGTAAACAGTGATCAATGCATGCTTGCAGCGTGTCCACCTCGTGATCGCCAATTCTCGCAACGCTATTGGTCGATAGAACATCAACCTGACACAACACCAAACGAAATGTTTTTGCAGAGATGTATTCAGCTTAGCTGCCTTACAATTATTGAAACTGCTATTTGTTCGAAGTAGCAGCGGTGATTTATTTTTGTGTTTTCAATTACATGATTGATTATTTATTTCGAATATTTGTTTTGGTGTAAAGTTCTGCGATAGTTTTGGATGATGTTACATTTTCAAATTCATTTCATTGGGTAAACAAGCTTAATGCGTAGTTTTGGTGTTCACGTGCTTTTGTTGACATCGTCCGTATTTGAAATATGAATGCACTATAGACGTAATTTGAGAAAATATTGTTTTTGCTACATCAAGTTAGTAGTAATTTTTAGATTCTTTTGTAGATATCTTCCTCAGTATCAGTTTTATGTCTACTTTTCTTGGACTATTTAAATCAGCTTATATTTGTTTACAAAATCAACAATCTTGTGAATTTAAATTTTTAAGTTTAGATAGTTGGTGAACATTAAGTTGATGTGTTTGTTGGTGCCAGTTGTAACGTCACCACGAGTGGCGGTTGTATCGACATCTGAGAAGAAAGAACAATCCTCCTTTCATTTGTTAGAATTGTGACTGCTGAATCAGAGGATTCTAATAATTTGCCACTACATCGTTATCTTTGAGTTAGATTTTTCTCATAGTCCATTATAAACTTTTTAGAAACTTTAATAGTAGATTTATCAACATAAAAATATATTTTTTTATTTCTTCTTGAAGAATGCCTTCTGTTTGTTTTTTATCATGTAACTATTTTTGGAGGTCAATAAATAGTATCAAAATAGGTATTTTATATGAGTTATTTTTCGATACAAGATGCTTGATACAATCGACACCTACCCCACGGTGGGCCGCGGTGGTGTGCGGGTTGAGTCCTCGCCTCATCAAGGAAATTTAGGTTCTCTAAGATTCCTCAGAAATTGAGGGTCAAGGACAAAGCCCTGGAGACAAAGACCAATGTGCGATACCTGGGAGTACAGCTCGACAAGCGCACAACATGGCAGAAACACATAAACCTGGCTATACAGAGGGCCGCGGCAGCGGTAAAACGCACTTACCCTCTGATAGCCAGAGGCTCACACATGTCTTTAGAGGCCAAAATGGCCATATATAAGCAAATCATCAGGCCAGCCATGTTGTACGCTTGCCCAGCGTTCTGCAGCCTGCCCAAAACCCCTTTTATGAGGTTGGACAGGATGCAGAATAAAGTACTTCGTATAATCACTAAGAGTGATAGGTACATTCGTCTGGATGAGCTGCGCGCCCTCGCTGGCGTCGACTCCATCCCGACACATGTTAAAAGCCTGTCGGAGAAATTCTACAGGTTTCACCTCTCCAAAAGTACGATAACGAGAGACCTTACCAGGCTCAGAATACATGATAATCAGCCCCGCAAACACGGTGGGCTGATCTATCAATCTTTGGCCATCTTCCAGGAAAGATGGGAAGAACCGGTTCCCTAGGGAACCAAGCCGCATCTAGGTAATGCGCGAAGTACTGTGACCCGGTTTTTTGCAACAGCCTTTTCCGGGATAACATCGAAACAATCACCTCTGACCAAACCTTAGACAAAGCATTTTCTGCATAGAAGGCAAACTAAACGACATGCATAAGCTTTGCAGGAGGCATGGATTATTCGCACCACACCCGCTATCATCTGGAATACTCGACCCACCGCCACCATCAGCGGGGGAGGTTACGAGCGCCCCTTCGCCGGGACCCTATGTACCCCTTGGCACAAGCGCTCCCTCATCCTCCGTCCAGAAATGGTCGGGGGATGAGGGAGGCGGCTTTCAGTGCGTCCTCCCGAACCTCTTCCTCTCCTGAACCCTCTTGGGCGACGGCAAGATGAGTCTCCGGAGTAATGATTATATCAGATGAAGTGTAGATTCCAATTTAACTGTGTACAATAAACCTTTATTTATTTATTTATTTATCCTCGCCTCATAAGCCAGAGAGCGTGAGTTCGAATCTCAGTATTGCCACCGGTCTCGTGCATGGCATCACACGTATTAAAAGGTAAGGGCTACGTCTTTCCCTAGCTCACACAAGTCTCTGACTTAGGAGGGTTGCACGTACATCCGGTTGACGGATATAACAATTTTAACAATTAACAATATCAAAACAATTTTAGTTTTTTTTAACAATTTAACAATTTTTTTTAACAATTTTTTTTTAACAATTTTTTTTTAACAATAACCCCTGTTACAATTGACACCAGTTGGGTGTCAATTGTAACAATTGTCATTGACGTATCTTTACATTTTTAGCAAAAAAGCCTTAATTAATTTGAAACTTTAAAAATACCAGGCCATTCATAAGATAATAAAGCATTTATATTCGAAAAATGAGTCAGCTGGGGCAGAAAAATTATGTAATGTAATTTTTGTTACAACCGTCACCGATCTCCCCATATCAAAAAAAGCAAAGAAAACAAATCAAATGATTTGATAAAATCTGTGAAATTAAAAAATAATGCTGAAACATCATGCAGATAAAAAATTAATATATAATCATTTTGTTCAATATTATTCGAAAGTTAGAACAAATTTGGCAAGGAAAATCACAATTAAAATTAATATCTCAAATTATCCTATACTCATCAATCGAAATTCCTCTCTACTGGAAGAAACTAATGAAGGAGAAATAGATGGTATAACGACTGAAGTTCTAATAGCAATAAATGATGTCATTGCTGAACCCTTAGTTACTTAATTAATTCAGTTTATAATACAGAAAAATGCCCAAAAGCTTTCAAAATTGGTGTTATCAAACCAATTTATAAGTGAGGACATAAATATGAAATACAAAATTATAGACCAATCACATTGATTTTAAGTTTAGCAAAAATATTTGAAAGAATTTTGAAACAAAAAATGGATTTTTTTTTAGAAAAATTCAATATTTTATCAAACAGACAATTTGGATTCAGGAAAAATAAATCAACACAAAATGCCATCTGTAATTTCACTCAAAAATGTATGATTCACTGGATAAGAAGATACCAACTCTAACTATATTTCTTGACTTATCAAAGGCCTTTGATACAGTTTCACATTCAAATCTACTCAGAAAACTGGAAATTATAGGATCTTGTAGAAAAATTCTAGAATTATTAAAAAATTATCTTGACAATGGGATCCAACATGTTAAGATCAACAATCATATTAGCGATTCAATAGTATTTGAATATGGAGTTCCCCAAGGAACAATTTTAGGGCCACTTTTATTCAATATATATGTAACGACCTTTTTGTTTTGAAGACTATAGGAGACATTCAAAATTATGCTGATGAAACCCTTATAACCTACCAAGCAGAAAATTGGAAACTACTAAAATTATCTGTTGAAGACGATTTTCAGTCAATAAAAAAATTACCGATACATTTTGAAAAACCGAAATACATCTCTTTTACTTCTCAAACATGTTCATATTCAAATTTAGGACCAGTCAAAATTGATAATGTGAATGAAATTCAACAAACAATTGAATTTACAAATAAATTCCACAACGAGAAAATTGAGAAGCCTGTTATCAAAATTCAAGTTTCTTAAACAATTCCCAAACATTTCTCAATTGGAAATGCTTCATTATTATGCACTCATGCAACTAGGCTACGGCATTCTTGGATGATGAGGTGTGAATTATAATAATTGTATGTATATAAATGGTTTCTTAAAATTATTTATAAAAAAGATATAAGATATGGACCGCAGTGGTCATGATGGTAGAGCGCTAGTCTATCAATCAGAGGAACGTGGGTTCGATTCCCCGCATGGTCACTGGTCTCGTGCTAGGAATCGCACGTTAAAAGGTAAGACCTCGTTAATCCTTAGCACGCACAAGTTTCGACTTCTGAGGGCTGTCGTTCGTATGGGGGTGACAGCTGGTTAACGAAAAAAAACAATTTTAAACAACAACAACAAAAATTTTAAACAGTATTCATCTGATCTTTAAGAAAGCAAAAAAATGGACATTAGACAATTATACTGTTATAATATATTGATCTTTTCAAAAACAAAAATAAAATAATGTACAAAAATCACATTTTTAATACCAGATTCAAAAACGAAATAACAACTTAAATCAAAATTAACAATACAATTGACCAAAAAAGTAATACAATTATTGCTCCATATGTTTATGATATAGTACCTGACAAAATAAAAGCCATTGCCTAGATTTTCTCTTATAAAAAGAATCTGAAAATTTGGTTATTGGAGAGTCCAAGGATAATTTTTCATGAAATACCTAAAAATTAAATTTTTGTTTCAATACTAATAAGCACTATAAAAATATTCATATTATTTATAGTTAATTTCAATTAATTGAAAACCAACCAATGAATATCCCACCACAAGTTTTCTTCCTGGGATTGTTTTACAGTTTATTTGCATGTTGAATATTTATATAGTGATAATTTATTTTTAAATTGAAAATAAACTTATTATTATTATGCAGAGTGGGGCACCGAAAACGAAACAGATCGAATATCTTCAAAACACATATGTTGTGAAAAAAATACAAAAACACGTCGATTTTTAATCCAAGGGGGACATCTTCCTATCATAAACTAAACCTCATATCCCCCCCACCCCTTGGTCACTATCACCCAAACAATTTGAATAGGGAAAGTAGTAAGTGTGACACATCATTAAAAAGGTAATATCATAAGGAATTCAGCCATGTCAATTTTTCGTTACCCAACTTTCTATTTTGGCGCCCACTTGCGGAAAAAAAACTGTATTCGAAATAATGATACTTCATTTGCAAGCTAATTCGACATAAATCCGGTGACAATGCATCAGGGAATTTTTCTAAGGAAAAAACAAAATGGTGGCTCCAAAATGGTGGACAAGATTTAAAATTATGGTCCCATTTTGTTCAAACTTGATAAGTGGTGGCTTTCAGGGTCGGAAATTATAAATTGTTTTTCAATGCAAAAAAAACAAATTGGTGGCTGAAACGGACCATAAATACAAAATTCGTCCGCCATCTTGGAGCCACCATATTGTTTTTTTGCATTGACAAACAATTTATAATTTCCGACCCTGAAAACCACCACTTATCAAGTTTGAATCAAATCGGACCATAATGTTAAATCTTGTCCGCTATTTTGGAGCCGCCATTTTCCCCACAAGAGGGCGCCAAAACAGATAGTTAGGTAGCAAAAATTGACATGGCTGAATTCCTTATGAAATTACCTTTTTAATGATGTGTCACACTTACTACTTTCTCTATTCAAATTATTTGGGTGATAGTGACCAAGGGGTGGAGGGAGAGGTATGACAGTTGAGGTTATGATAGGAAAATGTCCCCCTTGGATTAAAAATCGATGTGTTTTGAAGATATTCGATGTATCGTTTTCGGTGCCCCACCCTGTATACGACACTAGTATAAAAAAAAATCTGAAATACCCTATATAAAGAAAACTGATAATTTAATTTTCATGATCTCTTCTCATTATACAGATATATCATATGAACTTTTATGGAAATGCAGAATTTTTCTTTGTCTAGTTTCGTTTAACATAAAAAAATTAAATATTATCACCTTCCAATGTATGTTTCAAATACCAATATACTGTATTCGAATCTGCTGCAATCTTTTCAGTCCGATAACAAAAAGGTGATTGGTCAAAGAGAACCTTTTTCATCAATTTAGATGTCAGAACTCTCCCCTTATCACTGTTCGCATCAATCAATATGTTTATACTGATAGCGGCCATGTTGTAAACTTCATATGCCTATGTCGTTATTTCATCAAGTACTGACTAACCCCATATCTTGAATAAATCCTGCATATCCATAATCTGAGAATACTCGCAGCAAGGAGAAAACGTAGTTGTCATTTTGTCAGGAATCAATTTCTAATATGCTTCAAATCAATGATTATTCGCATTTTCAGCATCTTCATCCATTAAACAAAAACCAGATAGAAAAATTCTGCATTTGATACACAAGTTCATATAATATATTTTATGCAAAACAAAAAAAATCAGAAAAATTTACCGATAATTTTCTTATACATGGTATTTCTGTGATTTTTGGTAATGTTTTGTTTATTCTTGTGCCACACTGTATCCTACTCAAAATTTACGTTTTTCCAAATAGTCTCATGGCATATTCAATCGGAGCTCTGAAATGATTGAATCACATAATCCGAAGCGAATATAATACATAACTATATAATTCATATATTATGAGTTGATCCAACGTAGAAATAAAAATTTTCACACGATCCGACTGACGTTGATGCTTGCTGAAATTAATTTCATTTTCCGTAACACGGAAAAAGTATTGATTTACCCTGTATATTATTTAAAAAAAGCTTAGAAAACATGCTGGTAAATAAATAATTTACCTAAAGAAATAACACATCGTTGTTTTATTCCATTATGTAGAAAAAGGACAAAAACTATATAGAAAAAATTCAATTGTTTATAACAAATTGTTTATTCAATAAACAATGAAAATTCACATAAAAATATTTTTTTTATTTATCGAAAAGCAAGATAAATTGTGATTCATAAAAAAATGGTTCCTCAATAATAATTATTGCAGGTGGTAGGAAAAAATTGTTATTTAACAAATCCGTTTTCAAGAAATAAAAAAACTGAGGAACCATTTCATTTCCACAAATCATAATTTGCATCAAGAATATTTCCAAAAAAAATTTTATTATCTTATAAAGGCATTTATTTATAACAATTTTCTAAATGATAGGAAAAAAATATTTTCATGTGGCTTCTGATCATAACAATGGATCGATAGTAATAAAAAAAAATCAATGAATAACTGAGCTTTTTAAATCAAGTAAATTGTTGATGACAATGTGAAAAATAACAATTTTTCAAAGGGAATCTCTTCTGTCACCTTCCAAAAATAGCTCCAAAAAAGGAAAGAAATATCGAATTTTGCATTTAACAAGGAAAAAATTGTTAATTAACTAGGTAATGCATTATTAATAGAAAAACTGTGATAACAATTTTCTAACCACGGATTATTGTACACTTAAAGTAATATCGAAAATTACAAAATTTCACAGACGAAATTTATGAATTATGAAAAAATCATTTTTTCAATTTTTATCATTACTTAGCAGTTGTCTCACGCTGTAGGTATATCAATTTGAGACAAAGAGTATTTTCAACGGAAAAAAAATAGCCACTTTTTGACTCACTCAGTACAAAATCTTGAATTTGTCGATTTTTAAATGATAAAATTATGAACATTTCAGTTAATTAATATTTGTATTAGGTAGGGTCAATTGAGAATTTTATTTTTAATAATGTTCGACCCAACCTGTGTCTAATCTTCCATCAAAAACCAGACGTAGAAAACATTTACACTCAAGATTTCCTGAGGGCAAAATTACATTGAAATAACGACCCCTTTCCGAATACTAGTCATATGATTGATTTATGCCCATACCTCAGCCCTGGAGCTCAAATTGCCAAATATTCAGGAAAATTAACCAGTTATCATTTTTCTATAAGGCCGTTCCCTGATATTTGGATTGATAAAATTACCTTTTTATGTCGGATGAACATGATGTGAAGATTGTGAAGCGAACACATTGTTTTTATATCACAAATTACACTTGTAAAATAGATCGAAATAATTTATCCGTGAACACCGTAATGCACTCACTAAATACGACAGACAGCGTGAACTGTTGTAAATAGCGTGGAACCATAGAAATAGATCTAGAGATCGTGGGCAGAATTGAGTTTGATGCATTCAGTAGCGCGTCAAAGGAGCGTGGCGAACAAAAAAAATACATAAAATGTCACGGGTGGCTCTGAAATTTCATAGGTGTGTTTCCACATTATAGACTAGTACACCAATTTATTTTCGTCAATTGGTCATAGTTTATCTAACATGGAGAAAACCTTACAGTGGCCGTATTCTTACTTCCGGTCGGACCGCGAAGTGGTGACACTTAAAGAACTCAAATTTGGCAAAGGCCTTTGGAACATAGTGGAGTATACTAGTTGAATATATCGAGAATGAGTTTTTTCAAAAAATTCTTGACTTTTAATTTCAGATATCCACAAACCGATAAAAGGAACGTTTCGCTGCCATTTCAACGAAGATACCTACTGAAATAGTTGAGGATCTAACAGTAAAGGAGTTTTTGAGAAAAACAACTGAAATCAAGGATTTAGTAGTAGTTGTAGTAGTACTTTATTATTGTCCCAAGAAACAATTTTGTTTATGATAGGGATATAAAAAAATTATTACAAAATAATTATCCAAACTTATTTGACAGTAATACATACAATTAATAGAAGTATAATTCATAACTAATAAAAATACAAATAATAATGCTACCTGACTGACTGACTGACTGACAGCTAGGAGACATTAGTGAATAAAAAATGCTAATGCTGAAATCCATATAATGAAATTCTTTTTTTTTATGATTATCAATGAATTGAATTAGGATTCAACAAAGAAAATATTTTTTGATTTTACTCTTAAAAATCGTCACATTTTTATATTTTTTATTTCATTTGAAAGTGAGTTGTAAATTACTATACCATCATGATATATTGATTTTTTGCTCTTCTTGTTTTATGATTGTTCCAGAAACCAGCAAATTCATAAAATATTGCAGCTATTTACCGATCGTGTCAGTTTAGCACTTTCTAAATAGAAGGCGCCACAATAAAATTCAAAACGGAATAAGGGTTTGATAACAGTAGAACGGATTTCATCACATCATAGGTGTGTATGTATAAGAAAATATGAGGGTTCTGAATAGAAGTCCCAGTATCGAAGGGTTTTATTGAAGTCATCAGTCACTGACAGTAGAGTGCAAAGCAAAATATTGTGAAATTTAAATGAAAATTGGGGATAAAAGCAATATAATTCTGGAGCTATCGACACATAACACAAGGAATGCCAAAATTATACAAATCGGAATATTTGAAAAATCAAATACCAAATTTTCAAGAAGTCTCCTAAAACAAATCAGAAGGAACCGAGAATCTATAGAAGTTGGCAGATATGTCTCAGCAGATACCATATATTATGAATGACGAGATTCCCGAGGTCTTCAACAAAGGAAAACCAGGAAGCGCTGCAAATTTCATAAAATTCATATACAGCATACAACAGACCCCGTTATATTTTTTACCAACTGAGGTTTCCGAGTCTCCACCAAATGAAAACATGAAGGCACTGCAAGTTCCAACAAATTTACAGATAGTACTCGACAGAGGACACTGGTTTCTAATAACGAGGCCCCCCGTAGTCTACACAAAGCAAAAAATTGAGGTCATATTTCTTTCAGGAAATTTGATTATACTTCTTAGATACTCCTCAGTATCAATTCCCTTTTCAAACATAATTGGTGCATAACCAGTATTTTCATGAATGGCAGCATTTATTCAGAGTTCTACTTTGTATATCATAGATGCCCACCTAGTATGTTTATCGAAACAATATGTTCGCAACAATCGACCTATCTCTCTCATTACTCGCTCCGATGGATTACCTTGTGGAAATCTGATCGAACAATGAATCATTTTCATATTTTCGTTTACTAAAAAATCTTTCCAGACTTTTCCAGTAAATTGTGTCCCATTATCTGCTAGTAACTTTGAGGGTTTTCTTACATTGACAAAATAATCATTTTTTAATTTTTTTATAATGTTTTTGGCAGTGGCATTTTTTAAAGTGTACAATTTCACGTACTTAGTGGACACATTAAGTACAACAAAAATATACTTTACTCCCCCACTCGATGTTGGTCCAAATAAATCACAAGACAATAAATCATTTTCATCTTTTGGAACAATATAATTATATTCTCCTATAACACGTTGATTACTAACTTTAGCTTGTTGACAAATTTGACAGCCTTTAATAATTTTCCCGATATCCTTACGCATTTTTTTCCAAATCCAATTCTGTTGCATAATTTTGAAAATTTTCCATAATCCGTAATGTCCATAACATTCATGATAAGCTAAAACCAATTCTTTTATAAAATCTTTTTGACAACATATTCTTCAATCATTCTGTAGATTATTTCTTGAGTACAATATATTTTTGAATAAAAAGTAGTTTTTTATAGAAATAGAATTATCATTTACCAACATTTCGATAATCTTTTCCAATTTTGGATCTTGTTTCTGAAATTCATCAATTTTTTTTATTTAATCAAAAATTTCCTTTTTAAGAATTATCTTTAGTATCGCAATTATGAAATTATGGTTTAAGTTGTAAATTTCACTCTGGTCACTAGGATTTCTAGATAGAACATCTGCTATTGTATTAAATTTACCTTCATAATAACAAACTTCTAAATCAAATTCTTGAATTTTGAGAACCCATCTAGTTAATCTTGAATTCAAAAGTTTACATTTTTGTAAAAATGATAAAACCTTGTGATCATTATAGACAATTATTTTCCTTCCTAGAATTATATTCCTCCACTTCGAAAGACAATAAACTATACTTAGCAATTCCCTTTCAGTAGTAGTATAATTAATTTCTGCATTGTTAAGTGTTCTACTGACAAATGCTATATTATTCTCTTCATTATTATCCCCCATTTGGCAAAGTCTTCCTCCAATCGCAAATGCACTTGAATCTGTTTGCATATAAAATGTTTTTCTTAAATTTGGATGATAAATCATACAAGCTTCTGCAATAAGTGTTTTCATTTTTTGAAAAACAAATTCATGTTTTTCTTCCCATTTCCATCTCTTCCTTTTTTTTAACAGCTCAAATAGAGGATTCATTATTTCCACATATTTATCGCAATATCTTCGGTGATAATTACATAACCCTATAAATCCCCTTAATTTCTTAACATTATTAGGTCTTGAAAATTTTTCCAAAGCTTCTACCTTATCCCTGTCTATTTTCAATCCTGTTATTACCTAAGAATTTCACCTCTTTCCTATAAAATTTACATTTCTTTAAATTTACAGTCATATTCGCTTTCCGGAGTTTATCAAAAACTACTGATAAATGATAATTATGTTGTTCCATAGAATTAGATTTGATTAACAAATCATCTCTATATGGAACTATAAATTCTCTACAATCATGGAATATCATATCGATACATCTTGTCATACCTGCGACTGCTGTACTAAGACCAAACGGCATGACTAAGAATTCATATACTTTATTTTCAAATGTAAACCCTAGTATCTTCTTTACTCAAAGGAATTTGCCAGTAAGCAGAAGTCAAATCAATTGTTAACATACATATGTTTTCTGAATATTGATATAACATTTCATCAACAGGTAATGGGCATTCATGATCTTTTTCTATTTTTGAGTTCAAGATTCTACAATCCAAACACAATCTAACTGAACCTTTTTTTTTAAGTACTTGTACAAGAGGACTCAAGTATGGTGTATTAGACCTCTGTATAATATTCCATTCCAATATTTCATCTATTTTTTTATTGACAGCTTCTCTATGAAATATTGGAATTGGATATGATTTTGCAAAAAATGGAATTTAAGTGTAATTTTATGTTCATAAATATTAGTTCTACCAGGAATATCTGAGAAAACTTCATTAAAACTCTCAATCATTGTATAAATGTTCTCAATATTATCAGTATTTCCGAAATCAACATCCGAATCTACAATAATTTCCATTATTTCAGATACATTGAGTTTTCATTTTTCATTTGAAAAAGGTAAAAAAATTATTTTTTTTGAAACTGTTAATAGTTACTAAATTATGCTCAAAATCTATTTTTGCATTCACCTGGGATAACCAGTCAATGTCCAATATTATTGGATGAATAAGTTGTTCTACAATCAAGACTACAATTTCAAATTCAACATCATGTATATTTAAATTCAGATATGTTTGCCAGTTTACTGATCTTGATTTAAATCCCATAGCTCCAGTAACTGTTACCCCTGTTACTGGTAATTTTGGAAGAACAACTTAATTTTTTATAAGTGCTTCAAAATATTCTTTATTTATACAAGACACTTGACAACCACTATATGATCAATTAGTTGAAGAAGTAGAGTCGAATAATCAAAGGGAATGCCGTTGAACGTTTACCTAGTGGAAGAATAACCATATTCATTCACTGCTTGTCCCATATTTGGTGGTCGGTAGCGAAGCAGTTAGATGTTGGTCGTTGAAACTTTTACTATCGCTGGGCCGGGTTCGATTCATGAGCGTAAAATACTATTTCTCAATTTCATCGGAGTCGATAGGCGACAACATGCATTGTTTGGAAAAGTAAGTAGTGATTGGTCTTGATGCCAATTCCGACGTCTGGTGCTCGTTTGGAGCGCGTACTAACCACCGGGGGTTGCTGAAGGTTTTTCGGGTTTTCCCACACCACTTAATATTTGTAAGTCGCCCCGATGCGCCAAGGCAAATAATAGTAATAGCCGTCTTCTAATCCCACAGGCTATGCCTTTGGATACAGTCTAGGAGTGTTTATGAGGGAGTATTATTATAGCAAGAAAAATCATAGAAACTTTTTTTGCCGAGAACGTAACTATGATGAAGAATAAAGTGATCTATTAAAAAAGTTTGTGAGCACATCTGCTTATTTTTTACTTTGAGCATCGAGATGGCCTTGAAGAATGCCACTAGATAGATTGCCCAAGTTGCATAGCCGCAAGAACACACTTGGAATAACTTGATATTTCAAACTATTTCCAGACATTTTTGGAAATATGCTCATAAATCCCATATGTTTAATACGTTTTACATTTCTAGGATATTCCTTCGAGATTGCAACTATGGGTTAACCTTGCCCGAATGTCAGGAGCAGGATAAAGCATTTTTCAAATCAGTGCGTCATCTTGTTTATGAAATAGCACTAAAAACTTTCGTCAACTATGTAATATGTAGGTGAGTAGCATATGGAAAAATGGGAAACATGAGGAAAATCTTCTTAATTAATCTGATATACATACAAAACATGTCAATCAAAATTATTGACTCGACTGAAATATCGAAACCTAATATTCCTAAAATATAAATAAATAATGATTTTGGAAAACTGTAATTTTAATTTGACTTCAACGTGATATTTACTTTCACGAATTCGTAACAGGGACTTTTCTGTATCAGCGCGACCTGGGACATAGACGAGTTCAACAAAACATGCGAGTAAAATGTAGCAAAAAAAATTATCATGCAACATTTTTAATACGACACAGTTGTCGTATGTATTGACAAATTGTATTAATAATTGGTGTTAATGCCCCACATCAATAATATGAAATAGTTCATTTTATTCATTTAGTTTAGTTAAGGTTATATTTTTCACAACTGTTTTCTGTTTATTCATGTATAATATTCAATTCTCTCATTTCAATATTCTCCTCTCGATGTGGTTCATAGTAGACCCACTCAGTATATTTTTTGCTCATCACTGTCAATGCTGGTCGCTAGACGGACTTGCGCGAGAAAAAAAGAACAGTTCGAAATTAAAAACGTGGAAGAGAGGTGTGCGCTCTGATACCCTCTATTATTTCCCGTGTTTTTTCTGGATATCAGTGATTTAGTGCAAATTCCCGGTTCCTACTATCAACAGCCAAAACCAGCCCTGCATTCAGTCCATTTCAATCAAATCCTGGATAAGGTGGTTGCAACCCCAGAAAACTCTCAAGTCGAGCGAAGCTCACCGGTAAGTTCTCTTCTTTCCGACCTTCTATTGACAGTGGATTTTATTTTTTTATTTTATATTGCATTCATACCTTACCAAATCAATACAATTGGAATGGATTGTTATGAAATTTCGAATTTTCCTTACATTATAAAATGATAACATCTAAGTGAAATTTGATGCTAAATACGGTGTTTTTGAAGTATCGTGAATGTATGGGCATTGTGTGTAAAAAACTGTGTTTTTTTATAACATTCAATTCAAACAGTTAAATTTATTTATTTATTTTATTTGTTTGTTTAAAAATGACAAATACATAGTTTCAAATATAATAAAAAGTAATTAATATTTCATGGAAACATGATCAAATGAAATTTAAAACTTGTCCATGATCATGTAAAATTAATTAAGATAATTAATTAAATATCATAATATATAAAAATACTGAAAAAATTTAAATAGGTACATTTTAAAATAATAATAATAAAAATAATAATGATATAATTTCACATACAAATAATAATTCGTACCTATCATAGTTGATATTGAAAAATACATTCATTTCTATTTATACTCATCAGTTTATGAAATACGCACCACCCGGATAGTAATTTTTCCATTCGTGCATAATATTCTCTTTACAACACTTAATACATCAAAAATGCTCAACGATATAATTTTCTCTTAGAAAAACATTATTTAATAATGATAATAATAATGTTAATAATAAAAAGCAGGGATTGGAGCATTTCTTTTCAAGGCAGCAACCCGTGCAGCCGATGAACTCGGTCTCGTATTCGACAATGAACGGACGAACCCAAACTCTGTTACTGAGTTGGATCCCGTTCAGCAAAAAGCCCACGTCAAAGCTGTGGAGTGTGACAGGCTCCTACAGCTACATAAGGATAAGCCAATGCATGGGGTCTTCTTCAAGAACATTGAAGACCTTGGCTTATCCAGAAACCTGACATTCGCTTTTCTCAGGGCAAGTGGGCTGAAGTCGGAAACCGAGGGATTCATAATGGCCTCCCAGGATGGTGTCTTCAACACCATCATCTACCGTAGTCGCGTGATGGGTATAGAGGTCCCTGATGCAGAGCGTGTCGTGGGGCAGCTGAGACCATAATGCATTTGCTGTCAGCTTGTCCAGCTTATGCGGTCTCAGCCTATATCCACAGGCATAACGCGGCCCTACGAGTGTTGTACTACTATCTACGACACTCGTACGGCGTAGACGAGACACCGGTGTTGTCTAATGCTCCGGGGGATTTTGAGTCCGTTGTGGAGAATGAGAAGTGCCGAATCTATTGGAACTACTCATTCCCCACCCCCAGGCAAATACAAGCCAATAAGCCTGATATAGTCCTCCTCGACAATCAAAGTAGGACGATTTTCGTCATTGAGTTTTCAGCTCCTAGCGAAACGAACATCGTCCGAAAAGAGTAGGAAAAACGGACTAAATATCGAGATCTTCTCTTTGAACCCCGCAGGCTTCTGTCAAGATGGTGGTTCTGATAATAGGGGTCCTTGGTGGAATGATGGACACGCTGCTCTCAAATCTGAAAATCATACCGGCATGCCGTGATGCGGCAGATAACCTAGCCGGAAGAATGCAGAAGGCCGTTATTCTTGGTTCACTCCGTTTACTCAGGGCACATGATACTCGGACCCAGTAATCACTCACCCCGCGAACGTGGGGAGTGTTTGCTGGGGTTAATGATACACCAGCGCACCCTCCGGTAGTATCGGAGCTCCGGAGACAGGGACTGACTGGTACATTCCGTATGAAAAATATATATATATATATATATATATATATATATATATATATATATATGTCTTTATTCATACTGCAATTTCTTTCTACAAATGAAGATAAAACGAGATATAACTATCGACAGTATGACAGGGCGGAATTCAGTCGCCAGTATCCGAGGATATTGGGAACTGCTCTTCAATTCAACCCCAAAAACAAAAATTAAAAATAACAAAACAATTTGTATGTTCATAATCAATACGACAATCCTTACTTAATTAGAAAAGTAGTGAAGATGTGAAGATATGAACAATAAACAAAAGCAAAATGAAATAACCAACCTAGTAAATTAGTGAAGGTGAAGATCAAAGTGAAGATGGAGGTGTGGCAATAATTCATCGAGAAAACTGGTAACTTAAAATTCATTTGTTCTGCTCTCATTCATCCATCCGGCGCAAATAAATCTATTGAATGTCAAATCTACCTTCATTTATATAGATTGCCGCAACAAACTTTTGAACCGCTGTCTGTTTGAAGTTTTGAGCGAGTTTGGAATACATTATAAATTTTGGTAATTAAATAACAAAATAAACGCTCATAATGGGATGTTCGGTGTATTGGTGGGGTCAGACGAAATCGATATCTGGTATCGACTGTATGAACCTCATCGATATTCATTGATTACAACTGAGTGATACGATGAAGCTAGTGGGTAAAAAAGAGTTTTCAGTTTTGTCGAGGTAAATTATTTCAATACATCTGAAATTTCATAAATATTAAAAAAATATAAAAATTAAAAGTTGCTATGGAACGTTCAAATTAGACCCCGCACTTAAAATGGCGTTCTGTCAAATGTTCCAAATTTTTGGTATTTTGTAGGAGTCGGTCTCCTTAAGAAATATATCCGGGCCCAACTCGATCCTATGACTAGTTTTGTTTTCGAAATTTTTTCAAGCTTGACAATGTTTTCTGAATCCATCAAAAACTAGTCATAGAAAAAAGCTGAAAATTCTACAGCTTCAAATTTACAATATTTTGAATAGAATAAAAAATACAAAAATAACGGTCATATTTCCAAAATACAGAGTGATGAAAAATAATGTGGTTTTCTGATATTTTCGTTTTGTTTACATTGGTTTTAGAAATACTTACATATGCTCTAGTTTCCTCAATGACATATCCTCAAAAACTGGAACGAATACAGTTTATCAACTCAAACATACAAGGAGGGAGAGAAAACCCAAGCGAAATTGATTACGGTATACCACAGCATTTGTGAATCGCCTTGTATGATTTAGACATAGAATGATATTACATGAAGCGACAACAAGATAAAATGTGATAGTTTTCATCCTGCAAGTGTTTCCAAACCATAGCATCAATATTTCGAAATTCGAAAATTCGCAGGAGTATGAATTGAAATCACCCTGTAACGGAAAAGAGTTCTTGAAGTTTTTTTGGGGGGGATAGTTGCCAAAGGAGATTTTCAAAATATTGCACGCAAAAAATACAAATAAATTGATTATCTCTAGAGATACAAGATGGGGAAAAGTCGTCATTTCCCAACTTTAAGACCCTGTCTTTCGAAAACTAGTCATAGGATCGAGTTGGGCCCGGATATATACCTTGAGGAGATCGACTCCTACAAAATACCAAAAATTTGGAACACTTGACAGAACGCCATTTTATCTAATTTCACCAGCTGAATTGTTAAAATCTCGTGGCCTGAATGGAGTTAGTCCTGTATGGTTCACTGTTGATGCGTTTAAATTAACAGTGCTGCTGCTAAGGTGGCGTATAGAGTTAGTAACAAAGCCTACCCAGAACACATACGGCTGCTCCGTTCCAAAACACAGTATCCAACATTTTTTCAGAAAATGAAGTTTCAATATTTTTGGATATACTGTGTTTAGGCGCATCTCTCAACCCGACCTGTTTGTTGATAGCTGTACTAATTTCAGAGATATGACATAACCCTAACCTAGTATGTGCAACCCTTTCAAAGCCAAACAAAAACACTAAAACTCGTTCTTCTCCCAATTTTGTTTTTTTTCACATACTGGGTGTTGGAATGGAGCAGCCGCATAGTGGCTAATGATCATAGCAATTGATGCCACTAGAAACACCAAATAAAAAAAATAAGCCTTTTAGAAGCGATTATTTTAAAAAAGTTACCTTTTGACAGATAGCGAAAGACGTGATCCCACCCGAGTAGGCCATTTTTCATCTTTTTAGAGCAAGACTTGATGCCCACGTCAATTTTTAAAATGAATCATTATTAAAAGTTTTTCTACAGTCTATTGATCGCATTCCCAAACAAGACTAGTTTTTTGAAATACATTTTTAAATACAGGGTGTTTATTAAGTACTAGAACAAACTTTGGAGGGTGAATCTTCGACTAATTTCAATATGAACATGTATCTGCAAATTTATCGTTTCTGAGATTGAGGGTGTTGAAGTTGAAATTCAATTTTCAATTATTTTGAATAACTTTTGCAAAAAATAAATTTTTTAAACAAAATTTTGTGAACGGGGCTTTTTTGAGGTGAAGAATAAAAATTTGGTATTAATTTTCATGTATATTAACTCAAAGGACGCTGCATACGCTATCATTATTTATTTTAATTTGCCCTAGCTTTTTTGACAGTAGACTCTTGGGATTTTTTATATCTGAATCTTATTCCTTCACGTCTTCTTAGCAAAAAAAATAATACTTGCTCAACAACGCTGGAACGGTTTTTGAGAAATTTGCAAATTTCTGCATCGATGCAGGTAATAGGGTCACTTAGGCGCCAGACGAAGTTGCTCAGAACTTTACCAAAACTAAGTATTTGTTGGATCTTGATAAAATAATCAACTTTTCTTTCTCGAAGAGTTATCAAGAAATAATTTATTCACAAGATTCAAGATGTTGAAATACTATTTTTTTTATTATTTCAACCCTCTGTATTTTGAGAATAACTTTTCGATGCATCTTGATGAAAAAACGATTATTTACTTCAGTGACATCTATCACATACTCAGTTTTTGTTAAGTTCTGAGTGATTTCATCTGGTGCCAAAATACGAAAGCGTCTAGGATCACACAAATATAATCAAATCATTTCTCTCTAATAAATCCAATATATTGGATTTATTTTCAAAATATTGGATTTCTTTTTAATATATTGGATTTATTTTCAATATATTGGATTTTTTGAATTACTAGTTATTTCAACCGTGCGAGGGTAGATTTCATTTATAGTTATCTCTTGGAGATTGAGAAAAGAAATCGTTTCGTGGTAAAATTGATAGCAATCTTGTAAGACCTAATTTGAAAATATAATAACAGAATTTTGAATAAGACAGAAACGCAAACTTATCAAGTGGAGTAACCCATTTACAGGGTGAATCTACAGTATTCCCTTAGTCGATTGCTCCATTGTGAATCACTATTTCAAATCCCTATATTTGTTTGCCAAAGGGACCACCTATAACTACTTTTTGAAATTATTTTCATTCAGACAGTGTGCATTATTGAAGCGTGGATCAATGAACATTAAACTACATCCACCAGATACCTGTGCAACGTTCCTCCAAGACGACCCAATTGCAAATGCTTCTATTTCTCAAATGGCTGAGCAAGTCCTAATAAGAAATTACCACCTCTCAGATTAGTTTCAAGGTTCGTGCCTTTCATCAGTAACAAGGTAGGTCCTTCAGCCGAAGCTACATCATTCATGCTAGGTCATATATTTGAGTACACTACAATAAGCAATGAAGACAGCTTGTGGTAAATACTTTTTGGCAGAGGGAGAAAGCATAGAAGCATTACTCCGAAAGAAACTCTCTGGGTAGAGAGTGCTGCAAAGGAAATCGAACAAAATTTAGTCAAAATTAAGATATACTGTTCTTTCTATAAATCCTGCTAAGCAGGATATGAAGCAATATCTGAGAAAAAAACAAATTTGAAATGGTGATTAACACCATGGAGAAATTGACCAAGGAAATACTGTTGACTCATTCCGTAAATGGGGTATTCCATTTGAAAAGTATGCATTCCTGTCTTATTCTAAAATATGTATTGTAAGTATAAATGAATTCAACCATTGAAATAACTCCGAGTAATTAAAAAAATCCAATATATTGAAAAGAAATCCAATATATTGAAAATTGATTTTTTTTAACTTATTGGATTTTTTTAATTAAAACGAACCAAGTTCGAGTGTGTATATTTATGACAATTAGCACTTGCAATTATGTGTCTGTGAGGAACGGTGCACAAATGGAAGACAGATATAATTCAATGTAGTTGTTTTCTGTCAGATATTTGCCTTAATTTCCACTCTGTGGAATTGTGTGGAGAGACAAGTATTTTTCGGTTTTACGAAATACTAGTTTCATTCTTTGAATTACTCGAGTTATTCCAACAATGCTGGGGTGGATTTCATTTATACTTCTCTATACGAAATTGACAAAAGACACCGCCGTGGCAAAATTAATATCCATAATTTGGAAATATGGCTATACAGATTTTTGAATAAGACAGGGATGCATTATTTTCAAATGGTATCTTGAAGATGGTCACTTGGTGACCGAAACACGAGTCGAGGTGTTGAAAATAGTGGTTTGTTGTTGGGATAAAACTCCAGTATATTCATTACTACACCAAAGGTTCCGAACAGTACAGTGCAAGTCCATATGTAGGATGAGTCAACAGTATTCTCTTGGTCAATTCCTCCATTGTTTATCACTATTTCAAAGTTGCTTCCTGTCAGATATTTGTCTCATATCCTTCTTAGCAGGATAGCGAGGATGGTATATTTTGACTACGACTGTCAAATTTTTTCGCACAATCGTGCTACCACCTCTCCGGCAAACTTTCGAATTTTGTTTGATTCCTTTGCAGTACTCTTTACCTAGAGAGTTGCTTTCGTAGGAATACTTTCATCCTCTTCCTCAAAATGATGGCCGGCTTGTTTTCACTACGACCTGTCGACATAGCTTGTAGTAGTGTCCTCAAATATATGACCTGGCAGGAATGATGTATGACAAACAGCTTCAGAGGAACGTTGCACAGGAATCTGATGGATGTAGTTCAATCGGCAAACAAATGTATTGAATTGAAATAGTGATTCGCTATGGAGCCACTGACCAAGGGAATACTATAGATTTACCCTGTATATGGGGTATTCCTCATGAAAAGTTTGCGTCCCTGTCTTATTCAAAATTCTGTATTGTGATATTTTCAAATTATGTCTTACAAGATTGCTATCAATTCGGCCATGAAACAGTTTCTTTTCTCAGTCTCGAAAAGACAACTATAAATAAAAAATTCCCTCGCCCTGTTGAAATAACTCGAGTAATTCAAAAAGTCCAATATATTGAAAATAAATCCAATATATGGAAAAAAAATCAAATATATCAATATATTGATTTTTTTCAATATATTGGATTTATTTTCAATATATTATATTTATTTTCAATAAATTGGATATATTTTCAATATATTGTATTTATTTTCAATATATTGGATTTTTTTTATTACTCGGAGTTATTTCAACGGTAAGAGGATAGATAGACATTTATACTTCTCTTTTCGAAATTGAAAAAAAACTGCCGTGCAAAATTGATAGCCATATTTTGAAAATATCACAATACAGAATTCAGAATAAACAGGAATGCATACTTTTCAAATGGAATACCCCATATACAGAATGAGTCAACAGTATTCCCTTGGTCCATTTCTCCATGGTGATAATCACCATTCCAAATTTGTTTTCTCTCAGATATTTGCTTCATATCCTGCTTAGCAGGATTTATAGAAAGAAGGGTATATCTTAATTTTGACTGAATATTGTTCGATTTCCTTCACAGCACTCTCTACCCAGAGAGTTACTTTCGGAGGAATGCTTCTATGCTTTCTTCCTCTGCCAAAAAATGAGGGGCTCCTCGTATTTACCAAAAGCTGTCGACATTGCTTATTGTAGTGTACTCATATATATGACCGAATTTGAATAATGTGGCTTCGGCTGTAGACCCTACCCTACCTTGTTACCTCTAAACTAGTCTGATATGAGGGGTGGTAATTTCTTATCAGAACTTGCATAGGTCGGCCTTTTGGGTATTAGAAGCATTTGCAATTGGGTCGTCTTGGAGGAATGTTGCACAGGTATCTGGTGGATGTAGTTTACTGTTGATCCACGTTTCAATAATGCACCATGTCTGAATGAAAACAATATCGAAAGGTAGTTGTAGGTGGTCCTTTGGCAAACAAATATAAGGAATTGAAATAGTGATTCACAATGGAGCAATCGACCAAGGGAATACTGTAGATTCACCCTGTATATGGGTTACTCCACTCGAAAAGTTTGCGTTTCTGTCCTATTCAAAATTCTGTTTTATTATTTTTTCAAATTAAGTCTCATAAGATTACTACAATTTTTCCATGAAACAGTTTCTTTTCTCAATTTAGACGAGAGAAATATAAATGAAATCTACCCTCGCATGGTTGAAATAACTCGAGTAATTAAAAAAATCCAATATATTGAAAAGAAATTCAATATATTGAAAGGAAATCCAATATATTGAAAAGATATCCAATATATTGAAAATAAATTCAATATATTGAAAATAAATCCAATATATTGGATTTATTTCAGAGAAATAATTTTATTTTATTTGTGTGACCCCTAGACGCTTTCGTACCAAAGTGACCCCACAACCTGCATTTTTTTTTATTTAATGAGATTTAAAAATAAAAATTCCTCAAAGGTCACTGTCAGAAAAGTTATGGCAGATTAAAATAAATAATGAGAGCCTTCTAATTTTTACATGAAATTTTGAATTTTCAACTCAATTAACCCTGTTCACCAAATTTTGTTCAACAAATTAATTTTTTGCGAGAGTTATTCAAAATAATTGAGAATAAATTTTAACTTCAACACTCTTTATCTCCGAAACGAAACATTCGAGGGCGCAAATTCATCTTGAAATTAGTCAAAAATTTGCTCACCATTATTAACACCATGAATATTGTTTAACGTCTTGAACATTTAAATTTCAGAATGGCATTGGAAAACATGTACCAAGCCGTAGCTCTGACACTGATTGAAATTCCATGTGGATATACAGCATCATGCTTCATAACGGTAGCAATGAATTTGCAGGAACATGCATTCAGTATCACCCAGGAGAAATTGATAGAATCGCATCATCTGCACGCTACAGTTTTATCCATGTTGACACTGGTTTGCTATATTCATAATGCCACGGTGAGTATGTATTACTGTTTTTTTTTTAAATCTGATAGTAGATGTTACATTGTTTCATACAAGTGAATATTCAAAATTTCTAAATGTCAGAACTTAGCTGATCGGGAATGAAAAGAGTGAAAGATATTGGCTTTCTTCAAAATCAATAGTTACCATTCAAAATCACTTTGAATTTTAGTAAAACCAAATTTATGTATATTTCGAAAAAAAAAAAACATGAACAATAATCCCATTGTTCCACTAATATTTGGAACTGAATCTATTGAATATAGCAAAGTTATTGAATTATTAGGCGTTTATATAGATGAAAAACGAAATGGAATAAACATACTGAAAAATTAAGGAAGAAAATTAATCCAATAATTGGTGTTCTGTTCAAGATTAAGAAATTCGTACCTTTCAAATACTTGAAGAATATTTACTATTGTCTTATTTACTCAAACCTACAGTATTTGATTCCCATTTGGGAAACCGTTAATACTTCAGTCTTGAGACCTCTTGAAAAACTCCAAAATGAATCATTAAAATTTATTTATTACTTACCATTTTTAGAACCCACCGTCAACTTGTATACGCCAAAGAGTTTACTGGATTTGAAATCTCTATATAAAGTGAAAATTTGTTCATTCATTCATTCCATTCGAATCAAACAGAAAGTTTCTAATTTAAATTTTACAGAAGTAAAAAATAGTATACACAATCATAAAACAAGATGAGCAAACTCTCTTAGCCTGGGAAAATTCAGAAGTAACTTTGGAAAAAATTCAATATATCATGATGGTATAGTAATTTACAATTCACTTCCCAATGAAATAAAAAATATAAAAAATGTGACGATTTTTAAGAGTAAAATCAAAAATATTTTCCCTGTTGAATCTTAATTCAATTCATTGATAATCATGAAAAAATAATTTCATTATATTGATTTCAACATTAGCTTTTTTTAATTCACTAATGTCTTCGAGCTGTCAGTCCTATATTGAATCATAACTATTCAGGATAAAAAAATATAAAGTTTAGCTAGAATTATTTATATTTTTATTAGTTATGAATTATACTTTTATTAATTTTATGTATTATTGTCAAATAAGTCTGGAAAATTATTTTGTAATTATTTTTTTACATCCCTATCATAAATAAAACTGTTTCTTGGTATAATAATAAAGTAGTACTACCACTACTACTACTCTAACGTATTTTAACTTTTGTTATACTTTTAGATGATTTTTTTATTATATCATTATTATTTTCAGTACTCAGGGACATGACGAACATAATATTTTACAGTTAATATGATGCAGTGAGGCATCAAAAATAACTATGATCATGAAGATAACTGTAGAAAATTCATCGGTATATCTATGGAAACGTCAAAATTGATGTCGTAAAAAGTCATCGATATACGATAGTCCACATGAAAAATTGTGAGATTCCACAGTCATCCAGCTAACTGCTCATATTGTTGGAATCAGAATCCTCAAGTTTCCAATATTTCATGGTTGAAATAGTGGATTTCTGCAAAAGTTTATTTATTTATTTATCAATTGAATCCCAAGAAACACACAATATTTATACAGAGACAACCAATATGAATAAACATATATAATATATGCTATTATAGGCTATATAATACAGCGAACATATAATGATATTTTCCAAACTGAGTTTTAATTTGCACCGTTTTTAGATTAACAGATTGTCTTATTTTTCGTTAGGTCAATAAACGTGCAGATTTTTATTCTGAACAATGAATCAATATCTAGAAGATTTCTTGATTTGTATAATTTCGAAGTTGGTTCCAAGAAGGGTAATTTGAAAATGCATTTCATAATCTTATTATGTAAGGTTTTCAATGGTTTCAAAATTGATTTTGTTGTAGTGCCCCAAATTGGAATCAAATACTGAAGCTTTGAATATATCAAACTGAAGTAGATTAATATTTTCAAGGTGTTTTAGTGGAATATGAGACCGTAGTCTGTATAAAATGCCAAAAATAGGGCATATTTTTCTCTTAGATCAAGAATACGCGTAGGCCAAGAGAGAGTTTGATCAGAAATTTCGAATTTTTTTCGTATTGTATGCAAGAATTATCTACATTGTGGGGCTCAATCTGATTTTCTGGTAAAGATCTTTTAGAAATGTACATGAAACTAGATTTTTCAAAATTCAAAGTCAACTTATTTTCTTCTAACCATATCGAAATTAAACAGAAGTCACCTTCCATTATTTGTTCCTTTATTTCCTGAACACTCCATAATAGTAAAGGGTAGTATCATCCGCAAATAAGTATCAATGACCTTTGTAATTCATTTGCCAACCTACAAAGTTTGTCAAAAAGCTCTGCCTCAACAATTAAAATTATTTTTTTCTACAAACGTCAAAAAATGACAAGGTTCGCGCATTGACAACAATATGCGAAGTGACCCTTTTTTTTATTTTCCTTCGTTACCATGACACCGTGCGCGAAGTAGTGTGCGAAATACTTACTTCGCACACTGCATGTAAACTATATGGGATTTTTATATTTTAACCTTTATGTTCCTCAATCAAGCAAAAATCCAAGAAATCATTTATTCATTAATTTATAACAATAATTAAGGCTTTCAAATTGTGAGAAAATTTTACACTACCTAATCTTATTTATTTTTTACAATGGTAACATTAATGGTGCAGCCAGTGCAAGAATCAATATTTATTCCTAAACCAGATAACTCAGATTCAGCTCGTGATATCGTAGTTTTGGGAGTTGGAAGACAATCCATTATTGACTTGCAAGCAACTGCCGAAGAGGTGACAGCACTAGATCCTGAAATTTCCCAGTCTAAAATTTTATTTGATATTTGAATTTTATTATTGATAGAATCTTCCACATATCCTTCGGCCACAGTCGAAGATTTCCATCCTCCATGTCGCTTCAAAACACATATATCGGCCCCCGTATTCTCAAGGAGTGTGGCTGATGTTCTCCGATAACAATGGCCAGTGTAGGCATCAGGATTTGATAATTTTAGGGTGTTCTGCTATTAAGCTAGGCATCTTTCCAATACTATTTATTCCAACAACTTGGTTAAAAAATCTCTTATTTTGATACTTCAAAAACAATCGGCGACTGGTAGCATAACTTGGACGAAGAGCCGCATATTTTCGGTAAATGTCAGTATAATCTAAATTTGAAACTGTAAAAATTCGTTTTTGTATCGGGTACTTTAACAATCAAAATGGAATTTTTATCTTCTATGTCATCGACCGTCATTTTAGTAAGTTCCTCAAGGCGGCAACCACCCGAAATACCCAGTATTAAAACGACCTAAAAGGAAATCAGTAATTTAAAAAACAAAACAATCATCAAAAATCTACCTTTACCAACAAATAGGTTTCATCATCTGCTCCTCTTATGAATTGATCAACTTCCTCTCGAGTCAATACCTTAGATTTCTTAGGATGGTTTCAAACTATTCAAACATTGAGTGTTGCTTCCAACATAGAATATATTGCCCATAACGTGGAAGACTTCAGCTTCTTATACTTCTCTGCAAAATATGCCAACAGCACATTTTCGGATATTTTTCTGGCTTTATTTGCTTCATACCACTCTTTAAATTGTTGATATGCATTTTCATACTGGCGCCTCGATTTCTCCGGTAAAAGATTTGAAATTACTGAATTGGCCGCATCTATCAAGTTAGGTGGGGTACTGCTTAGTTCATCGTCGCTCGAAATTTCTATTATTTTACAATTAAAAATATCGCGCACGAAATTGAAGCGAATAAAAAGTCACTCCAAAATAATTATCAAGAACTGTCACTTTGAAATAATTGTCAACTAATACCATTTTATTTCCATAGTTACAGTAATTACTTGATTTGGAACAGTTTAAGCCAGTTCAATACTATTTTTCATATTAAGCTAAGCATATTACTTATTTTTTTCAATAGGTGCCCCTTTTTGCCTATTTAAAGCACGCCTCAGCGTGTGCAAATCGAACTTTCAAAAACGCGCGTTTTTTAAAGTTACCATGGCTACATCAATAACGCGAGAACCGTGAAGTCTTATTTAATGACAATGTTATGATTATTGATCTGACAGGAGTACCTTGTAACGTCCAATGAAATATTACAAACAAATGCAAAACTTTTATTCAGACATTAACGAAAGGTATACTGATGTCACATCACGAATTCAACCATTTTACATCATAAGTTCTTATTTCCATTATTTGTAATAATCAAACCAAAGTACACCAATTGAAAAAAACAACGTAAAGTATTCGTGGATAACTGATCTTTCAAACACTTGCTCTATTTCGAGCACTCCGGCTGCGCCGTCGTACTCGAAAAATCGCGCGTGTTTGAAAGACCCTTTTATCCACTTATCCTTCAATATACTATTAGAACAATATATTTGACGTTTGCAGAAAAAAATTTGTTTGCATCTCATGCGCGAAATACTTTGGTAATCTCGATCACCAAAGTAGGATTTCGCGCACTAGATACAAAAATAACTATATGATGACTGCGCAGAGAATCAAAAATTGCATATATTATGCTAGATTGATTACTTCAAGTCAAGAAAACCTTATAGTTTTTCATATAAAATTATATTTATCCTCCGTGTTGGACCCAACAGCAATCTAAATTAATGCATTGTCAGCTGCCATTTGTGACGATGCCATTAATATGAATATTAAATGCTGACACTACTTTGGAAGTTAACGAAGCCTGTCAAGTTGTGAATAGTTATTTTTTATTGTGTAGAATGTCTATCTATCTACTTTTTATCAGTTTTGTGATTTTTTTTTATACAAATCCCAGACAATTCTTTTGAGGATTTCTCAATGAACAATATATTCCAAAAGTATACAATAAACAATAGAAACTACGAAACAATTTAACAAATAACATAAAATTTCTAACACCAAGAAAACCTCAAATTGAACATCCTAGACAATTTTGTTTATATATTAATCTTTAAATAGAGTATCTTCTTACAAAATACCTAAAATTATCAGTTTCTAGTGCATAATGAATAATTAATGAGTGAAATTTCTTATTCACTATCTCTCAATGAATAGTCAAATGTCAATTTGTCAGATAATCTATTAATGCACAACTGAGATGGCACAACCATAATGAAATGGCGTAAAATATGAAGACATTTGTTGATTTAACGTTATTTTATTCACTAATTCATTATAACTATAAAATCATTCTAATTGAATAGTAGCTATTTGTGTATTAAGAGCGCAAAGTGATATACTGTCTCTTGACAAAAAGACTTACCGCGCGACGCGAAGCGGATCGCGGTAATCTTTGGAGAGCGACAATGACACTTTGTGCTCGTAATACACAATAAGATTTTTTCTACAAACGCAATTTTCAGAAAAAGAAACACTAGATGCTTTATTCAACAAAAGTACATCACATTATATCAAACTTTCATTTTAACTCGAATATCAAACACAGTTTATAAATTCCTGATTAATAATAATTTAATTTGCACTCTTTTGCTACATTAGGAGGAGTGTTTGATAATTCACTGTCGCTATCATCAATCATCATGCAGAAATACGTTGGAGAAGCGAGCGTTTTCGAAATATTTTCGCTCTAGAGCGCAAATGCTGTCACAAAATGACATTTCACGGAATACGTCAACTTTGCGTTGAAATTTGAAAGCGTCAAAGGCTACTTTGTTAAGCGTCTGTGGAAAAAGTTTATTTTCAAAGTATATGGCTCTTCTGAGTTCTACACAACCAATGCGCAGATTTTCTTAAAAATGATTTCAATAATTTGAAATTTGCATCGTGGTTTTTGGTTTCAAATAATTTTCTGATGGTAGGTGATGGGAGTAAAGTTGGAAAAAATCATTCGTCCGCGATTATCGTTATGAAATGAATTGAATAATAAACAGTTCTAAACATTCCAGATATAATTACTTACTAAAATTATTGAAATATTTGGATAAAACAATAAAATGTGCACAACACGGTATTCTTGTTCACAAAGCACAATGTTAGACAAAGTTCTATAGTTTGAAATCAGTCCTATGAAACAAACTGTAGATTTTGACAACTTACGCAATATGTCTTATAGGTCTTCTATGACTATGTCAATACCATCATGGAACGCAGGGCAGAATGGGCGCCACACCTGAACCCACCCCTGAGAGCTCATTACGAATATGCCCAACATCATGTGTTATGGAATAAACCTGAATTGTTTTTCGAAGACTGGGAAGCTCGCTATGGACTGTGGAAGTGCTTCAGAACCAAGAAAAAACTGTAATACACCAAAGCTTTGTTTCCTTATAACTGTAGCTTTCGGAGATACAGGTTGTTTATGGAAACCCTATAGTAGCCATCAGTAATTCCTAATTGGTGACCTTAAGTAGATGTAATATAGTTGCTGATTAATAGGATTCAAAATTGTAAAGTATATAATAATAAAAAAATATCAAACCAAAATTTGTTGAAACAGGAATAGTCTGGATTTGGGAGAGGTTTATCATAATTTTAGCCATTCCTTGTAATACTCATGCTTATGCTAGCGATCGAGGCAATCAAGACATAAGGAAACCGAAAAGGAAAACTTAATCGAATCGGAGGTTTATACCCTCAGATGCTTCGCATATCAGTCTATATGATTCAAAGACGCTTTAGCTACACACGTGAGTATATTCCAACTTACATCTGGGGTTACCAACCCAGTGAAGCGAAGTTCAAGACTATTCGCGCGAGAAGTACAAAACTTCTATCGTTCCGGAGAAGTAGCTCCAGATAAACGAACCAGTAAGCCGCTATCAAATAGCTGGTAACCCAAAGCCAGCCACATTCACATTCTTGTAGTTTGGTTATTACAACCCTAATATCCTTCAACCTCTTCAAGAAACCTACAATGAACCGGTTTTGGGGACTACATCTTCGGAGACAGTGAGTGAATCTGTAGGCCAGAAAGCAAGAAATGAATCAGGTAAAACCAAGATTTATATCAATCCTAAAGGGCAATCACTAGAATATAAGGTGTTTTAGGGGAAAATATTTTGAATTGATTGAAAAACTGATTTTTCCTGTGTATCTGTTTTCTGCTTCTCTTCTCAATTTTTCGAGTTTCCTTTCAAAAGAATATTTTTAGGCTCAGAGCAGAATCAGACCACCAGGTAGTAAAATAATGTTTATTCTTGGGTTTGATCTGATTTCGTCTGTCCGAATTATTATATATGCCGGGTTCGGCTGTCCAGCAAACGGGACAGACTAGTGTCATTAGAACTTTGCTCAGCAATTGTAGAATCTCTTGATTCCTTTTTCTCTTCTCGCCTTTTTCTTGGGTTGAAGAATAAAAAAATTATACACAACCTTTAACAAGACCGAGATTTATTTAAAATAAATTTTGTTTAAAACAGGAACTGTAAGCAGGGCCTCGACAAGTCGAGCGTTCTCTGTATATAAACACAAAAAAAACTGAATTAGGTTCTCAGAAGGAGGTATTTAAGTTATTCTGGCACCTCAAGGGGTGTCAGGATATCAAAATCAATAAGTCAACTTCCTACTTCTTGGAGCCAAGTTTCCTACTGAAATAAAATGATAAGAGTCTTCCCCTATTGTCGGTTTGGTCTAGAAAAGTCGGCGATGTCTACTTATTCACAATTACATATAATCACACTATAGCAACTTTTTCGAATCAGCACACGTTCACGAGGTATTACAGTTATTGCTATTGAGAAATATGTAGGAAAGAAATATAAAAGTAAAACAATTTTTATTTCATTCCAATGAATAAAAAACTGCGAAAACAAGAAAAATAGTTAAATCACTGAAATGTACTGTAACGATTTCGAGACCAGCCTCGAGACCAGTCCTGCACCTCATGCTGAAAGGAGCATTGATCAACGCACCAATTCTGAGCTACCCTCTTCCGGACAGAAAATTCATTTTGGATACAGACGCAAGTAATGTAGGACTTGGAGCTGTCCTGTCTCAGATCCAAAAAGGACAGAAGGTCATCGGTTACTTCAGCAAGACCTTCAGTAAACCGGAGCGTAATTACTGTGTCACCAGGCGGGAGCTGTTGGCCGTGGTTAAGGGAGTAGAGCACTTCTACAAGTACTTGTATGGACGAAGACTCCTTCTGAGAACTGACAATGCAGCTCTCAAATGGCTCCTACAGTTCAAGAATCCAGAGGGCCAAGTGGCACGTTGGATTGAGAGGCTCCAGGAATTTGACTTTGAGATCAAGCATCGACCGGGGAACAGCCATAAGAATGCAAGTGCCCTGTCGCGAAGACCATGCCCAAATGACTGTTCGCACTGCCGACGAGCAGAGGAGGACTCGACACTCTGTAGAACTACGGCGGTGGATGATAACTGGAATGACAACAAGATGCAGAAAGACCAAGGGAAAGATCCAGATCTTGGTTTAGTCATTGGCTGGAAGAAGAGTAATCGAAGACCGTCGTGGCAGGAAATAGCCATTTGTTCTCCAACCGTTAAATCTTACTGGGCCCAAAGGAACTCCCTCACCCTGGAAAATGGAGTCCTAAAGCGAGTGTTGGAGTCGGAGGATGGCGGGGAAGACAGGAAGTGCTCCGAGAAATCCATGATGGGGTCACCGGAGGACATCTGGGAGTGACGAAGACCCTCCAGAAAGTGAGGCAACGGTTTTACTGGGCCAATTGTCAAGCTGACGTCAAGGACTGGTGCAGAAAATGTGCTATATGCGCTGCCAGCAATGGGCCTCGAACAAGACCTAAGGCCCTGAGGCGCCAGTACAATGTGGGTAGCCCATTTGAAAAGATCGCCATTGACATCGCTGGCCCGTTTCCCCAATCTGATCACGAGAATAAGTACATCTTTGTGGCGATGGATTACTTCAGCAAGTGAGCCGAAGCCTATGCTCTGCCCAACCAAGAAGCCATCACCGTTGCCGACGACTTGGTGAAGGAGTGGATTTGTCGATTCGGAGTTCCGCTGGATCAAGGCAGAAATTTTGAGTCGAATCTGTTCCAGGAAATGTGTCAGATGTTGAACATCTGAAAGACGAGAACCACAGCTCTACATCCGAAGTCAGATGGAATGGTGGAGCGGATGAATAAGACGATAAACCGCCACCTGTACAAGGTAGTCTCTGACCACCAGAAGGATTGAGACCAGTACCTGCATCTCTTCCTGATGGCCTATCGTTCCGCAGTTCACGAGTCAACCGGCCAAACCCCTGCTAGTGTTATTATGGGCCGAGACCTGCGTCTTCCTCGTGACCTGAAGTTTGGGACACCACCAGGACAAGACACTGCGGGAAATGATTACGTTAGCAAACTACGACAGAGAATAGACGACATCCACGAACGAATCCATTTGAACATCCAGAGTGCCAGCGACAGAATGAAGGAGACCTACGACATCAAGGCCGATGCTGGTGGATATCAGACAGGTGACCTAGTCTGGCTGTACAACCCTAAACGTCGTCGTGGACTATCACCAAAGCTCCGGAACTCGTGGAAAGGTCCATATAAGATCATTAAAAGAATAAACGACCTCGTCTACCGCATATATAAGCCAGCACGAGGAAAACCTAGGGTAGTCCACTTCAATGGGTTGTTTCCTTACGCCGAAAACCACGACCAAGTCCGCACCATCAGACCACCGGAGGATGAAATGACATTTCAGAGGTTCATGTCCCTGTACTCGAACGGACAGAAAGTTCAACATGGGGTAACCCGAGAGGAGTCACAAGATCTTTTCAAGGTACCTGCCGATTACGCGTTAGCTCACTGCATGGCAGAAGATCTCCAAATGTCCAGAGGCATTGCCGTAGTATTCTCCAAGAAGTTTGGTCAACTCCAGGAACTGCGGGAACAGAACCCGAAAGTTGAAGGGGTGCTACAGCTGAGGAAGGGCCAGAGAAACATCTACTATTTGGTTACCAAGAAGCTTTCTCGAGACAAGCCGTCTCACGGAGATGTTTCGAAGAGTCTCACCAGATTAAGAGACATGATGTTGGACCAGAATCTTGTGGACCTGGCAATCCTAAAATTGGCCTGTGGGATTGATGGGCTAGACTGGAGAGTTATAAGAAGCATGTAGAAGACAATATTCAGATCCAGCGGAGTCATTATTTTGGTGTGCTGCAACCATCTTCCTCGACCCAACTTGAAGACTGTGGAGTATTACTCCATCGAACGTCCAGGTGCAGATACCTTCACACTCCAAGAATGACGCTTCGGGATGAAACGTCTTTAAGAAGGGGGCAATGTAACGATTTGGAGACCCGCCTCGAGACCAGCCCTGCACCTCATTAAGTATGCGCACCCCAAGAGTAAACAAGTTATCCTCTCGCAAACACATCAGTCACGCGTGGAAGAAACGCGAACTTTCTCATCGAAGGTTCTAGGGATATCTAAGAAGCCTGATTCGATTTATGGAGAACTGTAAATGCGACTATATAAAGCCGCTGGATATCAGATGGCGGGATAGTCAGATATAGTCATAGAGAGTAAAAATTATAGTTCCAGAGTTCGCGGATAGAGTGACAGTAATGATAAATAAAAAATATTAACTGTGATATAAATTATTAATTAAGACGAGTGTTTTATATAAATTAGAAAAATTAGTCTAGTGCAGTTTTACTACAGTACTTACATATAAATCGTGAAATTGGCATTTTTACTTTCCCGCACTAGTGCTGGAAAGCGATTTAACCCGCACTAGTGTGAGAAAGTAACACTTTTAAAACCTAAACGCCCGCGGGAAAGTAGATAAAAACGCACGGTCAAAGAAAATAGTATATTCCATTGGAAGTCGAGAAAAGAGGGTTTTTTCGTGCGCGCGCGCGACAAGTTTCTGTGGGAGGCGCAGCCGAACACAGAAAAAGCATTTATTTATGGACGTGTACTAAACGATATTTTCCATTATATCTACCTGAAAACCAGAGATTGTTAAGAAATATTTATTTTTGAAGATGAACGAACAGAATCATGTATTTTATTTTTATTAATTGAAATATCTATTTAATAGCTATTAAATCCTTTAGCAGCTAGTTCATTTTCGATAACTGTACTTCATAAAATTGATTTCTATAAAACTGTTAATAACATATTATTTTGACATATAAGTAAGTAGGCAGCTAATGACACTAGCGCACCGTAACATTTTTAATAATATTAATAATAATAATAAATGTCTTTATTCCCATATTCCATGTGAATTAAAGAAGGAAAGTATAGTGTTTTCAGATAGGTTTGATGAAATAGTCATTATCTTACAAGTAAGAAAAGAGTACCTTTCCCGCATGCGACTGTCGTTACCCGAACGACGCAAAGCGGAGTTCGGATAAGCAGTCGAGTGCGGGAGAGTACCTTTCCGTATGAGGAAGGATCAATATTTTTTCTACAGAAAATTGAAAAAAAAAAATAAGTAGGTAGCACTCTTGAACAAACTTTAGCGTGCGGGAAAAATTTTTTCCTACAAGCGTGCGTGTTCCGCCCTATTCCCGCACGCAATTTAGTTTGAGAGGTGTCATTTTCCCGCACTAGTGCGGGAAAAATTTTCCCGCACGCTACTGTCACTTTAAGTGAGTTTTTCCCGCACTAGTGCGGGAATAATTTTTCCCGCACGCAAAAGTTTGTTGAAGAGAGCAACATAAGATGTTTCAATGCGCTTGTAGAAAAAATATTGATCCTAACTCGTACGGAAAGGTACTCTCCCGCACTCGACTGCTTACCCGAACTCCGCTTTGCGTCGTTCGGGTAACGGGAGTATCATGCGGGAATGGTACTCTTTCCGTACTTGTTAGGATAATGACTATACCCGGAAAAGTTTTTTCCGCTCTAGTGCGGAAAAATGACACCTCTCAAACTAAATTACGTGCGGTTATAGGGTGAATCACGAATAAAATACAACCTTGTATGATAGAAATGCAAGTTAGAGGCACGTATGTGAATGGCCGTGCAGTTTTTTGGCACAAGGTTGAGAAATGCATATGCGTGTAAATTACACGTGCTTCAAAAACCCTGCAAGGGCACGCTTGTATCTGAATCGGCCTTGAGATATATTTTGTAACTGATAATATTTTTTTCCATTTAATCTTTCAAACATATAACAATAATTCAACAATGGATCAGATATTCGCCAAATAGGAGCAGTACTGTTAATGTGTATTGTGTACGCATCAGTTAATTATGCAGGATTCATCCCACTCCATCGGAATTAAATCCAAACAATCTCAGTTTGGACTACGGTAAGAACCCGTCACCTCTCTTTCAACCGGCCACGCCATGGCTTATAAAGTTGTCAAATAAAACCAACATTCATCATCCTAGGATGCTATGTTTCTATTTGTAAACCTATCACTCCTTTGATTAATGTCAATCGAACATGGTAAAATCATCGGCTGTAATTCGACAAAAAAAATTTGGCTAGTCCAGTATGGGCGACAATAATGATGAGGACGAATATGGTGAGGCAGATTACAACAAAGAAGGTCGCAATGAGAATTCTTCAAAAGAATTCCAAGGTGAAGAAATTCAGGAAGATGATGAAAGAGTTAAATCAGATAGAAGCGAAGACTTTATTCATGAAGATGCTCAAAAACATTTTGTGAATGAAAATAAACCTCCTGTTAGTAACATGGACCTTAAAGGTAATTAATTCAACTACAACTTACCCATTTCATCAATATTTAAATTGCGGTAGAGGTAAGTTTGGTAAAAGTGAGGCTCCGCCTTAAAATAAAGAAATATAAAATTCGGTCAACTAATAGCCACAAGCTACCAAAAAAAATGTTGCAAAAAAAAAATCCCAATAAAATTTTTGGATAATTTCGGAAATATGTGCCTATTTTGAATGATTTTTTGGAATGGCATTTTTTAAGACACATTTCTTCCACGAAAAAAACAGTCAAAATTCTCCCATCTTCATATAGCACAATGTACCTCAACATTTTTTCAAGCACATCAAAAACAAAAAATATATGCAAAACTTTTTATGAAATTATTCATGTCAGGTTGGTAACTTTGATCTTTGCATAGCTAACTTTTATACCATTTAACTTCAACATGAATAGGAAATTATTCACTCACGTTTTTTCCCAGTTACCATCTTGACATGAACAGAATTTACTAACAATTTTGCATAGATTTGCTGTTTATGTGTGGATTGAAAGCAGACTTTTCCTAGTCCATTTTTTTAAAAAATTTTAGAATTGTTATTCATTATCGCAAGTTGAAAAATCAAACAATTGAATATATGTATAAATGAAGGGGAAGTCATTTGCTCTTATTTGGATAGTTGGAAAAACAGATTCCAAGTGGCCAACTCACTGCGAGAAAGGAAGTTACTACAAAAAGGGGTTATGTTTATGTGTGTGGTTAATAAGATGGTGAAAAGGTTGTTTTTGCTGTTAGTAATTGTGGAATTAGGAAGATTAGGGTCTGGAGTGAGAGTCAACAAAAAAAAATTGTAATTTTGTGTGACCCTTAATCGAACAAATGAACGTGAGATGAGACACTTTTTTTTCATTTCAATGCATTGCTTCGAAATGTTAAAAGTGATTTAATTCAATCAGTTTCATCTCGTTTAGACGAATACGAAAAAAATTCCAGAGGGTCTCAATTACTTTTTGAGTTATGCCCGGTAAAACTGAAGAATATGGTCACCAAAGCGATTTCTCTCAAATTTTCATAGGTGCTATCCCTAAATAACAATCAGTTAAATTTTTCCGCGAACATAAATTATTTACGAGTTACAGCCCTACAAAAATCCAATGAGGGTGGTTCTTCAAACAACTCTTTCGCTTTACTTTGAACAGTTTGGATTGTCTATGTTTCTGAATCTCAACAAAAATTAACTCTATCAATTATTTTTGTAACCAACTTCTCTTGTTCAATGTTGACAGCTGAATATGGACATGTGTCCATATTCAGCTGAAGAATATTTTGAAAATACTAGTTGAATTTTGCCTAGATTGCAACATATTTTTCGTTTGATTTTATCGTTTTTTTTGACGTACCTGTGTGTCTAGTTGTTCTTTATGATATTTTATGTATACTACATTACTGTATTTTGTAATTTTTAATCTAGATTATTGTCTAATTTTACTATTTCAAGGAAAATGTTCTAGTTTTAACTAGACTTTTTAATTTTACTTTCCTTATATTTGACCTGTCTTATGTCATTATTTGATATTATGAGATCAATAAATTCTATTCTATTCTATTCTATACGGTGTAATATTTTTTTATTTATCTTATCAGTCATGTTGAATGAGAGATTATTATGTAAACGGTATGCATTCAACGTGGTTAGCGAGGTTAGGTTATTTTCTAATTTCTTCTTTCCTAAGCCATAAGGTAGCGAGCGGGTGAAGCAAACATATTTTCAGTTGTAATATCACAAGAGAGTGAGAATAAAGTGAAAATAATTTGACAGATTTTTGCCAAATGGCAACAAGTTTGAGAAAAAATCTGGAGAATTATTTTCTAGTTTATCGAACTCTCGTGTGGTATTCGATAGATTATTTTTTGATGCCCCAATCATAGACCCATTCTCTATATAACATTTTCATTTCAACATTTCACTTGAATCACTATAAACCGAATGAAGTATGGAATTTGAAGTTCCCAGCTTGAAATATACAATTATTATGGATGTTTCGCCTTGGCTAGAGGATTTCGTAACATTGTTTTGTTCTGTTGAATTGAAAGTTTATTGTTTTCTTTCTGTCCCTTACGTTATCAATTGAAATTGTTTCCAAATTGACACGTTACTGAAAATAGTATTCTTGCATTTCCGTTGATTTTCTTACAATTCAATCGAATGTGGATGTAGGTACTAAATCGTTTTCGAATTATTTTTTACTTATCATGCGAACTGATGACAGATGTCAAATCAAAAGTATCAGTTAACCCAATAAAAACAAAATACCACAAAAAATTCCCGCGGCAATTTTCAATGTAGAAACTTCCCACTATAATAATGCTGTGATTGGCCTGAACGTAAATGAATGCTTTGAATTGATGATTTCGATTGGTTGCAAGAATTGTCAAAAAATAATCACTAATATTATCCGTTTGGTTAGATTACAGTTTGTACAGTGTAATAGGATTGCATTTGGATAGCACGATTAGATTAGGTTGTGTAATTTTTTGATATGTCTGATTTTACTTTCATGGTGATTTAGCAACATTGGATTTTCCAATCATAATCATGATGAGATATTTGACTTCTAAAGTGGTAGACATAAGATACCTAAAAACCCTGGTGTATCGACTTATACCTGTGAAACTGTAGAATAAAACTGGAGACATACTAACGACATAGCTATCGAAATATCCCGCGATACTTGCGTGAACTGCCACCGTCGATTTTCTTGTTAGGGTAAATTTTCATGAGCAGAAGTCTCAGATATTGCCCACGAGAATACTTTCGAACGGTATTTACCATTATGGAAAACTTACACTATTTGAGTGGTTTTATTTTTTTACTTCGAGAGTGGACTATTACTTTCTTATGATAGTTAGAAAGTTTATTGACATTTTGTAATATTCAATGAACAATAATCCAGTCACTGAGTAGGTACTTTCGTTTTTATGGTGTACCATAATCTCAGACAAATGGCTTAGGTGACCATTTGCTTGAGTTTTTCCTTATGCCCTCCTGAATCTTAAAAAACAACTATTTTTAAACACGAATTTTTCGATTATTTCGGTTTACACATTTCTTATACGCTAATTTGCCTAATTTAACAATAACTAACACCAAAAACAACCGTTTTACACCAATATTTGACCTTTTCATAAACACAAACTACCTCATTTTTTAAGTAACTTCAATTCGCGCGGCAAGTTTGTCATTTGGGATTTGCGCTGCCGAATATCAAATTCAAATATGCGTAAATAACTTTCCCTTCATTTATATGTTGATTTTCGCTATCACTAGAATTATTAACAATTTTTAAAATGAATTCGGAAATAGACTAAGAAGAGCTTATGAGCCCGCTGACAATACAGAAACAAAGCTCACTTCGCTTGATGATATCTTAACATAACAATATCTATCTAACCTGACTGATAGTATGAATTAAAATTATTCTCTCTTGGCTCCCTACTACGAAGGCGTAGAAGGGCCAACAATAAAATGTATTTCAAAACAATTGGAATTGCCACTCCGAAGTGATAATTGTCACTTGCATCTGACAATTGTCACTTTGAACTGGTAATTGTCACTTGCATCTGACAATTCTAACTTTGAACTGGCAATTGTCACTTTAAACTGACAATTCCCACTTCAAACTGACAATTGTCACTTTGATCTGGCAATTGTCACTTTTATCAGACAATTGTCTTTGAACTGACAACTGTCACTTTGAACTAACAATTCTCACTTTGAACTGACAATTGTCAATTTCATCCGACAATTGTCACTTTGAACTGGCAATTGTCACTTTGAATTTGACTGAAACACAATATGTTTGCATGGAGTTGGCAAAAAATGTGCCAGTTTAAAGTGGCAATTGCCAGATCGAAGTGACAATTGTCAGATCAAACTGACAATAAGTTGTCAGTTAAAAGTGACAATTGTCAGTTAAAAGTGACAATTGTCAAATCAAAGTGACAATTGTCAGATCAAAGTGACAACTGTCAGTTTGACAATTGTCAGTTTAAAAAGGGAATTGTCAGTTCAAAGTGACAATTGCCAGTTCAAAGTGACAATTGTCAAATGCAAGTGACAGTTGTCAGATGCAAGTGACAATTGTCACTTTGAAGTGGGAATTCCAAATGTTTTGAAATATTTTTTTTCGACCCTTCTACGCCTTCGTTCCCAACTATATGGCTCACAGAACAAAACAAACCTACGGCGTGTTGAAGAGATAAATAAAAACATGCTCGCTTCGCTATACATAGCGCTATTCACGTCTTCTTATTCGAAAATTCTATTTTTCCTTTGTGATAATGCAAAATAGCGAAAATTGAACAGTTGAAAATATGAAGATATTTGTTCATATTTAAATTTGAATAAGGGGCGGCGCATACTCCAAGTGACCAACTTTCCACGGAAATAAAAGTTACTCCGCGCAGTCTATTGATAACTAACTTTGCTTCGCCTTGTATGTATATGTGAAGCGGTGCTATGTTAAGTAAGGCTTCTGAAGCAGTCGTTGGGCTCTTCATTGCTTAAGAGGCCGCTAAGCAGCATTGCCTTTGAATGCTACTCAGTCATCCTCCGAACTGCCCCAGCCTACTGAGTCTTTGGCCGCCATACCACCGATCCATTTGCTATCATAGGCTCAATGACCTTATTATACCGGGTGATTCACCAACACTTACATAAAATTTGTCAATGTGCTCTTCCCACCAAAATAGATTGGAAACCAAGAGAAATTACAAAAATAGAACGAAAAAATCACCTGATTAATTGGTAGGAACGCTCCGCCACTGACCGTTAAGACATGTTGATTTTCCTGAGTCCAAACATGACTGTTGTGCGAATTAAAGATCCCGTCCCAGGTGAATACAGCCTCATCTGTCTACAAAATATTGCGGGGAAACTGAGGATTTTGTCTAATAAACTCAACAAGCACTACAGCACGATTCACTGCACGTTCGACGTGTGTTGTAAAACATGACCCGGTATCACGAAATTTTTGCGCTGCACCCAAAATTGTAAACTACGCTTACTGTCAAATCATACTGACGACTGACGAGTGAGACGGGTGACAAGAGACGTGCACCATTGTCACATCTTCTCACGTTTCTGCAGTGGCGTATCGATTGTGGTTGACGTACAAAAAACTGGTTCAATCATCGTGGACAGCTCCCAAATTTTAGAGGTGCGTTCGCACATGATAGACCACTAGGTACCCCATTAAACTTTGTGCAGGTTGTGGTAAATCACCCTGGAAGCCATACGACCATTTCTGGTTGTAGCCTCTAACATTTCCTGCACATTTTTCTGCGCAGGTTGAAGGCTAATATGCTTTTATGGGATATTTTGTTAAAGTGTTGGTTCCATGTTAATTTATGGTCAATAATGCAAAGTATTTTGTCTCTTGGGCAATAGAAATTACAACAGCGTTCAGAACTGGTTGCAATAGTCCTCCGAGTACCTACCCCTCTTTTATGTGAATATAACTATCAAGGTATATGTGAGGGTTTACAGTTAGTTCCTCCTCTTTGCGCCAATTAGTTTCTATACTTAGAGCGTTTTGTGATCGCTCCGAGATTTTTTTGCAAATTTGCCTTTTGTAATGACAGCAAGATCATCAGCATGTCCTAAGCAATGTATGCCTTCAGATGTTAGTCTTCTTGTAATTTGTCCTTCAGGATAAAAACTAGACAAGTTGGATGAGTTTTTTTTTATTTTAAGATGGAGCCCGATAAACCTACCTCCATCCAAATTGCATTGAAAATGTATCTGACGAAGACATTTTTCATCGCAGGAAGTATCGATTGAACAATAGAAAAAGCATGTTCCATATTTCCTCTCCGTAGAGGTTTTTGATAAAATGGATAGGGCTTTCGCGGCCAAAGTTCCAGGTGTCACGTTTTGCCAGCGCGATGATCCACGATGTATAAGCCTCTGAAGAAGCTATAGCCACTCTCGCTAACGAAACGTGAGAAAGAAAAAATTATAAAAAATGACGGCATATTCTCGAACAAATTCTCGAACGTTTCAATTTCCAGTTTAATTGGAGGATTCATACGTTAGATTCAAGACTTTGGAATAATGTAGATGTGAAGAAACTTCAGATACTCTAATAATGCATAAGTATACGCCCATGCAAAACAACTCACCTTCGTCTCTCAATAAACTGCACATGCGCATCCATATTTGTTTAAATTCGCATAAAAAACTGTACTTTCTTCCAACTCCATCCCAAAATGTGTAAAACGATTTAGTAATGTTGGATATCAACGAAATTGACAGAAACTGTATACCTGAAACATGTTCTTGAAACTCTTACTGGGAATTCAAATCAGTGGATTTTTAGATAACATAAACATATGTGGTGTTTTCTACGGGACTGTCTCAACCCGGCACATTCGGAAGTTCGTAGAAAAATATTCCGTTTCAATTATTGTTACTTATTGTTACGCCTTCATTTTTTTTAAGCTTTCAGTGGAGATATAAAACGAGATATTCGTAAACTTGGAAGCTTGGGAATGTCATTTGGAGATTTGATTAAGAGCAAATCTGGAGGCCAATCTGATTTGGCAATTTCTGAGAATGAAAACGAATCGGAAAATCAAAGTGAAAAAGAAGATGAAGAAGCTATGGGATCAGATATCAATAGTGAGTACATCAGAATGCCAGTGCATAGGTAGGTACGTATTTTATCTATGCAAAACAGAACGGACTAATGGTTCAGACGATATCTATCCAATATTGTATGTATACACACAAAAAAAAATTATCTCAGATTGACAAAACGCATTTCTTTGAAAATTCAAGTAAAACTCTTTTTTCAATTGAGCATATTTCTTTGAATCGAAACATCTGTTATTTTCAAGCAAAGGATATAATTTTATTGAAATATTTGCTCAATCCAAGAACACCATTACAAAATTAAAAATGTAATTTCTTCAGCTTGATATGGTTGATTTTTCGGAATGAATAAACCTAATTTATTGATTTAATGCATCCTCTTTTTGATATAAGAATATAAATATACATTTCTTCAAATTAAAAAACGGAAATACTTAAAGTTGATATTACTGACTCTTTTCAATTGAAAAAATATGAAATTTTATTTCAGTACTTCATTTTCTCAATAATAGTATATACATTTTGATTTCTTTCAATGAAAAAATGAAATGTCTTCAACTTTATATTACAGTTGTTATATTACATTTGAAGCTGAGATAATATTAAAATTGGATGGTAAAACCACAGTAAGTATTGCTAAATTGTGATTAAATTATTCCGATAGTATGCTGAAGTGCAGAGTTTTGTTTCCATAGCCTTGATCAGCAGTTAAAAACATGTTGAGTCCCACAGAAATTATAGAGATCTGAGGTGGATCCCAGATAGGTGCAGCAAATGTTCAATACATTTCTAACATTGTTGACTGACATCATTCTTCTAGGACCGGCCCTGACGGATTCCATAGGCTGTTGTGCAATTGGTAAGGGGGTGAGGGGTGTAATGTCTGCTTCATTATTGTAGTTAGAAGTGTTTTTCGGGTCTCGCCGTTCGCAGGTTACAGGTCTCGTTGAGGTTAATGTGCATATTGTGCCATTGTGCGTTTACATACATTCGGACTGGAGTTGGTATATTTCATATTAATTGTGAGAAACAGTTATGAAAACAAAAACATGGATATCCAAAAACTTCTGAAACTGTGCAACCTTGATGGAAGGATTAAGTACTTGTATCAAACTTCCTTGGTAGGTGAGTATTAAAAGATGACCGGCACAACCCCATGGATACTGGATTACAAAAGATGGTAGGCTGTTTTATAGTTTTATAGAAAAGTTAATGGGTAAATAATTCATAGTACTTCGGCATTATGCCTAACCAACGAATGTGAAGAAATAACTTTGCATCGATAGGTATAAAAAGTAGAGGAAAGTGTAGGTATTTACCTACATGGGAATGAGACGCACTTGCATCAGTGTATTTTGATACTTCTATATTCTTGATTCAAAACTATAAATATATATTTCTTTGAACACAAACATATTATTGAAAAGAAAATAAGGTGTATTATGGGGATAATGAAGCCATTCTGTATAGGATCAAAATTATTCACTGGTTAAAGAATTATTTTCATTTCTTGAGAAATACAACTACAAGTTAGAAAGCTAGAAAAATACCTCTTTTGAATCCTTAATTATTTAGATAAGCTCTACGTTTGAGAATTTAGGTATTCAAACTTTCATGAAAAACCAACATTTCTGAGAAACTATTGATGATTTCGTTTGAATTTTGAGTTTATTAAATAAGCATTATTTCAGATAACAAAGTAACTATCGAAGATTTTCCTTTCCTGAATGAGGAATATTTGAAGAAATTAGCTATTTTCCTCTCATAGGACAACGTAACAGGATCCTTCTACGGGATGAATAAGTGAAATAAAAATTGGTATCGATAGAATTGTTGTTACTTCTTCAAAACTGTTTCATCTTCATTAACTTGTCTATCATTTTAGATAGACATGGACTTTGAGAGGCTCTACCCTGCATCGATTATGAACTTTTATGTAAAATAGGCACCATTTTACAACCCCATTATGCAATATAAGAAAATAACTTCAAGAAAAAGTGTTGGGAGTCTGATCGAAAAAATTGATTCCACTGAAAATACAGGTAATTTTATGTGTATTATTTATTCAGATAAATTCACGCTCTATTGAAAGACATGATTTAGAGAACAATAGTGCATTTCTTCGTTTTATTTCAAAAGAAACAGTGTACCAGAAAATATTTTTAAATTATTTTTTCCGTAAACTTAATTGAACTAATCTTAATCAATTTTTCGGTTTGGAATTTTTGGGTTTCAAATTATTTCTAATTCCTTGTAATGTCAAGTTTGTCAATAGTAGGTAATAGGTGCAAATTTTTTTTAGACGTCAACTTCATCGAACAGATTTTGCTGCTGCCTCAACGATTCCACCTAGGGGCAGAGTGAAGCTGAATAATGAAACAGAAATTTTCTACTGTAGAATGCCAAGAAGCATTCTTGTACATGTTACGGTATATATACAGAGCAAGGAGGAAACATCTAGCTAAAATATATACAAGACTCAAGATATTTGAAAGACTAGAGACTCGAAAGTGGGACTGAAAAGACTCAAAATCAAATCCAAGTGACTCAAAGACTCGATCAAGCCTAAGACTGAAAGACTGAGCCGATGACTGAAATACTGAGGTGGAGATTTATGGACAGAAAATTCTGTTTTTATTGTAGATCTTGATGTTTTTCTCATATTTTTGATCACATATCGATGCCCTAACTCGCAAACCAGTTGCTCCATTGATATAACGTGGAGTTAGCGGGTTTGCGAATTAAGGCATCGATATGTAGAAAATTTTATTTGTGTTTATTTTTTTTTCTGGTGAAATATGGTCTTTTTATTTTTTCTCAGTTCATATCCAAAGTTACTGATAATAAGGATTTTTTGAATCATATGTTAGAATATTGTTAACCAAAGAATTGTTTTGATTCATGTAAGAATGATAATTATGTTGAATAAAACTTTTTTCATTGACCTTTTTGTTTCAATTATTTTCGTACGATGGAATTCATTATTTATAATTCATTATATTAATTCATTGAATATTTTTGTTGAAGGGAATGAACGAAAGATTCATTCTGATTAGTTAATATATTTGATTCCACAATATTACTCTATATATTCAAAGTTTTATAATAATTAATTCATATTTTCGGATCAATACCAATATTTAAAGTAATCTAAGTAATAGATATGTTGCCTCAAACGAGTAATTTTGTTAAAGAAAACGAACCTAAGTTTCATTCTGATCAATGTATATATTCAGATCAATAATATCCTTTCATCAAGTCGAAGTATCCATTGTGTAACTAAATAAACCGTTCCTCTTGAAGTGAATGAATGTAATCTTCATTACGAGAAATTTATAGTTTCAAATCAAGAAAATATCCATCTTCAATGGATATTTTTCGTTTCTACTTCAAAACAATTGTTTTATTGAAGTAAGTAAATAATTTTTTTACTATGAAATAATTATATTTTCCACTCGAGATATAAAATGTTTTCATATAAGCATATATTTGTTTTCAATTAAGAAATTTGTTGAGAAAATTGATTCTTTGAAACAAAACAACCATCTCTTTCGTTATATACAAACAAATTATTTACTTGAGTCAATGCAGTCATGCTTATTCCAAGAAATTATTTTTTTGTGTGTAGTGAGTATGTCTTCATTGTTTGAATGATGAGTGACGAATTTGCAAAATTTCGATGTTACTGACTGGTATACATATTTATAATTAGGGTAGGCTGCATGAGATCGATTCCGACAATTGAGATTCTGTTGATCCACAAACCTCTAGGTATTATTATTCTGAGGTGCCAGGCAAAAATGAGATCATGTGGGCTAGAATAGACATGGATGATTATATTAGACACTATATAGAACAAATGAAAAAAAAATCTGAATGCAATGAAGTATTCAAATAATTCATAACAATATTAATTCCAAAATATATTAAGATAATATTAGAAGTGCTTTCAAGAATCTTGACAAACTATTATGCTACCTTGAACAGTTGACAGACAAGCCAGAATGTACCATTTTAAGTGATACTTGGCACACAGATAAAATATTACATACTTTAAATATTGATGATTATAACTTAATACAATTATGGCACATTCAATCAAAACGTGGCACAATATATTTGTTTCAGTAACACTCATATTATACTTAACTATAGAATTATATCTCCAGATAACGGTAACAAATTGATACAGAAGTGACATTTCATCATAAGTTAATTAAAATTCGATCAGACTACAACATATCTCCATCAAAACCACCGGCAGAATTAATAGACAGTTTTAAAAGCTACTTACTGACAGACAAAATTAATAAAACTCATCATTATAATATATACTTACTGATCGAAAAAAATTAAAGTGTTTTTGCTATGCCAAAATTTTTTAAGAAAATATGTGGTACAGCTATTGATACCTATGTCGTTTACTTTAAAAAATAAAGTTGTTTTTAGGCATACAAACTGTACCCGAACAGATAAAAAGCATTATCACCAAAAATGTTTGTAATGTTTAGTTTTGTTTGTGTGTTGCTAAGCGCAGTTTGCGATATGGTGGATATCAAAAATATGAATAGACGTCATTTAACAGTAGGGGAAGCAAATCAAGCCATCAAACACCAAACTGCACGTTGCTCAGCCAGGACCTTTTTGCTGCTACCAGAATTTGTATTACACTTCGGTCGGTTTTAAATCGATTGAATGATGCAGGTTCACAATCTTTATGCCTATAAGACGCCCCTCATTGACCGCAGAGAGCTCAATTTTTGCTTTGATGTAATGAAAGTGCCGTATGAATTCGTACGGGTGTATTTTCTGCCTAGGTTCGTCGTTATCGGGATACATGTCTAGCGCGATTGTATCAAACGCGATTTCCACAGACACTGACTATCTTTTTTATCTATAAACAATGCTGAAACTGAAATTAATAGAATCTTGAGTTTACCACTACAACGCTGGGTAGGATGCACGTATCAAAATTATTTTTCAGTGCCATCTATCAGATTATTTATTAAATTACGTTTTACGAACTGATCAAATACATACATTAAAATCAAGGAACGACGTGACTGGAGACTCGTGGACTAGCGACCTCTAGTGATGGGCTCCGTTTGAATCCAACTGAAAAGTACGTAGGATTGGCCCAAGGACATTACACACAGGACTGCTCCATTCCTATCTTCCATGTTTGTATCGGAAATGACCTTGAAATGACGTAATGCGGTGGCCTCCCTCCGCCACTTTATCCGCAGTTGTTTGCAGTCTTTACCTGTTTCTTTTTTCCCTGTTGCAGAAGAAAGATAAAATAAAGCTTTTGAATTTTTAAGCGCGAATATATCAACTTTTCAAAAACTCATTTCGTTTTTGTAATACTCCCATTTACTGTTTTTACTCATTTTACTCGCTTGTAAATTATTCATATTGATCAAAAGATGATTCAAACTGCAAGAAGTTTTGTTTGAAAAGCCAACATTCTCAATTGAAAACCAGACATAATAAAAAAAAAACTGAAAGTTAAAATTTCCATCTGCATTCAGATTAACGATTGATTTTGCAAATACACTCAGAACTAATGTAGAGGAATTATTTTATGAATATTAGAGATCCTAATTTTGGAAGAAATTTAGTGCATGTTGTGTTAAGGAAAAACCTACCTACTTAATATCGTTTTGTCTGACCCTAATTATTTAAAGAGAAAATATTGCTATTATCTGGGTTATTAAATACCTACTTACCCACGTAGGGAAAACGATTATACAAGTGTTATAAATAAGTTAATGTTTTTCGGTATTCTCCGTACCTACTCTGAAAATAAACAATGTTAATTCTTTGTTCTTCGAGGGTAATTCCCCTACTGCACTGTGGTTTTGAAAATATGCAAATTTACAATTTCTTGCTGCCACAGGGAGAGAAAATAAAATTAAACAGTAATATTCATATAACTCCTAAAACAACACATGTACATTGAAATAAAAGATTGCCAGGGAAAAATGAAAATATCCTTTACAACATGAAATTTTTTATTGAAATAATTTTCAAAAGATACACCACAATAGTAGAATAGAAATATATTTATTCATGTGATAAAGTATCAATACAAAAATGATAATACATAGATGTACCTACTTTATTAGACTACTCATAGATCAAGATGAGTGAATGAATAAAATCATGCACCTGATAGTCATACATACATTTACATTTACATTAATATAAAATACCTAATTTATGATAAGCAAAAAAAGGTTCAGTTCTAGATCAAAAATTCAATTTATAACTTTTTTATTTTTTTTTGTCAACTTTCTGGAATCAGAATCATTAGCAGATTTTTTTCTTTTCAAGTTCTGAGATTTGGTTTTAGATTCCTCATTTTTTTTATTGAAATAATTCATTCTGATTATTGTTCGTAACCTAACAAATACTTCAATGATATCAGAATGAACAATTTTCTGTTTAAGTTTGTTTTGTATTCTTTCAGTAACATTTTTGACAACTTATTTTTCCTTATTGAAACCCAAAGGATCCTCACCATGATATTTCAAAAATCTTTTATTAAATTTCTTCACTAATGAAAGCCATTCTTCAGTTGGTTTTATCAACCCACCATATGATAAATGACTAACCCATAATGGTAATTGATAATCATGTTCCTTCGAACATTTGTGTGCATGAATGCATAAAAAGGGGTATTTCTTTTTGAATTTTTTTGCCAAATATCCAGCAATGTATTCCAGTGAATCATTGGTCATCTCTGGTAAATAATCGTTTTCTGAAATATTGGCCTCGGATGAACCAGAACTGCTACTGGTGAATCGAATTTCCACATTTTCTTTATTTTCATATTCCTCAATGGAAATACCATCTTCATCAAGCTCTGAGTCAATATTGAAGCCCACTTTCTTCATTACGTTTGCAATCAAATACTCTTCTTGCATTCTATCTTCAGTATTCACAGCAGAGTCAAGGATACCAGGATTTTTTCCTAAAGTAACCATGCGAATTCTGTATAGAGCATTCAGTGGTGAAGGATGGTCATCCAAGCCTCCTCTACTCCGCAGTTGAAAGAAGAAGTTTTCCAAGGAATCTTGATTGAGTTTATGGGTACATAATGAGGAAATACCATAAGCTTTTTTCAAGTCGGAAAATAACTGCCTAAGAGATTTAATTGATATGATGATTCCTTTCTGAAAAATCTGTAAACTTCTTTTCCCAGTAGCCCTCATTGTCAAAATTGTATGCAGCATGTCATCAAGAACTTTATTTTGCTCTTCCAGGTAAATACCATAAGCAGATTTATGAGGATTGATATTGAAAGGTATATAACTATTGCTTATATCAAACCAGTTATTAACCAACTCAATAAAATTTCCTACATCTGTAGCCAATTTTTTATCAGTTCCTGGTTGATAATGATGAAGAGCTGTAGCCGTTGAATGTGATAGCAACTCAGCTGCTAAACGAACATTTTGACGTTTTGTCTTTTCACATCTTATATGTTTCTCTGTTAGTTTGAAGGTCATTATGATTCTTCCATTCTACTTTTAGTGTATTCAAACGTATTTTCATCTGACTAAATTATTGTTTTACATATCCTTAAAATGTTAGCAACTATATTGCCTCATTCACATTCATGATCAGTTCTTGTTACATTTTAATATCAGTTTAAATAACAATTAATTGCTTCATTAAATCTTTCATTGTTTGTGTTCATTTTGTTAATTAAGTTGATATAAATATTTAAGTGTTGTTGAATCCTGTTTTTCATTTATAATATTTCTTAAACGGGCTCTTCTAGCATTGTCAGTTTGATAACATGAATTTCTTGAGTTGATAACTAAACAAGTATTAACTTTGCGAATGTAGTTAGTTTTTCGATGAGTTCAAATTCTATCCTGTGAAGAGAAAAAGTATCAGCATAACATCCAAGGGAGCCAAAACGATTAGGAAACTAAGGTGAGATAAAAATCTTTATTTCTGTGAGGTATAATTCTAATTTTCTTGACGATAGAGCCCAACGTTCCCATATAATGAAAACATTAACGATTCCGCTTGGTCGTATCTAATGTGACGAAATGCTATTCAATTATAAAGAAAGCTTTTGTTATACTACGGTTTATATATCACTTGTCCAGCTACATCTGATGTATGGTATAGTAGTTGAGGTGGTACTACAAAAACTACTATGACTTATCTTCAAGTTATTCAAAAAAGATTATCAAAGTTATGTATAAAAAATATTTTGATTTTACTTATCTATCCGACAATCTATTTCAGGAAAGCTCAATAATAGACATATGCCAGCTGTCTTTATTATTTTATTAACAACCATATATGTAATGCTGTCAATACTAACGTCATTGAAGGTTGGGAAGTGTCACATTACACACCTCTAATTCCCGACCTCACTTCCCGCCCTCACTTCCCGCTCTAACTTCCCGCCCTCATTTCCCGCCCTTATTTCATCTATTCTATTCGACTTTATCTGACATTTATTTATAGTGGTGACAATTGTATACCCCGTAGTCACGGTACCAATATATCTACTTCATTATTCTCAGAAAACCGCGTTCTTGGTAATTTGTCGTTAAATGTAATATTTTAGGTATGTTCAGAACGAACCAGAGATTTATTAATTTTGATCGAAATATGATGGTTGTAAATAAAATATTATACAAACATCGGTAGGAAGTTTCATTCCTGTCTCGAGATCATAGCTAACCTCGACGCTTTGCGTCTCGGTTAACTAACTGATCTCACGACAGGAATGAATCTCTTCCCACCTCGGTGTGTACGATACTATTGCAAACCTCTACAAACATGAAAATAAACATCAACTCAAAAATAAAGATCATGAAAAAGAGAACGAAAGCGACCGACCTAAAATATTACGATTATCAAGCCCTTAAACTGTGTAACACTCACTCTCCCAGATTGTATTGAAAATAGAAATAAACTAAAAAACTTAATATCATCTAAAATGTTCTTTTTGATAGAATAATTTAAAGTATTATGTATTCTTACATGCACACACAACTCTCCAGATTATATAAAAATATTATACAAAGATTGTTTAAAAACATATGTTTTTATTTCGTTACAAACTAACTTTTGCCTCTCTTCAATAGTTGTAATTGTGAGGATTGCTATTACTATTAAATTTTAAATGTAGCTTATTTGAATGATTCTTAAAATTATGATCTGCCCCACTTATTCTGGAATATAAGATATTTTTTCTACCTGAATAGATACATGGTTGATAACAATTTTGCTGTCTGTGCTGGTTTTTTTTTATTTGTATTCATCTCAAACCATTGTGTTCTACCATCCATATTCATCAAAAATTGCCATTTCAGTTTGTATATCCGACACCAAGCTACAAGATCTGAAACAACGACTGACTATAAGGCAAAAGTTACAAAAGATTTTTGGAGTTAAGACAAATATGAGTCAAAAGGAATTCGATAGCAAGATAAAAATTCTCTACAAATGCTGCTTGAAGAGTGTGAGGGATTTGCATGAACTCCACCTTAGGAGAATAATGGGTATGTTGAATTATTTCACCTTTTTTCATGTTATTTACTGTTGTAAATTCTACACTGCTGGGTGAGGGGTGAATATTTGACAGAAAAAAATTACGGTCATTATATTATATCTGACAGATATTTGTGCAATATTCTTTCATGCAGATAGCTATTTTAGTTCCATAACACAACACACTACTTGGAATTTGGGAAAAGTAAAAATTTACCTAATAGTAATAAACCACACGTTTCGGCTCAGAAACAATATTTACTATACTACTACTACTACAAAATTGAAATGATGACACTTACACAAGGTGTTCAGAGTTTTTGGGTGGGTCCCGACTTTGTTTTTTTAATCTTTCTCTCTATCTCTCTTCCTCTCTTTCTCTTTTCCTCTCTTTCTCTCTCTAAATGCTTGATTTTATATATTATTTTCTAGTACACGGTAATGTGAGACCCCTTGTAAATTTTTTTATAGGGAGTCAATGGGTCGTCCTACTCGTCCTGTATAATTTTTCTAACAAACCCTAATATAAGACACCCTAAGACGTCAATGGACCGTTCGGAATATTTTTTAACACACGTTAATATGAGACACCATGTAGGATTTTTGTGTATTTTTTCGGATAGGTCAACAGACCGTTCGTTCTCTATATTTCTTCTTACACGTGTTAATGAGGCACTCGGTAATTTTTTTTATACAACTATTTGATTTTTTCTGTCGGCAGCTCTCTGTCAGAATCTCTGTGAGATGCCCTGATGAAATATTCCCACGGTCGATAAAATTATCCCAAGCTCAATCAGCACACCCTCTACTAGTAGGGTATTATAGCCGGTTCTCGGCCTCTCCCAACTATCTGTTGACCTTCAGGGGTATTTCTCGTGCCTAGCTATCATATGACCTTGAGATGCCCTTGAAGGACAACCTCTCAAATTTGTAAAAAGTACATAAAAAGGCAAATTTTACACTCATGATTTTTATGAGTTTCGTAGTGCAAACGTCTGTAACCTCAGAAACCCAGACACTAATGTTAGTCCGTATTTCTGATATATTCTGATCGAGTTGATGGAGCAGGATTATAAAGTGCTATGAATTAGTCAGTTGATACAATTATCGTTATGGGTTTTCTTTGCCGTGGGGGGAGGGGTATTGTAGCGCACTGGCACACATTTCGTGCAGTGTATATTATGTTTGTGAAATAGTAAAAAATCAGATTTCGACAATTAATATTTTAAATATTTCAGAACAGTCCGTGAATTTCATGGTTCTCGTTTCTTCTGTGATGAGAGCGGTGATGAAGTCATGCATTGTTAACAAGCCAAGGTCAATTATCTAAGCATGCGCGGTCAACTCTGACTCCAGAATCGTTCCAATACATACCCTGTATGTATCTACCCGAGAACTGACTTGTTTCATATAGATAATATTTATCAACCATGAGTTATAAAATCTAACCAATGTTACCTATCTAAATGCAGTATTTTCATTGTAGGCATGGAAATCATGAAAGATATAATATTAAGAGCCAAATCAATTACCGTGTCCATGTCCCACGTTATTCATATAACTTGGAGTATAATGAGCTGTATCCACCACTTCCAACTGAGATTGAGGACTGTTTCCAATGGATTAATATCATATTCGAGGAGGTGATTGAATATTGTTTTCGTCTTCCCTGTATATATCCATTTTCCGATCGTGAAGTTGTTTTCAAAAAAAAGTGTCGACAAGAAGGGGACAATACCCTTACAGCTTCCTCCCAACCAACGACCAAATACCTTGGACAACGTTACGAAAACCATACAGGTCACTTTTGCTTCACATCCAGTCTATCTGCCAACGTATTTTGTTAAATTATGTTTTTTGTATACAGATTCGAAAATCAAATTTTGGGCGATAGAAAAAACTAGCAGATGAAATAGTAAAAAATTCCTTTTATGAGAGCCCGAAAAGAAAGATAAATTATCCTATTTCCTAATTCGACAGAATTGAGAGAACTGATAGAATCTTTGAAAAACAAAAAAAGAGTTGGAATCAATCGAATAAAGCTGAACTCATGGAGCATGTCACACCAAATATTTCAGAACCCTTAACTTACCTTATAAATAGATTCCTAGCTGAATTCATATTCATAAAGTGCCATTTAGACCAACTTTTTTCAGCAGTCTCCGAAAATTATGATTGAGGTGTCATTCGATTCGGAATGACATCCAGATGATTTTTGAAAAAAATGAAGTTCCGCATGAAAAAATTGTAAAAGTTATTAACAATTAACTAAAAAAAAAAGATGGCTTTAGTATTTTGTAAATATCTCAAAAACTAATTAAAATTTTTTAAATCTAAAAAAAGATTCAAAAAGAGGAGGAAATTTCCTAAAAAAAAGCTCAATTCCCGGAATTGTAGCATCAATATTTATAATTTTCCCAGAGGGATGAAAATACGGCCGAAAACAGGTACTCTGGCTCGGGCAAGCGACACCCACTTTGGACACTTTAACAATAAAAATTATTTTAAAATACTAAATATGAAAATAAAAAATTGGAAAAATTCAGGCACTAACTGAATAGATTAATGAACAATAATCCGCTTGAAAAAATTATTCTGTTCGTTGATAAATAATTAAATTTATTAGACTCTATTGTCTCAATAATATTTCAAAAGAAAAAAATAAAGATTGTCATTCATAAACTTTTACAAACATTAAAGAAACCGAACCTGAAAATAAAAATCTAGATATTAATATTAATATATAAAAGGTAAAAATGTTGAGTAATGAACAATAATTGATAAGATACTTGAATGAAGTAGTCATATTTTCAATAGTTGATAAGATTTTTAAGCATTAAAACAAAAAAAAAATTTTTCCCCAAGTATTTTTCAACAACAATTGCTATAAATTCAATAAATAAATAAGTAACAACTAAACTTTTCTGCTAAATTTGTTTTTTATGTAATGGAGAATAAATAAGTCTTAAGTATTTTCATCGTATCTCCATTAGTTTGTAAATTATAATAATTTTAAGGATGAAGACCAGGTAAGAATGACGAAGTTAGAGAGAACTTATATTTAAAAATTAAATGAAAAATAATAAAAAAAAATTTAAAAAAGAAAAAAAATCATGTCTGTTTTTGTGACAGAAATTAGAATAGAAAAAAAAATATAAGGTAAAAATTTATTTGTTTATAACAAATTGTTTATTGCATAAACAATGAAAAATTAAATAAAATGGATTTTTTTTTTATATCAGAATGAAAGACAAATAATGATTTAAAAAAAAAAATGGTTCCTTAATATTAATTAGAAGCGAGAGAAAATAATTGTTAATTAACAAATGCGTTTTCAAGCAATAAAAAAATTTTTTTAAGGAACAATTTTTCTTTTAAAAATCATTATTTGTATCAAAGATTGAAATTCCATAAAAAAATTTTCAATTATCTTATAAACAACGCATTTGTTTATAACAATTTTTTAAACAAATAGAGATAAAAATTTAAAAAAATTATTTCTATGTAGTTCCTGATAACATAAAAACGGATTATTGATAATATTTAAAAAAAAATTTTTTTTTCAATGATTAATTTAAGTATTTAATTTTGCAACAACGAAAATTGTTAATAAAAAACTGAAAAATAAAAACTTTTTAATTTTTCCAACGGGGTTCTATTCTGAAGCCTTTCAATAATTGATCCAAAAGAGGAAAAAAATCTTAAATTTATAGTTTAACAATTATCACACTTGCAATGTTCATGTTCAAGCAGAAAAAAATTATTAATTAACTATTGATTAACTAATTGAAAAATTGTGATAAAAATTTTTTTCAAGCGGATTATTGTTCATTAATCTATTCAGTTAGTGCCTGAATTTTTCCAATTTTTTATTTTCATATTTAGTATTTTAAAATAATTTTTATTGTTAAAGTGTCCAAAGTGGGTGTGGCTTGCCCGAGCCAGAGTACCCGTTTTCGGCCGTATTTTCATCCCTCTGGGAAAATTATAAATATTGATGCTACAATTCCGGGAATTGAGCTTTTTTTTAGGAAATTTCCTCCTCTTTTTGAATCTTTTTTTAGATTTAAAAAATTTTAATTAGTTTTTGAGATATTTACAAAATACTAAAGCCATCTTTTTTTTTTAGTTAATTGTTAATAACTTTTACAATTTTTTCATGCGGAACTTCATTTTTTTCAAAAATCATCTGGATGTCATTCCGAATCGAATGACACCTCAATCATAATTTTCGGAGACTGCTGAAAAAAGTTGGTCTAAATGGCACTTGTTGACTAGACTATTAGGTACTTATTCTTTCAATATTTAAAATGACTGATAGAAATGAAATAGTGAATAATAGACCTATATCATTGATAACAAACTTGTTGAAAAAGTAATAATATCAAGATTATCCGCCTATATGGAAAAATATAATATCCTCTCAAACAGACAAAATGGATTCCGATAAGGTATCTCTACGCTGGATGCAATTCTGGACTTAACAGAAATGTATCATAGATCTGTCTAAAGCCTTTGACACCCACTTCCACTAAAATCACTTGAACATATCGGCATAAGAGGAACCGCATTGAAAATTGAATACGTGTACCGCAGGGAACTATTTTGGGACCAATGTTATTCAGAATATATCTAAATGATTTATTCATAACACCAACCACGGGATTTTTTTTACATATGCCGATGACACTGCTTTGGAAAAAAAACAGTTACTGATGTGAAATATTTAGGAAATTTAAAAGATTCCATTATGAAATAGAATACCCATATAACCCACGTAGTTGGAAATCTCCAATGTTCGAAATATTGATTTATAATACTTGTAGGCTGTATTTGATAAAAAAACATGAGAACACTATATTTCGCCAACATTCAATCACATGTGGAACAAAAATGAACAAAAAACCAATAACTTGAAAGCGCGTCTTAAAAATCATTTTGCTCTCAGAGACGTGTACTCTCTGTTGCCAGATTTTCTTAAAGTATTGAATGAACAGAAAAATTAACAAGTTTTCTTTGTTAGGAAAGGTGACCAAATTTTAGTAGTCGAACACAAAGCTTTGTATACAGTGAGCACGTAAAAGTTAGAACAAATTCATTAAAAGCTGTATATGACTATTGGAAAAAAAGTTTGGACACGTCGATTTTCTTTTTCAGTGCCGCATAATTTGGTCTATTCATAATTTTTATGACGTCATCACTGTTCGAATTGGCATCACTATAATTTTTTTAAATGGTAATACCCCATTTTGATAATACCCTCAAAAAGAACGCATTTTTCTATGTATGGATGTCATATTTTTTCCCATGTTACTTAACCGTATGTCCAAGAATAAAAAGATATTTTTTTCATAATAATGTAATTTCAAACATGATAACAGGACTGAATAAACCTATAAACTATTAAATTAAGTTCTCGAATTCCAAGCCATATGCCTCTTGACAATATACAAGGAAATGTTGAAACTTTTGGAAAATAGTTAAAATTCTCGTCTGCCAATCCATCTATTGAAGAATGTGACATCCATACATAGACAAATGCGATCTCTTTGGAGGTATTATCCAAATGAGTTGTCATTTAAAAAAATATAGTGACATCATAAGTCGAATGGTGATGACGTCATCAAAAATATGAGTAGACCAAAAAATGCGCAACTGAAAAAGAAAATCGACGTGTGTGAGCTTTTTTCCCCGATGGCCATATCAAGCTTTAAGCGAATTTGTTCCAATCTTTATGTGCTCACTGTACGAATAGTTCGTAATTGATCATAATTATTGGTCTCTGCCATTCATCTGGGAAAGTATTGCATTAACGGTTGTACTGAGTTGTTCATTATATTCCTCATGAAATACTGACAACGAATAACGGTTATTTGAATCAGAGAAACTTGTGTTTTTCCTGCCGAGACAAAAATACAAAAAGGAAAATAAAATTTGTATTTTTTCAGAAAAAAAGCTGAAGAGTGCATGAAGTTCTTTTCGCAACTGATAAGACTATTCAGGCCGGAAATGCATCGAATTATACTGAACGCAGTAGTCACTTTCTACAGAGAGGGGAAATTATGGGAAATTGAATTCGCCTGCACTGATTTGATTGTTCATCTCTTACAAATTTATCAAGATGCCGAAGAGGGTATAGAAGATATATTATGTAAGTTGGTCACTTTGAATTGTGTAATACTCGACGTTGATACTTTACATTTATTGTAATAAAATTTGGAACTAAATCCAACGGGCTATCACTAAACGTTAAACCCCTTCCGTCGCAATATTTTATATTAATAGAAAAACTGGTTTTACCTATATCATCTCATTTCTTGGCATTCCTTGAAGTTTCACTGCCTCTACAGGTGGCTGGAGAAAAAGTTTCTCCAGACCCAATTTTTCTAGTTTCCTTTTGAAAAGATCTTTTTAGGCTCAGTGCAAAACCAGATCAATATATATATATATATAGGGCAGCTTGCTTTGTCACCACTCCGTAAGGACTAAATTCGCCTGACCCGGAGAAGTCAGACTTGATGTTAAAATAATGTTTAATTTTGGGTTTCATCTGATTTTGTCTGTCCGAATTATTCTATAGGCCGGGTTCGGCTGTCCAGCGAACGGGACAGACTTCATTGTTACTAATACTTTGCTCAGCTTTTGTGGAATTTCTTGATTCTTTTTTTCTCACTTGTTTTCTTGGGTTGAGGAATATAAAATTATACACAGCCTTTTAACAGGACCGAAATTTAATAAAAATAAATTTTGTTTTGACAAAATAACTGTTAGGACCTTGAAGAGTCGAGCGTTCTCTGTGTATAAACAACAAAAAAAACTAAATCAAAACTTCTCAGGAGGTATTTAATGTTATTCTAGCAACTCATGGCGTGTCAAGATATCAAAATCAATAAACCTACTTCCTACTTCTTGGAGCCAAGTTTCCTACTAAAATAGAATTGAAAAAAAGGTTTTTCCCTAAGGTCGGTTTGGACTAGAAAATTCGACTTATTCACAATTACATATAAACAATAGCAACTTTTTCGAATCAGGGATGAAAAGTATTGAAATTATTATTACACAGAAACAGATTTCTTACGTGTCTGGCGTTATTCCCGAGTCTGGTAAACGACTCAATTCGTCTGCACTCACATATAGGTAGCCCGCCTGGAATTTTGCGTATTTTTCCGTCTCGAAATTTAGATTGACTTTTATAAAATCACCGAGCAACAATGAAATGATTCTTTACATAAACAAAAATATCACAACCCTCTGAAATCACAAGTCATAATTTTGAATTTAAATTTAATGCCGGTACCAACCCCCTCCGTATAATTTACCGTTCGCTTATCGTCCCCCGAAATTTTCAACTAGACGCCCGATCTTCGACTTCTTTTTACGTCTCTCCCAGCAGTTACCCAAAGATCACTTCCCCCGGATCCGACCGTTGAGCACGCCCCACCATTGGTTCCCCGTCCGCAGATATTCGTCAAAACTCTGATTTATAAGTTTTCTGTCAATCTTTTTCATTTAGTTCCTTCCCATAACATCATGGCTACCGAAGAAAAATCGTTCACCTTGCTCATTTCTTTGGGACATGAGACCTAGTCAGGTTCTTAGACTACCCACGTGGTTTTTTCTTTCTATCAGCAGAAATCAAATCTTTCAACGATCTTCCCATGTATCACGGTCGGCGTTGTTATTTTAAGACGTCTTAAACTAAACAACCTTTATCGTTACCGATCCTTTAGAACGGAGATTTTTTTAATTGTGTAGGAGCGTACCTTAAGGGAATGATGCACCGACTAGCCGGCGGACTAGACAGAACCTTAGAGAGAGAGGGAGCGCGCGGAGTTGGACAGTCGAAGACAGGTGGCGAGGGTCAACAAGTTGTGCTAGTAAGTGTATGTGAATAAAAGGGATTTGATTCATTATTGAGAATAAACCCCAACGACCCCTAACATTTGTCAGAAGTGGGATCAATAATAAATTTGCAAGTTACGCGATAAAAATTTCAATGTTTTGGAGTGTGAAGTGAAATTCGAACATAGGAATTTTCCGTGGCGTCCGTTCACCGGTTTCGGTTGTTTTTGAAAAAGTACTGTGCAATAGGTATCAACGACTGAAAGAAACAATAAGAGTTTGTGTTAGAGCCAGTGAATGAAATTGATTTTTTATTGTGAATAATACAATACGAGGTGGTGTTTTCAACTGTGTTACAATGGCAGATCATTCGACGGGAGTAGGAACGTCACTGTCATTTTCAAATAGCGGACGAATGCCAAGATTGCCAAGTAGTACTACGCCCCCTCTAACCTTAGAGCAACAGGTAAAAGTGCTGCAAAATGAATTGACAGTCATAAAAGACAAACTTGAGACTTTTAGAAGATCATCGTCAAAAAGTAAGGAAGATTATTGAAGAATTATTACAAAATGATATAATTTGTGAGTCGAACTCATCGTATGCAAGTCCAATCATATTGGTACCAAAATCAAATAGGGAATACCGGCAGTGTTGATTATCGCAAGTTAAATGGTATTACTGTGAAAGATAAATTTCCCATTCCACTTATTGATGATCAAATCGAAAAACTTAAAGGTTTTCGAGTATTCACTAGCCTCGATCTTTTCTCGGGGTATTATCAAGTCCCAATGGCGAAAGATTCTATGGACAAAACGGCGTTTATAACGCCTGATGGTTAATATGAATACCTCCGTATGAGTTTTGGACTTTGTAATGAGCCGTTTATTTTTCAAAAAATAATGTCAGTATCTTTCCTTATATTGACGACATCATTATACCATCAAAAACAATTCCAGAAAACATAAATCTGCATGTTGAAAGAAGTTTTTAAAATTTTGAGAAAATATAAATTGACCCTACAGATCTCGAAATGCAAATTTTTCCAGAAAAACATTACATATTTAGGAAAAGACATCTCAGCAGAAGGCATTAAACCAATAGAAAGTAAAGCAGCTGCAGTATTGAATATAAACACCCCTCAAAATAAAAAACAATTGAGGCAATTTTTGGGCTTGTCTGGATATTTTCGGAAATTTATAAAGAACTATGCAATGTTGGCTAAACCGTTGACATCATTATTAAAAAAGCGTACAATTTGGAGTTGGGGCTCAGAACAGGATGAAGCGATGGAAAGCATTAAACAACACTTGGTGAATTGCCCAACCTTAAAAATGTTTGATCCGTCTCTAGAAATAGAATTACATACGGATGCAAGTTCTGCTGGTATCGGAGCAATAATGTCTCAAAAACACAAAGATGGATGGCACCCAGTTGCATATTATAGTAAGCAATGTACATATGAGGAAAGCAAATACCACTCATATAAGCTGGAAACGATGGCAGTTGTATTTGCTTTGAGACATTTCAGAATTTATTTATTGGGTGTTTCTTCACTGTTTATACTGATTGTGAAGCAATCAGGAGCGCTTCAATCAAACGAGATTTAGTTCCGAGAATAGCCCGTTGGTGGTTAGAAATACAAGACTTCAATTTTGAAGTTAAATACAGAAAAGGTACCAAAATGGCTCATGTAGACTTTTTGAGTCGACATCCAATAATTGACAGTGAGTCAGTACATAACATTATTAACATTGATGAAGGGGAATGGATCAGAGCAGTTCAAATACAAGATGATGAAATAAGTAAAATTAAAACTATTCTTACATTACAGAAAAATCCAGAAAACAAAAACTATCATGATAACTATTGTTTGGGTTTGGAAAATGAAATTGTATACAGAAAAATAAAAGGAGGAAATCGGTGGTTAGTACCAAAAAGTTGTAGATGGCTAATATGTAGATTAAATCATGATGATGTCAATCATATGGGTTATGAAAATACATTGGAACGTATAAAGCGTAATTATTATTTTCCACAACTGGCGAAATTTGTTAAAAAATATGTATTAGCATGTTTGAATTGTTTATACATGAAAAAAACCTCAGGACCAATAGCAGGCGAATTACAATCTATACCTAAAGGAAAAATTCCGTTTCAAACTTTACATTTAGATCATGTTGGACCGTTTCTTAAATCAAAAAAATATAAGAATACTCACATTTTGGTAATAGTTGATGGGTTTTCAAAATTTTGCATCATTGAAGCTGTCAAGAACACAAAAATAAAACATGTTTTGAAACCATGGAAAATTTTATGTTTTTATTTGGAGTTCCCGAAAGAATAATTACTGACAGAGGTTCATGTTTTACCTCTGAATCAATGAAAGCTTTCTGTAGAGTATAATGTAAAACATATACTGAACGCAGTAGCAGCACCACGTGCGAACGGGCAATGTGAGCAATTAAATCGCACGATTTTGAATTCTTTACGTTGCCTTAGTATAAATGAAGAGGAAAATTGTTGGGACAAGTATGTCAAAAAAGTTCAGTTTGGCCTTAACACAACCATAAATAAAACAACAAAAGAAACTCCATACAAAATTCTAATGGGTATGAATCCAAATCCCGTAGCTGACACAATTATTTTGAATGAAATTTCACGAACTATTCGCCGTTCGGATATGACAGCTCTACGAGAACAAGTTGAATCTAACATAAGTACGGAACAGCTAAAATCTAAGGAACGGTATGATAAAAAGCGTCCAAAACCAAAAAGATATACAAAAGAATCTTTAGTGATGGTAGAAATCACAAATCAAAAACAAACAGGAAGTAGTAAAAAGCTTCATCCAATTTAAAGGACCATTCAGAATTAAGGAAATTTTGAGGAATGATAGAAATGCCGTCGAAGACTTGAGAGGAAACAGAAAGGTTGTTACGACAATTCCTGTTGAACATCTCAAGCCTTGGGTTGTTCTGAATGACGATTTCAGTCAACCATAATAAAAAATATGTATAAAAATATATATTTATAAGGTTGGAGGACGTTAATGGCTGGAACAATGTTGGGGGATTTCTAATACTATATATTACTAAAAGAGGTGGCGGAATTATATTGATAAATAAAGAGGAATTGAAGGAAAAAAAAAGCAGGTGGGGCATTCTCTGTCTTGCTTTGAAGCAATGGTTTGCGAACCTTGAGAATGTCTTAGTTTTGAAAACAAGTGAAATAACAGTTTGCGAACTGTCATACTGTCTTAGTTCTGGAGACAGGGAAGATGAAGGTTTGCGAACCTTAGGAATGTCTTAGTTTTGAAGGCAAGTGCAATAACAGTTTGCGAATTGTACGACTGTCTTAGTTCTGGAGACAGGTACGAAGAAGGTTTGTGAACCTTAGGAATGTCTTAGTTTTGAAGACAAGTGAAATAACAGTTTGCGAACTGTCATACTGTCTTAGTTCTGGAGACAGGGAAAATGAATGTTTGCGAACCTTAGGACTGTCTTAGTTTTGAAGACAAGTGAAATAACAGTTTGCGAACTGTCATACTGTCTTAGTTCTGGAGACAGGGAAGATGAAGGTTTGCGAACCTTAGGAATGTCTTAGTTTTGAAGACAAGTGCAATAACAGTTTGCGAACTGTACGACTATCTTAGTTCTGAAGACAGGTGCGAAGAAGGTTTGCGAACCTTAGGAATGTCTTAGTTTTGAAGACAAGTGAAATAACAGTTTGCGAACTGTCATACTGTCTTAGTTCTGGAGACAGGGAAGATGAAGGTTTGCGAACCTTAGGAATGTCTTAGTTTTGAAGACAAGTGCAATAACAGTTTGCGAACTGTACGACTATCTTAGTTCTGAAGACAGGTGCGAAGAAGGTTTGCGAACCTTAGGAATGTCTTAGTTTTGAAGACAAGTGAAATAACAGTTTGCGAACTGTCATACTGTCTTAGTTCTGGAGACAGGGAAGATGAAGGTTTGCGAACCTTAGGAATGTCTTAGTTTTGAAGGCAAGTGCAATAACAGTTTGCGAATTGTACGACTGTCTTAGTTCTGGAGACAGGGAAGATGAAGGTTTGCGAACCTTAGGAATGTCTTAGTTTTGAAGACAAGTGCAATAACAGTTTGCGAACTGTACGACTGTCTTAGTTCTGAAGACAGGTGCGACGAAGGTTTGCGAACCTTAGGAATGTCTTAGTTTTGAAGACAAGTGAAATAACAGTTTGCGAACTGTCATACTGTATTAGTTCTGGAGACAGGGAAGATGAATGTTTGCGAACCTTAGGACTGTCTTAGTTTTGAAGACAAGTGAAATAACAGTTTGCGAACTGTCATACTGTCTTAGTTCTGGAGACAGTGAAGATGAAGGTTTGCGAACCTTAGGAATGTCTTAGTTTTGAAGACAAGTGCAATAACAGTTTGTGAACTGTACGACTGTCTTAGTTCTGGAGACAGATGCAAAGAAGGTTTGCGAACCTTGAGACTGTTTTGACGGAGGATGACAGAGATGGATTTGCGGTCCTAAAATCAGAACAGGAGAAGACTGCGCCGGAATGCATCAGCAGAGCTCAGGGACGAGTTCCTGTCAGGATGGTCGAATGTAGGAGCGTACCTTAAGGGAATGAGGTCCCGACTAGCCGGCGGACTAGACAGAACCTTAGAGAGAGAGAGAGAGGGAGCGCGCGGAGTTGGACAGTCGAAGACAGGTGGCGAGGGTCAACAAGTTGTGCTAGTAAGTGTATGTGAATAAAAGGGATGATATTATTTGATTTATTATTGAGAATAAACCCCAATGACCCCTAACAATTGCTTGATATGAAATACAATTTCTTCAACGGATTAGTTCTCACCGAAGCTGCCTGAAAATATAGTTCAGGGACAAATGACCACGGTTTATTACAATTGGATGTTTACGAAAGCGTTGAAGGGACATGGTAGATTCCATATTTGTCTCATTAAAATTTTTATTTATTTATTGAAGAAATAACTTCCATTCAGAGCATGTTCTGGTGTAAGGAAGTTTGAAAGTACAATAGTTATCAAATGAAGTAAAAGTTTCAAATTAACTTATCTAGTAATGAAAAATATTCAATAACGTTTATTTTTATTTTAACGAACATCATTTTAATAGTAAATTTTCTTTTAAGTTATTGGAAAATAAAATTATAGTTTTTGAATTTTTTATTTGTTCTGGTAACCAGAGTTTGATTTTACTTTTAAATCCAGAATAACTATTATTTTTTAAAGAAATAGGTTATTTATTATAAATCTTTCTACCTATATAAATGGCATGTTGTTGCATTAAAGTTGTAGAAAATTTTTCGGTTGATATCCAGCTATCCATTTTATTCTTTGTTTCATATTTATGTTGTATACGATTTTCTATTTGTAGATTTTTTCTTATGTAAGCTGTCGATGCTTTATAAAACAATTGTTCAACAGTTAAAATTTCATATTGTTCAAAAAGAATTTTAGAAGAATAATATGACATCGTATTTACAATATACCCATATTGGCCCAGTATGAAATCAAGAATCAGCCAATATGAGGTGCTACATGGGAAGAATAATCCAATTTCTAAAGAAAGCATTAAATTGCTGATATACGCGCATATTATATCTCGAATAATTTACATGATAACGGTATGGTCATCGTGCATTCAAACACAAAAAGGGAATATCTATAGATTAATGAATGAAGCAATAAGAGTAATATTCAGAAAACTTGGGACACACCATCCACGGAATTATACAGAAGCACCAAACATTCAAGTTAAACAAGAATATTCAAAAAAGTAATACGCTCATTCAGAAAATATCCAAATTATATACCCATAATACTCGGACTTTGAACTATTTTCACTCAAATAATATTCATTCGAACAAAGGGAAAGCAAACCCGTAATTTTCAGCTCAATAGAAACATTTAATAAATTACCAGAACAAATAAAAAATTCAAAAACTATAATTTTATTTTCCAATAACTTAAAAGAAAATTTACTATTAAAATGATGTTCGTTAAAATAAAAATAAACGTTATTGAATATTTTTCATTACTAGATAAGTTAATTTGAAACTTTTACTTCATTTGATAACTATTGTACTTTCAAACTTCCTTACACCAGAACATGCTCTGAATGGAAGTTATTTCTTCAATAAATAAATAAAAATTTTAATGAGACAAATATGGAATCTACCATGTCCTTTCAACGCTTTCGTAAACATCCAATTGTAATAAACCGTGGTCATTTGTCCCTGAACTATATTTTCAGGCAGCTTCGGTGAAAACTAACCCGTTGAAGAAATTGTATTTCATATCAAGCAATTGTTAGGGGTCATTGGGGTTTATTCTCAATAATAAATCAAATAATATCATCCCTTTTTTTCACATACACTTACTAGCACAACTTGTTGACCCTCGCCACCTGTCTTCGACTGTCCAACTCCGCGCGCTCCCTCTCTCTCTCTCTAAGGTTCTGTCTAGTCCGCCGGCTAGTCGGGACCTCATTCCCTTAAGGTACGCTCCTACATTCGACCATCCTGACAGGAACTCGTCCCTGAGCTCTGCTGATGCATTCCGGCGCAGTCTTCTCCTGTTCTGATTTTAGGACCGCAAATCCATCTCTGTCATCCTCCGTCAAAACAGTCTCAAGGTTCGCAAACCTTCTTTGCATCTGTCTCCAGAACTAAGACAGTCGTACAGTTCACAAACTGTTATTGCACTTGTCTTCAAAACTAAGACATTCCTAAGGTTCGCAAACCTTCATCTTCACTGTCTCCAGAACTAAGACAGTATGACAGTTCGCAAACTGTTATTTCACTTGTCTTCAAAACTAAGACAGTCCTAAGGTTCGCAAACATTCATCTTCCCTGTCTCCAGAACTAATACAGTATGACAGTTCGCAAACTGTTATTTCACTTGTCTTCAAAACTAAGACATTCCTAAGGTTCGCAAACCTTCGTCGCACCTGTCTTCAGAACTAAGACAGTCGTACAGTTCGCAAACTGTTATTGCACTTGTCTTCAAAACTAAGACATTCCTAAGGTTCGCAAACCTTCATCTTCCCTGTCTCCAGAACTAAGACAGTCGTACAATTCGCAAACTGTTATTGCACTTGCCTTCAAAACTAAGACATTCCTAAGGTTCGCAAACCTTCATCTTCCCTGTCTCCAGAACTAAGACAGTATGACAGTTCGCAAACTGTTATTTCACTTGTCTTCAAAACTAAGACATTCCTAAGGTTCGCAAACCTTCTTCGCACCTGTCTTCAGAACTAAGACAGTCGTACAGTTCGCAAACTGTTATTGCACTTGTCTTCAAAACTAAGACATTCCTAAGGTTCGCAAACCTTCATCTTCCCTGTCTCCAGAACTAAGACAGTCGTACAATTCGCAAACTGTTATTGCACTTGCCTTCAAAACTAAGACATTCCTAAGGTTCGCAAACCTTCATCTTCCCTGTCTCCAGAACTAAGACAGTATGACAGTTCGCAAACTGTTATTTCACTTGTCTTCAAAACTAAGACATTCCTAAGGTTCGCAAACCTTCTTCGCACCTGTCTTCAGAACTAAGACAGTCGTACAGTTCGCAAACTGTTATTGCACTTGTCTTCAAAACTAAGACATTCCTAAGGTTCGCAAACCTTCATCTTCCCTGTCTCCAGAACTAAGACAGTATGACAGTTCGCAAACTGTTATTTCACTTGTCTTCAAAACTAAGACATTCCTAAGGTTCACAAACCTTCTTCGTACCTGTCTCCAGAACTAAGACAGTCGTACAATTCGCAAACTGTTATTGCACTTGCCTTCAAAACTAAGACATTCCTAAGGTTCGCAAACCTTCATCTTCCCTGTCTCCAGAACTAAGACAGTATGACAGTTCGCAAACTGTTATTTCACTTGTTTTCAAAACTAAGACATTCTCAAGGTTCGCAAACCATTGCTTCAAAGCAAGACAGAGAATGCCCCACCTGCTTTTTTTTTCCTTCAATTCCTCTTTATTTATCAATATAATTCCGCCACCTCTTTTAGTAATATATAGTATTAGAAATCCCCCAACATTGTTCCAGCCATTAACGTCCTCCAACCTTATAAATATATATTTTTATACATATTTTTTATTATGGTTGACTGAAATCGTCATTCAGAACAACCCAAGGCTTGAGATGTTCAACAGGAACTGTCGTAACAACCTTTCTGTTTCCTCTCAAGTCTTCGACGGCATTTCTATCATTTCTCAAAATTTCCTTAATTCTGAATGGTCCTTTAAATATTGGATGAAGCTTTTTACTACTTCCTGTTTGTTTTTGATTTGTGATTTCTACCATCACTAAAGATTCTTTTGTATATCTTTTTGGTTTTGGACGCTTTTTATCATACCGTTCCTTAGATTTTAGCTGTTCCGTACTTATGTTAGATTCAACTTGTTCTCGTAGAGCTGTCATATCCGAACGGCGAATAGTTCATGAAATTTCATTCAAAATAATTGTGTCAGCTACGGGATTTGGATTCATACCCATTAGAATTTTGTATGGAGTTTCTTTTGTTGTTTTATTTATGGTTGTGTTAAGGCCAAACTGAACTTTTTTGACATACTTGTCCCAACAATCTTCCTCTTCATTTATACTAAGGCAACGTAAAGAATTCAAAATCGTGCGATTTAATTGCTCACATTGCCCGTTCGCACGTGGTGCTGCTACTGCGTTCAGTATATGTTTTACATTATACTCTACAGAAAGCTTTCATTGATTCAGAGGTAAAACATGAACCTCTGTCAGTAATTATTCTTTCGGGAACTTCAAATAAAAACATAAAATTTTCCATGGTTTCAAAACATGTTTTATTTTTGTGTTCTTGACAGCTTCAATGATGCAAAATTTTGAAAACCCATCAACTATTACCAAAATGTGAGTATTCTTATATTTTTTTGATTTAAGAAACGGTCCAACATGATCTAAATGTAAAGTTTGAAACGGAATTTTTCCTTTAGGTATAGATTGTAATTCGCCTGCTATTGGTCCTGAGGTTTTTTTCATGTATAAACAATTCAAACATGCTAATACATATTTTTTAACAAATTTCGCCAGTTGTGGAAAATAATAATTACGCTTTATACGTTCCAATGTATTTTCATAACCCATATGATTGACATCATCATGATTTAATCTACATATTAGCCATCTACAACTTTTTGGTACTAACCACCGATTTCCTCCTTTTATTTTTCTGTATACAATTTCATTTTCCAAACCCAAACAATAGTTATCATGATAGTTTTTGTTTTCTGGATTTTTCTGTAATGTAAGAATAGTTTTAATTTTACTTATTTCATCATCTTGTATTTGAACTGCTCTGATCCATTCCCCTTCATCAATGTTAATAATGTTATGTACTGACTCACTGTCAATTATTGGATGTCGACTCAAAAAGTCTACATGAGCCATTTTGGTACCTTTTCTGTATTTAACTTCAAAATTGAAGTCTTGTATTTCTAACCACCAACGGGCTATTCTCGGAACTAAATCTCGTTTGATTGAAGCGCTCCTGATTGCTTCACAATCAGTATAAACAGTGAAGAAACACCCAATAAATAAATTCTGAAATGTCTCAAAGCAAATACAACTGCCATCGTTTCCAGCTCATATGAGTGGTATTTGCTTTCCTCATATGTACATTGCTTACTATAATATGCAACTGGGTGCCATCCATCTTTGTGTTTTTGAGACATTATTGCTCCGATACCAGCAGAACTTGCATCCGTATGTAATTCTATTTCTAGAGACGGATCAAACATTTTTAAGGTTGGGCAATTCACCAAGTGTTGTTTAATGCTTTCCATCGCTTCATCCTGTTCTGAGCCCCAACTCCAAATTGTACGCTTTTTTAATAATGATGTCAACGGTTTAGCCAACATTGCATAGTTCTTTATAAATTTCCGAAAATATCCAGACAAGCCCAAAAATTGCCTCAATTGTTCCCATGTAGCACCTCATATTGGCTGATTCTTGATTTCATACTGGGCCAATATGGATATATTGTAAATACGATGTCATATTATTCTTCTAAAATTCTTTTTGAACAATATGAAATTTTAACTGTTGAACAATTGTTATATAAAGCATCGACAGCTTACATAAGAAAAAATCTACAAATAGAAAATCGTATACAACATAAATATGAAACAAAGAATAAAATGGATAGCTGGATATCAACCGAAAAATTTTCTACAACTTTAATGCAACAACATGCCATTTATATAGGTAGAAAGATTTATAATAAATAACCTATTTCTTTAAAAAATAATAGTTATTCTGGATTTAAAAGTAAAATCAAACTCTGGTTGATTGAGAATTCCGAAAATTTGAAAAATTATTTGTATGTGAAACAATATCATTATTATTTTTATTACTAATATTATTTTAAAATGTACCTATTTAAATTTTTTGTCATTGTTTTTATATATTCAAGATGTGACCAATTATTAATTTTTACTATTTTTCTTTCTTTGTATGTATATATATTATGATTTTTCAGTATTTTTATATATTATGATATATAATTAATTACCTTTATTAATTTTACATGATCATGGACAAGTTTTAAAACTTATTTGATCATGTTTTCATGAAATATTAATGACTTTTATTATATTTGAAACTATGTATATGTCAGTTTCAAACAAATAAATAAATAAAAAATATTAACAATATTTGGTAAATATTGGCTCGACCGATTCTGAAAATATATTGGCATTGTAAAATTGGTTCAATATTAGTTGAATGATTTTTAAAAATATCGATTAAACAATATTGTCCATATATTGTTTTCAACATCTAGAATAAATACTGCAATCCTAATATTCCTCTCATATCGAGTCTAGGAATAAAACCAATATTGTGTATACAAGTATAATAACATATTGGTTGAATATTATTTCACCAATATTCAACAAATCAATATAACTTATGTTGGGTCGATATTAGTTGAATAATTTCTGCCAATATCGATTAAGCAATATTGTCTACATACTGTATTCAACATCTAGAATAAAATTGGAATCCCAATGTTCCTCTCATATCGATTCTAGGAGAATGAAAACAATATTGTATATCCTAGTTTGATAGAACATTGGTTGAATATTACAAAAAATCATAATCACCTTTGTTGATAAAACGTTAAACGAAAATGTCTTGCCAATATTAAAAAAATTATATTGGTTCAATATTACAAAGAAATTATATTACCAATATTTCAATTTGAATATTGGTCCAATATTAAAAAAGCAATATTGAAATGAATTATAATAAAACCTGTGTAACAAACCGCTAGAGGGCTCTAGATATGAAACATCAACTGAAACGTAGGGAAATATATCAAGTACTTTTCACAACTTGTTTTTTAAGACAGTTCACTCAGTGGTTATGACCAAGATGCATAGAAACCCTGGTGCGATCACAGATTCGATTTTGTTGCTACCAAAGTTGTTGATACTGTAATTGCTTTGATACCGTTGGCTTCATTCATCGATGGAGGGCGCAGAAGTCGAAAATAGCCAAGTTTCCAACATTCCACGGTGCCTCGATTTGTTATTTGATTGTTTTTGAATGTTGACATAACACTTGTCGTTTGTCCAACCGTCAATCGTCAATGATAACATTAATCTGTAATTTTGCCGCCATCTGTGCTAAAGAAGTGAAACGGTACCAATGCAATAAAAATAACATGAATCAAGTAGGCCGTACATCAACACTTTTGTATGTCGGTATCACAGGTATGAGTGATCAATCACACCAGGGTTTCTATGCATCTTGATTATGACGACCAAAATGCAGACTCTGTTGACTTCTTTATTGAAGGAGACGTGTAATTGTAGAAGTTCCGAGTCAATACACATTTTTATGAAATAATTCACTTTCAATATTCTACCAATATATCCAAATGATATTGTACCAATATTACTTCAGAATATCCCACCAATATTATTTTTATAATGTCCAAACAATATTGGACCAATATTGCCAAATGTTCACATTTTTTCTTGCCAATATTACGTTTTAATATTTTACCAATATTTTAATAATATTGTACCAATATTATACCAATATAAGTGTACCAATATCGCTGAATATTTTGAGGTCAATATTGTTTTTAGAATATTTTGGCAATATTACACAAGAGATATTGAACCAATATCGTCGACTGTTCACATTTTTTTTCTCGCTAATATTGCATTCAAATATTTTGCCAATATTTTCATAATATTGTTGCAATATTGTCCCAATAAAAGTGTGCTACCTGGGTTATTGCCCCTGTCAGAGTATATAAAAATAGAATTTTTGGTTTTTCTATGTTTCTCAAAATTTTTATTATTGTCAATCATCAGACCCAAATATTTGTGTTATTCAAATTCAGTGAAAGTTCTGTTTTTAATTATACTAAATCTTTGATTTGATATTCTTCATATTCTTTCGTTTAAATATCATACAGACAATTTTTTCTGAATTAATAGTTAGATTGAGTTCATTTAACCATATTTCAATTGTTTTAATATCTTTCTCCAAATTAGTTTCTAATGTTTGTACATATTTGGATGTGTTATAGAGCACAGTATCATCTGCAGAAGAAAAATGTTTTCCAATTTGGTTGATATTCATAATGCTGTTCACATAAATCAAATGAAGAATTGGTACCAGAACGGAACCCTACGGAACTCCAAATGTTGATACTTTTTCGTAACTTTTGTATTGGTCAATAAGTACCTATTGTAAACGATTTTGAAAATATTTCTTAAATATTAATGTATGTCCCTTTATACCCAAATTGTTTAAGATATCTATTTGTACTCAAATCTCATTATAGTTAGAATAAATCTACCATGTAGCCTTCAGTGCTTTCACAGATAAACTAAGATTGCTTTTGGGTTTTGATATTGCGAATACTTACGAATATGAGCTGGAAAAGTACGTTGTTAGTATTACATGGTACACTTGTGAGTTGTTAGTAGGTAACATTTGATTCATCTTGCAGACACTCTGGAAACATCTACTTTATTGAACGTGCATGAAGCCAAATGTTTGACACAAATACTATACGAAATTTTAAGGAAGGTTCGTTGGAAACGTATGTCGGAATATCTCATGAAAAAAATTCTATCTATGCTGGAGAGTAGCATCGATCCAAAATCAACGGATATTTATAACTACCTTCCTTTGAGAAAGGGTTTGGAAATCTGCATGAGAAATACAATTAGCAACTTAGGTACCAAAGACCTGACGAAACTGGTAAGTAGATAGTAGAGGATACTGTTTGTTTGTAAAGAGAATAGGTCTATTGATAATCCTAGTCAGAATTGATAACTACAGAAAGACTGATAAAATTAGGGTAGTACCGTAGTGTAAAGTCACAAAAGGTCTACTTTAAACTTTAGATCCGATGATGGCAAAGAAGGTTCTCAAAATGTCCTAAGACGCTAACAAATTGAAAGTTCAACTCGAGCGGCTGAATTTTACTTCTCTGGGTTCGAGAGGTCGAGCAGCAAGTCATCATCGTGAGACCAAAAATAATAAAAAATTGAATAGAAAAACAACACTTGATGGTTCTAAGCATATAGATGATTCACATACAAATAACCATAAACCATAACTAAAAATGTAATCAAAGATAGCAAGAAACTTCGAATGTACTCAATACTATTAATATCTATTTTAGGCATTAAATCCGAACGAAACTTCAACACAGCTAGTAAGTAGTCAAATAATATCAGTGTACAATAGTATGTACCAAGCAAAAGATATACTAACATCAGTACACTTTTCAAATCATTGCACAGGCAAAATGTAATAATCGGATCGATTCTGTTTTTCAGTAGCAAGTTTGTTATTAAAGCAAGCAAAACTTCCATAGCAAAATATATCTTTATTTTGTTGAAGACTTGCTATCTACATTGCTCTATAGACAGGAGATGCTGTCGCAGCAACATCCATACTATACTTCAATAGCATCCCTGATATTGATTACGGAGCAAGGTTTTTTTATGACAACCATCTTAACACCTTCTGGAGTAAGAATAAACTTGATCTAATTTATACTAGTCCGATATACTAATGAAAGCCAACTTGCCTTCTACTTCGATTCAATTGACGAAGCTAGCCACCAAAATCCAAAACCCTTAAGATGAGATGTAGACAAATTATTTCCATTTAAATCCTCCTACAAAGAAGTTAGGGTAGGGATATATATCAACAGTTTGGCAAAGGATAGAAGAGGAAATTTAACAGACTCAATAGGCTGCTTTCCATATCACTCCATGACAAAGACATAGCAATAACGACATTCCCAAACACCGAAAGAGTGTGCAAAGATGTCGCAACGGCGTCTATTGTAAACGCCATGACAGGAAGGAAAACTCCATCCACTCTGTACACATGGATTCAGAACATACTAAGAGAAAGGTCGTTAATAGCCACCACATAATAGGAGATACTGTAGGTAGGGATTAGCCACAAGGAGGCGGCTTATTGCCATTGCTGTGGCAATCCTGGTGGACGACCTTCTCGGAAAACTATCCAATAAAGGCATTTACCGCCTAGGATACGTAGATGATCTCTCAATCGTTATAAAGTGCGGTTCATGGGCATTTTACAACAAAACGAAAGCAAAGAGCCCTAAAGTAATCAATGCTCAGAAAACAACTTATAACTTCCATTGGAATAATAGTACTTGAAGGATAGAGTGGAGATCCTATTCGCTACGGAAGTCAAGTACCCAGAAGTAGCTTTCGACCACTTGTTCACATGGAATCTTCGTATCGACAGTCAGCACATACGGCTACTAGAGACTTGTATAAGAATTTGTGGTAAGAATCTCCCAGGTTCTTGGATCAAACCTTTCAGAGCAGCGCTTGTGCGAGCAAGAAAGATCCGGGACAACCAGCTTGCACAAGTGGATTACGAATTCTTCAGATCCGTGACAAGCGATGGGAATAATAGCATACCGATACGAATAAGGTCCATCAATTACCTCACCAAATTTAAAAATGAATAAAAATAATTTCTCATTTCTACTGAGGATGAAGTAGCGTAACTTCTTCGACCAATATCATTGAACAATACTGATTCAACTATTATATTCAATTGTTACCTATCAATTATATTTTATATTGTTGATATTTTTTTATATTCTCATTCATATTGGTTGTCTCTGTATGAATATTGTATGTCTTGGGATTGAATTGATAAATAAATAAACCCGGACCGCCTGGGTGGGAGGCAAACGTTGTAACACCACGACCACTTCGTGCATAGCCCTATAGGTGTTCACGGGGATGATTAGATCCATGCCAATATACGGTTCAACAGTGTGGTTAATCAGTCATAACTGTCGATGACGCTCAGGCTGCTGAGTGACATCCAAAGGTTGGCAAGACTGAGTGTTACCGGTACCATGAGAACAATCCCAACTGCATTTCCAGATGGACTCATCACCATAAGAGATGCTAGGTTTGTAACTCATAAACAACATTCGAACAAACACTTAAAACAACCATACCCGGTAAATAAGACTGGAAGAAGGGCTCATCCGCAATAGCGGAGAAGACTTGGTACACTGACGGCTCAAAGTCTATCTTGTCCTATGGTATAATAGGTTGGGGAGGCCTATATAAACAAGTTTCAAAACCACTTACATCAATTCAAAAGTATACTTTGAAGATTATTTTCAAGAAGCCTTTTGATTATTCTTCTAAAATTCTTTTTGAACAATATGAAATTTTAACTGTTGAACAATTGTTTTATAAAGCATCGACAGCTTACATAAGAAAAAATCTACAATTTGAAAATCGTATACAACATAAATATGAAACAAAGAATAAAATGGATGGCTGGATATCAACCGAAATAATTTCTACAACTTTAATGCAACAACATGCCATTTATAAAGGTAGAAAGATTTATAATAAATTACCTATTTCTTTAAAAAATAATAGTTATTCTGGATTTAAAAGTAAAATCAAACTGGTTGATTGAGGATTCAGAAAATTTGAAAAATTATTTGTATGTGAAATAATATCATTATTATTATTTTTATTACTAATATTATTTTAAAATGTACCTATTTAAATTTTTTTGTCATTGTTTTTATATATTCAAGATGTGACCAATTATTAATTTTTACTATTTTTCTTTCTTTGTATGTATATATATTATGATTTTTCAGTATTTTTATATATTATGATATATAATTAATTACCTTTATTAATTTTACATGATCATGGACAAGTTTTAAAACTTATTTGATCATGTTTTCATGAAATATTAATGACTTTTATTATATTTCAAACTACGTATTTGTCATTTTCAAACAAATAAATAAAATAAAATATACAGGTCTAAAAGGAGAATTAGAATCTCGATCAGTCTAGCAGAGCACGCAACTATATTTCAGGCCATAGAACACGGTGTCAGAGATATACTAAGGCAAGAGGCTGAAATTAAAGCAATTGACAATATTCCACAGGCTATCAGTGATCGTTTTTTTGCTGTCAGGTTGGTAATGAATTTTGGGTTTTAATATTTGAAACACTGTATTTTGATACACTGACATGTGCCATGTGTCAGCAATGACAAATGTCAAATTATTATAACCAATCCCCAGCCAATAATAATTTGACATTTGTCATTGCTGACACATGGCACATGTCAGTGTATCAAAATACAGTGTTTCAAATAATAAAAGCCAAAATTCATTTCCAACCTGACAGCAAAAAACGATCACCGATAGTCTGTGGAATATTGTCAATTGCCATTTACTCAGACAGACAAGAAGATATAGAAGCGCTTAGCAATGAACAGGACTGGTTTCCTTGACACGTTCGTACGCGACGTTTGGCAGTTACTCGCTCACACGACTGAAACAAGCAGTGTCTTATTTTTGTCATCATAATGGAAAAAGACTTGGCAGTGGCTACTTTGCTTATAGAAAAGGGAAATGATGTTTTATTATAATAATAATAATAACGTTTATTATTCCCAAGATACAATAATATGTTTACAATAGGGAACCTTAAGAACCATTGTTAATAGATACATACATAGTAAAAAAGCAGTAAAAGCAGAATATTTGTGAGGAGAAATGAATATGCGTAGACCATGATAAATATTGATTAATGTATAAACCCAAGAATTTAATTACATTGGAATATTTGATCATATAAATTTTTCAACGAATGGGAATTTCATAAATATCGGATAAAGGTCTTTTAGATACATACATATATAAGGATTTCGAATAATTTAACGTCAGTTCATGGAAAGAGAGCCATGGTGATAATATATTTAAATCGCTCAATATACAAGTGCCGTGTACTGGATGGAATTTATGTAGATAAGAAAAAAAACTGGACCCAGTATTGATCCTTGTGGCACGCCACATAGTACAGTTTTGCTGGGGCTCGTTTCTTCTCCCATATACACAAACCGCTTTCTATTATAATTTAGAAACCAAGTGTGTACACGTCCCCTTATCCCTAAATTATATAAAGAGCCCAATAATATATTATGATCAACAGTATCAAATGCCTTTTTCAAATCAAGTGACAAGAGTGCACAGGTTTTATTAGAGTCCACCTCCATCTCGAAATGAGTAACTACATTCACTGCTGTTGACTCCCTATCACAAGACTTGAGAAAGCCATACTAATATCTGTAGAGATAATCGATAGATTTTAAATAATCACATAATCTTACATTCATAATTTTTTCAAGAATTTTGGAGAAAGTGGGTAAAACAGAGATAGGCCTGAAGTTTTCAATTTCATTTTTTACCACCTTTAAAAATCGGTCTAACTTTGGCAATTTTAATTTTTTTCTGGAATGATTCCTGTTTTGAAGGATATAGTTATCAGCTTAGTTAATAAAGGGGTTAATTCTGATTTTACTGCATCAACAAGTTTGACACTGATTTTATCAAATCCGGGAGCTTTCTTATTGATCAAACTATCAATCACTTCCTCAATTTCTTCTTCATCAACAGGTTCTAAAAACATTGAAGATGAATTGGAAGTTTCGAAATTTTTCATTGGTGACGTTGGAATAAGAGCAGCTAAATTTGGTCCGACTTGTATAAAGTATTCATTGAAAGCTTTACAAATTTCACTCTGAATTTCAATTTTCTTTCCACCTACTGTAACGTACTTCATTGTTTAATTTTTCTGTACTTTCTTGTTATGAATTAAGCCATTTATAACATTCGATGTAGTTTTTGGAGACGCATTAGTAAATTCTGATTTATAATACTTTTCTTTTGCTTGTCTGATAGTTGTTTTGGTCAACTTATTATAATATTCATAAAGGTCAGATATCTCTTGATTTCCAGGATTTTTCTTCTTTTTATAATAAAACTTGTCTCGTACTTTCATCTATTTTGCAATGTTTCCATTAAACCAAACTTCAGAATTTTCTTGAAGTCGAATAATTTGTTCAAGAGTGCATTTTTTGAATACATCTAGTAATTTCTCATAAATTTCATTTGGATCCTCACATCTGCGTATGCTTTCATTAAGAATGTTCAATTCACTTTTCAGTTTATCAATATCTGTTTTTTCAATTCGCTTGAGAATTATTTTCTTCGTTTTTGTTTTATTTCCTACAGTGATATCAGTAAGTATTAGTTTGTGATCACTAAGTCCGCCATTGATGATGGACATTTCAAAACTTAAATTAGAGTTAGTTACCATGTGTCTATCTATCGTTGTCGTCGACGGTCGCAAGGAAACCAGTCCTTTACTAAAGCGAATAAAAAGTCCATGTAAAAATGAATACAAACAAAAACACGATAATGGTGGAATAATCTAAGAATGAGGCAGGCAAAAAAGTTCGAACCAACATTTTTCAAATTGGTTGTTTTCAAAAAATCATCAGTTAATAAATATTTTTAACTTTGAGATGTTTGTTTTTGATGTACCATTACACCAGGATATTTGTTATTTTCGCAATCTCAGTCCACTGTATATTCATTACCTTTCCTCAGTTATATTTCATCATCAAAATATTGCAAGACAAGGATATCAGTGAGGACTCAGTAATGTGTTTTGGGAATCTAGCTGCGTATGGAGCCAGAAAATTCAGGATGAGTTCACAGCAAAGCTCGATATTCGAAGGACCATTGCTACATATATTCCAGCTGTACCGGATAAATAACCATCTACTGATACTGTACGCTACGAGAATGTGGCAGAGCCTCATAGACAGGAATAATAACACCATGCATTTTCTTTCACCAAGGTACGTATAGTCTATTCCATTTGTTTGAAAAGCTATCTGCTACAGATGAGTTCAACATTCTTGTGGATGGTGATAATTCAGATACCACATGGAAATTTTAGGTTTTCCACGATTCTACAAAAACCATTTAATTTAGATAGAGTTGAGAAAAATGTGGTTGCCGTTTGAAAAAACTGATTCACACAATTTTCAAAATAGCCGAATTTGGTGCCAATTTCTGAGCACCTCGTATATTTTTTTTGATAAGATTCCAAAGATCAAGAAAGGTTCAGGTCTCATTCGGGCAAATTCTAAAAATTTAAAACAAGTATAAATATTATGTTCAAATTCATCGTAGATTCTGAATATCCAATAAAACAGGGTGTTCCGTTTAAAAAAACATAGCTGGGGGTCCACTTCCGTTATAACCTGAAGTGGTAGACAACTTAAAATTTCAACTGAAACGAGTTCCTCGGAACACTCCCGTACACAACATTTCAGAAAAATACTCCCAGTAGTTTTCCATATACATATCGACTCAGCTCATCATGGTACACCCTGTACTTCAAATAATGGTGAGTAACTGACGGAAAGTTATAGAAATTATCAAAATATTTGATAGGTGGTTTATTATTATTTTTTCCTGAAAGTTACTCTCCAAAAGCCAAAGGCTGGCCGGTAGCTCAGAGGCTAGGATATCTGGCAGTACTATTGTTCGAACTGTCATAAGAATCAGACGTGCTTATAGTGTTAAGCAATTTTCAACCATATTAGTAGCACCATCTGACTTGCCGACCGTGCAGCGGCTCTAAATCGACCTTCTTGGTAGATTCAGGGCAAATTCCATCTTCGCTAAACAACCTGTATCTACCACCGATGTCACCTTTACCACGTCGACTACCTCGGGTAGCAAGTCTGACCGAGAGAAAGTAAACGTTGAAATCCATGCAGACATCGAAATTAAGCCCTCCGCGAGTGATAGAGATACAGAGCCCCTTCAGAGCAACAAAGACGCTAAAGTGCTCCCTGAAGTGATAGTGACATTATTAAACCCCTCCCAAGTGACAGAACACTTCCTAGTGATACCAAGTCCCTGGAATTATCTTCTTCTTTTGCGGTAAGTGCGCCGGAGGAGGAAACAAAACCTCCACAGCCACAAACAGTGCCTCAGGAGGCCGGAAACACCAAGGGTGAGTCACTAGCGGTATGGATAAGGGATGTGACTGTCCCAAAAAATGGAAACTGTTGTGAACGTACCTAAGGAAAAATTCGGCATCAATCAGAGGGTCTTCGAGGATCGTGGCGTGTAGCCCAGCTGACAGTAAGAACCTGGACATCTGTGATGTTACCCTTGAGGACATTCCCTTCGCCGACAGAGATTGCACCTCCTCGGTGCAATCCGACGATCTCCAACAAACCCATATCAGCCATATCAGCTCCAGACACAATCATGGACCCACATTCACCGGAGCCCCAGGTGCAGAATAACACCCAAGAAGGCAGTAGAGATATTACCTTCCCCCACCTACCAGCAGACCGAGAATCACAGCGAGAGAGAACCCCCTTTCCCCATCAATCCAAATAAGCATCGGAGGCGGAAAACCAACCCTCTCCCCACAATGATGCTCCTGACCTTAGTGACTTGGCCTCAAGCAGGGATTCAGAGAAAGTCCTGGAAAACATGATAAGTCGGGTTCACGGAAGTTTCCAAAACTGTTCGGAAACACAGGCTTTCGAAAATCCCGATAAATGTGTTCAACACACTTCCCAAACATGCAACAATGAAACCAGTTATCACGTTCAGAACACTTTCAGTAGTTCTCTGCCTGGGAAAGCCGACAACGATGTACACTTCACTTTCCGAAACTCAATGGAAAGGGTGTTGTTGAACGCAATGGAAATAATGCTGAACGGAGAAGCCAGGTCAGAGCTGTTCATTAACACTTTTCAAAGTGCTTTAGAAAACATAGAAGGGGCCCAAGCCATCACTGCCTTTCAGCGAAGTATGATAGCTACACAGCAAGAGGCGGGAACAAGCCAATCACAGAAACGGCAGAAAATGCACAAATATCGTCTCTTTCGCAACTGGTTGGCTTCTAAAGAGCCATTCTAAGAATGAAAACCAAGAAAGAGGAAAATACCGCCAGGAAACGGGCAGAGCAGGAGGAAAAATTAAAAAAGCAAAAGGAAGGTGTAGAAAGCCAGCAGAAAAGATAGCGGAGCAGGTCCAAGAAAATAACCGTCTTCCGCAAGCGAGAGCTAGAGAATTACCGCGCAAGGTACAATTCTCTAGCTCAAACTCTGACAACTCTGAACTGAGGGGACGAAGATTCAATAAGAGATTCAAAGAAAGGATACCACCAAAACAGAATCGCTAATTCAAGTGATGTCAACAAAACGGCCTGGAATGTAATATCTGAATTTAGCAAGAAGAATAAGAAAAATCGTCACCCTATAATTATAAAAAAGATTAAATGACTTATGAAGACCCCAATGAGGTATCACATTCATTTAATGATTTTTTTATAAATAATAATAATAATAATAATACTCCCTCATAAACACTCGTTTTTTATTGTGCCTGTGCGGGTAGAGAACGGCTATTATTATTATTTGCCGTGTCGCTCCAGGGCGACTTTTTGATGTTTTAGGTGATGTATTGACTTTTTAGCTGTAGGAAAACCCGGAAAACCTACAGCAAGCACCACCTCGGGTGGTCGGTGTGCACTCCAAACTAGCACTAGACGAGATTGGTATCTAGACAACCCACAATACACTTGCTTTTCAACAAGGCATGCGGTTGCCCATCGATCCGATTAAAGTATTTGAGAAAAAATCTCTTGTACCTACATCGGGCTCGAACCGACTATCGCTATGCTGGAGTTTCGAACGGCATGTGCATAAGACCGCTAAGCCACCGACCACCATTACAAGCCATAAACAATTGTGTGAGTGAGAAACGTAGTATATCCAATGATATTAAGATAGATATGAATGAGTCCTCATATTTTCTTCAACCCTTCAACTGTCCTCGAATTGAAAACAGTATTAAAATATAAACTGAAAAATAAGAATAAGATGAATATAATAATATAATCAAGGCATGTTTAGAAAATATTAGTGAACCTCTTACACACTTAGTAAATTTGTCCTTTCTGAATGGTGAGCTTCCCCAATGTCTGAAAGTTGGAAAAATTAGAATGGATTTCCTCATTTTTAAAACACCATCTTCAATACGTATGTGTACCAAATGTTCGATCTCAGAATGTTGGTTTCATCAATTCGAAGAGTAAACCCATTAATATTGGTGTCCCACAAGGTTCTGCCTTGGGACCAATTTTATTCTTACTTTATTCCAACGATCTGAATAAATTCTTGCAAGGTGTACACATAACAATGTGAGCAGACGACAAGTCATTGATAGTATCACCCAAAAATTAAATTCGTATGCATCAAGAAACAGAAAAAGCTTTAGAACTGATGCAGAACTGGTGCAGCACCAAATCTCTGCATTTGAACGCGCAGAAAAGTCATAATATGAGATTCCATAAGTATCAAAGACACTGCGATCCTGACAGAATTCAGATGAATGATGTATATATTGGTAGTTCAGATGTCTTATTGGAAAATATATATTATTATTAGGAGCAGAAATTTAGCTTTTCAAATTTAATAAGTTGGTTTAATGTCATATTATTTTTGCTTCTATACAATTTTGAGGATGGTGTACCTATCCCAAGCTTTTCCAAACATAACTTTTTTCACTTTATTCATTAATAATTCCTTTTTGTTTTTGACTACACGGTGACCATACCGTTATTACATATCGAGAGGTAGTATGCGCGTTATATAACAACAATTGAATGTTTTTTTTTTAGAAATTGTATTTCTCTTATTGGATTCCTATAAGTGAATTAATAGAATATTGAATTTTTTCTATACGATTCTAAATATTTTAATCATTGTCAACCATCAGACCCAAATATTTGTGTTTGTCAGCTTCGATAATAGTTCTGAAACTCAAGATATGCTCAAGACGTTTTATATTTCCAGGATATTCCTTCGAGATTGCAACTATGGGTTAAATATGCCTCAATGCCAGGAGCAAGATAAAGCATTTTTCAAAACAGTGCGACATCTTGTTTATGAAATAGCATTGAGTACTTTCATCGACTATATGATATGTCGGTAAGTTACATTTGGAAAACGGAAAAGATGAGACAATAGTACATTGTGAATCTAGTAGTAAAAGCAATACATTACAGGACGACAATGTGAATTATTTGCCGAGGCGTTTAGCCGAAACCAACAATCATTGAAGTCTAGGAATGTGCTTTTACTACGAGGTACACATACTATTTTTTCTGAAAACGCAATCAACATTATCATAAATAAAGTTATTTTTATGAATGCATAACAATTTTTGATTGCCATCTTATTGCCTATGAAATCGTTTCCTCGACAATCACTGAAGAAAACAGCAAAAACGTCGGTGACCATTTAGATACCTAACTAACATAAGAGATAAATTTAGATTTGACAAAGAGAATGACAACATAAGTATTTATTTATTTATTTATCAATTCAATTCCAAGAAACATACAATATTTATACAGGGACAACCAATATAAATAAACATATAAAAAAATATCAACAATATAAAATATAATTGATAAATATATCAAAATGGTTGTAATGAATGTTCCAATGTGTAATAATGTGAGTTGGTTAAAATTGTTGAAAATTATTAAAATTGTTATATCCGTCAACCGTAGATTAATTTACTGCAGTAGGTATGTTGCTTAGCAACGGACTAAAATACGCGATTAACATATTCTGAGGTCTGAAGTTGCGCCAAGAAATTAGGCATTCTTGAGCAATTTCGGAAATTGTCCTTATATAGATGGTTTGGTAACCAAAGAAATATTTTATTAAAAAAATATTCAAGCAGAATTATCAATACATGTTTCTCGACAAGAATATTTCCAGATTAAATGAAACATGCTTCAGTTTGAACAAACGTTGTGATCCTCGAAATACTGGTAATTATAGCATTACTGAGCATTTTCTCAAAAATTATTGGAAAAATTTTGAAAAAACGTATGGTTAATTTCATTAATGAAAAATACGCGTCTGATGGAAATCAATTTGGATTTCAAGAACAGTGATACTCAATCAGCAGCATTACAAGTAACTGATAAACTTTCAGGATTCTTCTGAAACATTTGGAGTTAATGAATTATAGGCATTGTGAATGGTCTTCTTAAATCATACCTATTAATCAGAACTACCAGCATCAAATCTCATAACTTCGACACTGACACAAGCTTTTCATTAATTGGGGAAATATTACCAGAATGAGTTCAGAAGGTAAGTACACCATTTTTGGAGACGACACAGTGATTTTGTTTAACTCCGACCTTTAAATTTTACAAACTATGACCAACGGAGATAAGAAAAATATGAAGGGTGGCTGTCATTAATTTTCCAACAACTGAATGAACCAAAAATCAATCTGAATTTGAAAATAAAAATGATATTTTAGAGCAAACTTCGCAGATAAGGCATCTAATAATATGGATTGATGAAAATTTGAACTGGGACAAACATATCGAAGTGGAAATGAAAAAAATGTCTGTTTTTATTGGGGCCTTAGAAGTCTCAAACTCACTCCTAAAATTACATATATGATTCTACATTCTCATAATATAAGTAGATTTACCTGTCATATAGATATTTGGAGAACGTTTTAAAATAAATAAAATCCAGGGTTTCATCGAGACGAGAAATCTCGTCTCGAATGCACTTTCTCGTCTCGATCATCGAGACGAGAATTAAACAAACTCTCATCTCGATGTTTTTCTCGAAGACAATTCCTCGATCTCGATTCGAGAGTCTCGAAAACAAAAACTGAATGTTATTAAGAAATGCTATGTATAGGTTATAAGGTATAACACAAGGCCAGGGCTGCACCAAAATACAGGGTATTAAATTTTTTCTATAAAAAAATATGTTAAAATACAGAGGCTAAATGCTATGAACTAAAAGCCACGTATAACAAAAAACCACCAAGTATCAGCACAAAAATAAAAAATATTTTTCCAAAAAATTTAAATGAAACGAATCCTTGAAGTTTTTATTTAATCTTTTATTCTCTCAAATTCTTCCTTCTTTACACTAACACAATGTACAGACCCTATATCATACGTTTTAAATTATTTTTTCTACATTCATGCAAAAAGCAAATCTTTATTGAACTATATTTAGTGGAAAAAGAAGCTCTTTATTGCACTCGTCTGTCATTCTACTTCAACGTGCTGTCATCATGATAAACATAAACGTTCAAACCCACTACATATTTAGCAGATATTCTGTGAGATTGGCCATACATTTTAAACAGCTACATATTTTATATTATTTTGTATTATTTTTAGCAGTCAGAGTTCTATGTTCTAAACCGTCTATCTGCATAGAGCAAACTGTCTGTACTATTAGTAGGGGAGCCCACGATGCTAAATGGGGATTTACTCGAGCGTCATAGTGACGTATTAGGTTGCAAAGTTTAGATGATAAAAAGAAAAAAATGTTATATAATATATACCTTTTCATCGGTGGGGAAAGCGGCTATAGATTTTTAAATATGTAAAGAAATACTGTTGCATGGACATACTCGAGCGCGTCAGATATTGATAGCATCAATGTCCTACGTATTTTTAATAATGTACGTATGTTAATCTGATCATTTGCATAATGCGGGTGGTTGTACGTAAGGGTTAAAAATGAAAAAAAAAAAAATTTAATCGAGCGCGTCAGGTTTTCTAAGGGGGTGTTAAGTGCACCAAAAAAAAGCTCTCATTCAATAATCTGACGATTTCGATCTGACGCAAACTCGCGGCCATTATTATAATGTGCAAAAAAAATTCGCCATTTTGAAATACTCAAGCGCGTCAGATTAAGATATATGTTGTTCATCTTTGCGTTCTAGACGTGCTGTCTCATAATCTGACGATTATCTAAAGGGATTCGCCTAATCTGATGAAAAAAAAAATTTTTTTTCAATTTTTTAAATCATTGAACTTAATTAATTGAGAAGCTCAGGAAATAGCATGCAAATAAATAAGTGTATGTTTTTTGAGTAGAATACTTGTATTTATAAGAAAATAATTTTTAAAAAAATGCCCAAAAAAATTTAATTTTTTATAATTAATTGATTAATTAATCATCATCTTCACCAGTAGAATTATCTTCCTCTTCTGGGTCGAATTCATCTTCAGATTGCGTATCTGTAACAAAAAGTCATGAAAATATTTAACAATATTTTTTTTTATGAATAACGTGTTTTTTTAATTATTGAAGAAAAGAAATACCTGATTCTGGAGTATCCTCAAGAATATCAGGTGTTATGACTACATCTTCGTACGCTTTTGCTCCGTGGCCACGTTTTTCAAACTCTCAATAGTTTTTAATCTGTTGACAGCTAAGCGAACTTCACGACCATGATGCCGTTTACGTTGTTTTTCGCAAATGAAGCAGACTTGTGATGCTGAATCGTTATGAGCGACAGGCTCATCTGTGCTAAATGAATTATTGGAATCCTCAAAGCCTTCTTGAACGTTACTAGATCCTCCCGCTCTGAAAATTTTATAATAATAATATAAGTATAATATATAATTAAAATATTGGTAAAAAAAAATAGATTATTTCATATCGTATCTTATAACGGATTAATAGTTTTGTCGATGCAAGAAATAATTAATGTTGTTTTCGTAAAATAATAATTTTCTTTGTCTAAAAGTTTAACTAAACAATTTAATCAATGAAAAAAAAATTTTTATAAATACTTATGAGACTAAGTTAACAGACACTTGACAATTGTTTGTTTTTTTCTTAAATAAACTAGACATAGAAAATCATTTATAAAAGTCACATTTATAATTTTTCAGAGCTTCTAAAGATGAAGTTTTTAAATTAAATTTTCTTGCTATAATTTGTTTGTTAAAAAAATTCTAAAAATTATCAAATGTCTCTCAATTTCAGTATCATAAATATTTACTATATGAAGTCATATTAGCACTTACTCATCTATCGATGTACCAGCAACCTCAGTAGACAAGGAATCAACAGTACCACGTGATTCAGAGCACTCTCCAGAAACAGCATGTATTTCGGAGCTATTTCCGGAAACTTCCGATGCATTGTCACGTTCCACTACACTTTGCTCTTTTAAATACTGAACCTCTGGCGGTATTTTAATTGCTGTAAATAATTTATAGCACTGTGCGTGATAAGCTTTATTTAATGAAGATTCTATCGACAATTCGAGATTATCGTACGTTGATCGAGATTTTCGAAGAACCGGTTTGCTCCGACGATATTCTAAACTATTTACACATTTTTTTAATGTTTCTAATGTAAATTTAATTGTTTTTTGTAAAGTTGTTTCACCACAAAATACGCACTTTAAACTAATATCACTCATATTAAATGTTTATAAACTTTAAGTCACATTACTAATATTAAATTAACAAAATAAATCGAAACGTTGGAAACACGTTGATAAATATCACGCTACGAACGAGTCTCTGTGATCAGCTGTGATGGCGTCGTGGCAATAAAATCCAGAGTGGGGACGGAGTGAGAGAGTAAGAGATAGAGAAAAAGTGAGAGAGAAGTAGAAATGCGGAGAGGGAAATATAGGTATCACCCAGCTGCACGAATTAAACTTTATCGACGATTTTTTATTATTTCGGCTTGCGGAAATCGTCAGATTATATATTTTTCGTTATCCTTGAATTATTTCCTTCAAAATAAAAAAAAATTTGGCTACGCTCGAGAATGTCGAGATAACGTTTTTTTTTTACAACTTTGCTGCCCTCCCCTTTCTTTACGTCACTCTCAAATTGTCAGATTAGTGGAATATACACTTTTTAGCATGTAATTAACTCACCCTACCTTAATCTGACGCGCTCGAGAATTTCTACTGATCAATTTTTTTTAACTAATCTGATCCTTTATCCTTCACGGGCGGCCTTATATATGGGGCTCATATTTGGTGGAGGTACTTAACCGGATACAAGGTATCGCCCTGTATATTAATCTGCCGCGCTTTAGTAAATCCCGAAATCCCCGCTTGGGCTCCCCTACTATATGACCACACCTCGTGATAACATACGCGCTCATGGCTACTATGATTTTGATTTTTATAATGCAACTGTGGTTATATAAACGTCAGTCTCTCTCTCTCTCTGTATTTATTGGACCTTGCTTCCTATTGGCGCACTTGTCCAGCACTCTCCCCACTACGTAGGGATCCGCCCTACCCCAGCCTGGTTACTGGCGTGAGTAGTGGGGACTTCGTCAGGGGGTGGAGGGGGAATCTTGCTCAAGGCAATGCCTCCACCCAAAGAAAATAAAAAAAAATTTTTTTTGTTGATTGCACGTTTAACCACGGTTAAAAAACTGTTGTGTACGGCAGACGTCACAAACACTTAAAAATTGGGTGATTGCACGTACTAAAGACGGCAGACATCACAACACAAACTACACTATAACATTCACACACATGTACTTGACTTGAGACACGAGAACGCCGTCAGTCCTCCACCATTGTCAGAAGTCGAATGATAAACGTCAGTCAAAATTTAATTCTGACAATTACAGAACTGAAAGTTTTAAAATGAGTAATATTAATGGAAAATTAGATTATGGTGATGAATAATTATTTATTTAAATTGCGTATTTCATTTTCCTTCACCTAGTGCCGCACCTACATGAATAACTCTTTGCTTTTTGCATGAACGTAGAAAAAATGTTGCATGCAACTCGTGCAAAAAATGTTTATTGCACTCGACGTGTTGTCCAACTCGGCCTAACGGCCTCGTCGGAAAATTTCACGTCGAGTGCAATAAACACCTACTTTTTGCACTCGTTGCGAAATATTTTGTTGATTTATTGAATGTTTGCATATTTGCATAGCCAACTTTTAGAGCAATTTTAACTTCAACAATCGAGAAAAGCGACGTTGTCAGTTCTTTTTAAATTTCTGCAAACGAAGTGAAAATTTCATTTGTGTCGTGATTAGGTTTTAAAAATATCAACGATTCTAGAATCTTGTTATTTGTCAGATATTTTTAATAAAAAATATGATTTAGAAGATAACACGACACATCATTTCAATATAGGTAATTCTTATTTCAATGATTTGAAAATATGGCACGCTTTCGGTGTGTCTATTTCTTCTGGATGCCCATGTTTTCGGCCATAGACCTAATTTCTGAACTTAAATATGGGGATCCAACCTAACCTTACTTAGCTATCTAAGTTGCTGGTAATTTGACCACTAATTAGTCAAAGCACCATTGGAAGGAGACATTTTTTTCGTTGTGTTCTCAATATATTAATTATAGTAATAATAATACTCCCTCATAACCCTTATAAACCCAAAGGCATAGCCAGTGCGGGTAGAGGACGGCTATTATTATTATTTGCCGTGGCGCTTTGGGCGATTTATTGATTTTTTGGTGGCGTGTTCACTTTTCAGCTGTACAAAAACCCGGAAAACCTGCAGCACCACCCGGGGTAGTCGGAGCAAGCATCAGACGTCGAAATTAGAATCTAGATAATTCATATCGCCTATCGACTCCGATGGAATTGAGAAAAATTTTCTCACATTCCAGAATTCGAACCTGACCAAGCGCTAGTAGAAGTGTCAACGGTCGACAAATGAGTAAATAAATAAATAATAAGGTTTTTATTTCAAAGTTGTTTGTCAGTTCTACATTAGAATTGATATACTTATTCATTACTCCTTCACACTGCAGCTCAACCATTCCCCGAGGAGGGCTTAGGAGAGAGGAGGATCGGGAGGATGCACGAAAATCACCTCCCTCTACCCCTAACCATTTCTGGCCAGACGGAGGGGGTGCTTGTGCCAAGTGGTACACAGAGAGTCCTGGTGAGAGGGCGCTGGTATCCGCCTTTGCTGGTGTTGGCGAGGAGTCGAACATTCCAACTCATAGTGGTGGTGGTGCGAATAATCCATGCCTCTTGCAAAGCTTATGCATGTCGTTCGTTTACATTCAATGTAGATACTGCTTTGTCTATGTTTGGTCAGAGGTGGTTATTTCGTGCTAACCCCGGAAAAGGCTTATGCAAAATCCGGGTATTTCGCTTTCTAGCTATAGATAACTTGGTTCCCTGTGAAACCGGTTCTTCCCATCTTTCTTAGAAGATGGCCAACGATTGATATATCAGCCCGCCGTGTTTGCGGGGCTGATTATCATTTATTCCGAGCCTAGTATAATGTCTCTGGTTAACGAACTTTTGGGAAGGTGGAACCTGTAGAATTTCTCCGACACGTTTCTAACATGTGTCGGGATGGAGTCGACGCCAGCAAGGGCGCTCAGAGCATCCAGTGGTATGTCAAAGTCAAAGTCAATGTCAAAGTCAATATATAAATGTATCTGTGTATCAGTGATGATACGAAGTTCTTTGTTCTGGATCCTGTTCAACCTCATAAACGAAGTCTTGGGCAGGATGCAGAACACTGGGCAAGGCATTATCTTTGCCTTAAGGTGGGCGTCTGATGTCGTGTATTGCGACATTTAATTGTATTGAGAAACGGTAACACATAGAGAGTTGAAATTTGGAAGGTGAACTCAAAAAAGATTGGAGTACAGAGTGATAATATTGAGATTTTTTTCATTTTGAATTTTAAGATTATTTTGGTCAGCATTTGAGGAAAATAAGCCAATACTGGCTTCTGTTTTATGTCAATGTAAATATTGATAAAAATAGTGCTATTTTTGATTGAAAACGAATCTCCAGACAATATCGTTTGGGAGATTAATTCAAAGTTAGAAATGGGCTAGGAATAGCCAAATTCGAACATATGGCGCGAAACAGTTCCTACTTTACCAACATTCTTACTCATTTCCTAGTTCGGCAGTTTTCGGATAGAAAGCGCCATTGTATATTTCATTCATTCAGTTTCCTCAATGAGACGGAATGTGATTTTGATAACATCGGTAGGAGGAGCCAGGTCAAGTAAATGAAATAAAGAAAGACGTTGTGTTGTTTGTTATCCCCAAATCAATCATAAGCGTATCATGGAGTGCAATTTGAGGATGCATAAATAAAAATCAACAATCAATAACGGGGTTTAGAGTTTCAATATATAATACAACGAAACTTCTCCTGGCACATGCGAAGTAATTTTTCTGAACTTCTTGCTCAGGATGCTGTAAGTAGGTATATTTCGCAGTTAATTTATTCAATATTTCTGAAAACGCTCACATTTCTTCGAAATTTTATTGAACTTGTCTTGTTTGTTTTTCTGTTCACTTATTTATTGTAAGTTCAGGTGAAATCTTTCAAGTGAGTTTTAACCCACCTATAGTTGCCCGATCATCATGAAATTGGGTAGGTGTTTATGATTCCGATGACAATGTATTTTGAAGGGTAATGCCACCAGAAACATATATTCCTGGAGCTCATCAGATTTTTTGAGTTATGGATTTATTATTCTAGAGGTGGAAAGAAATATCTTTCTTCATTAAAATTGTTCCTGGCTCTACAGGGTGAGCTACAGAAATGTTTGAATGTCTAACGCCAAATATGGAAAATAGTATTTGCTAATGGATTTTTCTTCATTTATAATGCTTTGAAAATTATTGATTGGCTTCGAATATATCAGTTATGGTGTAGGTACCTACTTACAGAGTGAGGCAGAAAACTCCTTTTTATTAACTCGTTTATTGACTTCTCGCCAAAATGTGGTATTTCCGTTGACCTTCTCGAAGCATATTCTAACAAACTGTTCTGAATACATTTCACACAGTGAGCAAAAAAAATTTGTTACTTATGGGACATAATATGAGTGGATTGTTTGATAATTCACAGGGAATAAAGGTAAACTTTTGTCTACTCTTACGTGTATCATTTGGCAAAAGTTCCGGAGGATATACTCAAAAAATCAGAATGGGAAAGTATCTAGAAAAATATTTAGTACTTTCTGAAAAATAGTTCGGTTTCTGCGATGGTAAATCTACACAGAACGCACTATTATTCCAATAATAAACAGAGGAAAATACAATTTTTTTGAGTTTTTCGACAAAACGCAATTTTTAAAAATATTGAATTTACTGCCAGATGTGCACTATCCTCAGGAAGAAATTTGGAGAATTTCTTGCATGTCATATAGATTGAAACTCCGGACCAGTGTCATATCCTTTTTGTTCGGAACTATGACATTAGCCTTCGAAAATTATTTAAAAAAAAACTTTGTGACGTATGTTATTGTAGTATATTGACGAATATTCCACTCATGCTGAGATATAATAGTTACAGGTCACGAGATGTACTCCTCAAAACACCTCTAGAGCGTTAGATTGAGTGGTGTTTTACGGATATATATCGAATAAGGATGTAAGTAGGTATTAGATTATTTTCATTTGGTCGAGTGGTATTCGGCTAGACTACATCACGGATCCAGATATTATTATAACCTTTAACAATTCAAAGGTATTAGAAAAAAGACAAAAGTCGATAATTTTATGAGGAATAAAGTAGTACCTATATTGTGCAATTAGTGCAGAAAATATCCACTTTCGCACGTGTTGCACCATTATACTTTTCCGACGACCTACTTGAAAAACAAAATATGATGGATTTAAAAAAAATTGAAAAAGAACGTTCATCTACCTACAAATCATTTTACAAGAAAACCTAGTTCTATAATTTGAATTTTGTAAAAAAAATATCAAAATCTGCATTTTTTGTAAAGAGGGCAGTATCAAAATTGAGCTGGTGATGGTTGTTAGATAACGAAACGTCGGACAGTAAAACTGACATCATCACATCAGCTTGACGATAACACCAGAAAAAAATAAAATAAATGAGCAAAAAATTCAGTGTGTCCAGAAAATTGTGTGATTTTTTTTTAAATTTTACTTCTTTTATGCAGTTTTCTCTCATTGAATTGAAACTGTATAACCGTTTCCGATATCCCAGTGATGGTCAACCTCTTAGATTATATAGGTAGGTATGAAGGGGTAACGCAAAATTAAATTTACTTGTTACCGTTCAAAAGTATTTTATATATTTGACATATCTTGTTTTTCAGGTTGGTTGTAGGAAAGGTATAGGCTAGAAATCGCACGTTAAAAGGTAAGACCTCGTTATTCCTTAGCTCGCACAAGTTTTGACTTCGGAGGGCTGTCGTTCGTAGGGAGATGACAGCTGGTTAACGAAAAAAACAACAACAACAATTTACAATTCGTCGGAAACTGGATATTTCATACTAGTGTTACGAGCCGTAGGCGAGTGGTTTGTGTAAAATATCTTATTTTCCGCACTAGTTGCAGAATATTATTCTATTTTCATGAAAATTGAATTAAGCACCTCATTATTGAATATTTCACTTACCTGACTTCAACATGTTTTTTCCAAAACACTACGCACCTTTGAAATGTTCGATATAAAAATGTCCAAAAATTAATAAAACACTAAATCACTTTTATCCAAGGTAGGAAGATAAAAAATATTCAAGTCGTTGAAAATTAATTAATTTCATAAAAATCGGTTCATTTCCAACAAATTATTCAAACAAACTTACACAACAGTCGCAATCAAAATACCTATATATGAACCAATCTACCTACCAGGGATTTAAAACTAATAAAAACTTGGTTGACAATGGGAGATTTTCAAAACATTCACTATGAAACAAATATCAAAAACAAAATCCAATAACGTGCCGCTGCCACTGGCGCTCAAGGAATTTAGTCCATGATAAAGTATGTTTTCCTTATACTTCTCACGACAACGCAATAAATAGGTGGGCTATTCTCGAATAGTTCGATTTTAATTATCTGCTTAAAAATAGGAGAGAGAAATATATTTCATATGTATTGATGTGAAACAGAAAATCGAAATCGCATACGTACGAACTCGAGAATAGGACACCTGCTGGCATGTTGCCAAGTGCCCCAATACACTAATCTCTAGGCTCATTTTAATTTTTTGCCGCTATTTGACCTGATAGTAATGAATATAACAACGTCGATTTCTATTTTCCAAAAAAGTTGATTTGGAATAAGTATATAACGAATCATTTCTTCTTGAATAATCTCCAAACCAAACGGTAATTATTAGTCCAAGAGATGTATTAGGTATACGGAATATGTGATATTATTGGCAACAAGGCTCATCGGCTTCTTACTAGCGTTTGTAAAGAGTAGTACCACTCTAGATAATTATCTACGGTGGTAGGAACAGACATTAGTTTTGACTATCATATCTCATTTACGCGGATTGAGACTTGGATAAATATTTAACAGAAGGCATGGTGGCTCCTCTGACGGATTAGTTTGTCAAGCCGTATCAAACGGCGACCTTAAGCTTCATGTTGCTCTTAGCCGGCAGGTGCGTTTTACTGCAGCCGCAGCCCTCTGAATAGCCAGGTTTATATGCTTGTGCCATGTTGTACGCTTGTCAAGCTGTTTCAACAGGTATCTCACATTGGTCCGGACATCCATGGCTTTGTCCTTAATAATAGTAATAACGTTTATTCATAATTCAATGCTACAAATATAAAATGTATACCCATTCCTTAAAAAAAATATGGTTATCAGATATACAATGTTTTTGTTTTTTTTTTGAGAACTTCAGAGAAATTGAATTTCTTCGGGAAATTGATGGCTTCCGGACTCAGCCGGGTTTACCTCAATTCAATGGCCGACATCTAAGCGCTTCGCTACCGACCTGTTTGTCCTACATTTCAGTTTACCATCAATCCAAATATCAATATATTCTTTCATTGTTTGTTCGCTGTTATGCGGATGTGTTTTGTCATTGTTGTCATGAAATTTCTGTAGCTTTTGTTGACTCTTGAATTCATTGGAATTTTTCTTTGAATCTTTCTTGATCGAATGATAATTCATAAGCTGCTCTTCGACAATAATGAACATTGTCTATCTTTTGAAATGGCGTGGAACCGCTATTTCAAATGGAACTGGGGTGGTGTATAACCTCATTTGAAACATTTTTCATTTCTCTACATGGCAAAAAAATTTCATAAAAAAATATTCATCCAAAGGCGATTATTACGTAAATTGGTTTTTGGCTGATTTTGCTCAAATTTTGATATGATGTAGATCCTGGCATCTTCATTACGTATTTCAATTTGCAGATCGATCCTATTAACAGTTTTCGAGCTACATGGTGTCAAACATTCGATTTCTGCTAAATTTTGGGTATTATGCATCGAATTGATTTTTGTGCTCTAATTCGAACTTTCTTAGAAATGATCCCATCACATCTAAATTATAGAACATGAGTCCCTCCATTCAAATAAAAAATTATATCTCACAAAGAGTGTAGCATTACACCATGGAAATAGATAGGTATCAATCTAATAATTTTGATTTTCACTCAATTAATCTGTTAAAACTAGAAAACAAGCTGCTATAATTTTTTGGAAAAATATGGGTCTTTATCAACAATAAGAGGATTCATATAATTGCCTGTCCAACTGTGTGTACTTTTCCATGTACAGGGTGACAATTTAAATGCTATATATCTCGTATCATTTTATTTACCTGAATAGGTATTTTCCAGTCTTTCACATCGTCTCGATTTCGAGACGAGATCGAGACGAGACTAATGGATTTTTTCGAGAACGAGATCAAGAAATTATTTCGAGATTTCTATATCTCGAAAAAATTTATGTGCTGCAATAATTCACTGCTCTAAATACGCCAGAAAAGAGAAAATAAAAGACTTATGACACCATTTTTGCATAAATTTCACTATACAGTACTGCGACCCCTATCATTGAGATAAAATAATTTGAGTAATATCGATATTTTTTTTTCAATAGACGACTGTTTCGCTTATGAAAAATGAGTTTGTTGCTGGTGCTGGTATATTCTTCTCTTAACGAACGAAGAAACAATTTACAACTTTCACCTTTCGTACCAAGGTAAATTTTAAATGTATGGATAAAAGATTGAATTAAAACTTCAAGGATTCGTTTGATTTAAATTTTTTGGAACAATATTTTTTATTTTTGTTATATATAGCATTTAAATTGTCACCCTGTACATGGAAAAGTACACACAGTTGGACAGGCAATTATATGACCCTCTTATTGTTGATAAAGACCCATATTTTTCCAAAAAATTCTGGCGGCTTGTTTTCTAGTTTTAACGGATTAATTGAGTGAAAATCAAAATTATTAGATTGATACCTATCTATTTCCATGGTGTAATGCTACACTCTTTGTGAGATATAATTTTTTATTTGAATGGAGGGACTCATGTTCTATAACTTAGATGTGATGGGATCATTTCTAAGAAAGTTCGAATTAGAGCACAAAAATCAATTCGATGCAAAATACCCAAAATTTAGCAGAAATTGAATGTTTGACACCATGTAGTTCGAAAACTGTTTATAGGATCGATCTGCAAATTGAAATACGTAATGAAGATGCCAGGATCTACATCATATCAAAATTTGAGCAAAATCAGCCAAAAACAAATTTACGTAATAATCGCCTTTGGATGAATATTTTTGTCTGAAATTTTTCTGCCATATAGAGAATTGAAAAACGTTTCAAATGAGGTAATACTCCACCCCAGTTCCATTTTAAATAGCGGTTCCACGCCATTTCGAAAGATAGACAATATTCATGGTTGTCGAAGAGCAGCTTATGAATAATCATTCGATCAAGAAAGATTCAACGAAAAATTCCAATGGATTCAAGAGTCAACAAAAGCTACAGAAATTTCATGACAACAATGACAAAACACATCCGCATAACAGCGAACGAACAATGAAAGAATATATTGATATTTGGATTGATGGTAAACTGAAAAGTAGGACAAACAGATCGGTAGCGAAGCGCTAAGATGTCGGCCATTGAATTGTGGTAAACCCGGCTGAGTCCGAAGCCATCAATTTCCCGAAGAAATTCAAGTTCTCTGAAGTTCTCAAAAAAAAACAAAAACATTGTATATCTAATAACCATTTCTTTTAAGGAATGGGTATACATTTTATATTTGTAGCATTGAATTATGAATAAACGTTATTACTATTATTAAGGACAAAGCCTTGGATGTCCGGACCAATGTGAGATACCTGTTGAAACAGCTTGACAAGCGTACAACATGGCACAAGCATATAAACCTGGCTATTCAGAGGGCTGCGGCTGCAGTAAAACGCACCTGCCGGCTAAGAGCAACATGAAGCCTAAGGCAAAGATAATGCCTTGCCCAGTGTTCTGCATCCTGCCCAAGACTTCGTTTATGAGGTTGAACAGGATCCAGAACAAAGACCGTCGTATCATCACTGATACACAGATACATTTATATTTTGACTTTGACATTGACTTTGACTTTGACATATGACTGGATGCTCTGAGCGCCCTTACTGGCGGAATAAATGATAATCAGCCCCGCAAACACGGCGGGCTGATATATCAATCGTTGGCCATCTTCTAAGAAAGATGGGAAGAACCGGTTTCACAGGGAACCAAGTTATCTATAGCTAGAAAGCGAAATACCCGGATTTTGCATAAGCCTTTTCCGGGGTTAGCACGAAATAACCACCTCTGACCAAACATAGACAAAGCAGTATCTACATTGAATGTAAACGAACAACATGCATAAGCTTTGCAAGAGGCATGGATCATTCGCACCACCACCACTATGAGTTGGAATGTTCGACTCCTCGCCAACACCAGCAAAGGCGGATACCAGCGCCCTCTCACCAGGACTCTCTGTGTACCACTTGGCACAAGCACCCCCTCCGTCTGGCCAGAAATGGTTAGGGGTAGAGGGAGGCGATTTTCGTGCATCCTCCCGATCCTCCTCTCTCCTAAGCCCTCCTCGGGGAATGGTTGAGCTGCAGTGTGAAGGAGTAATGAATAAGTATATCAATTCTAGTGTAGAACTGACTAACAACTTTGAAATAAAAACCTTATTATTTATTTATTTACTCATTTGTCGACCGTTGACACTTCTACTAGCGCTTGGTAAGGTTCGAATTCTGGAATGTGAGAAAATTTTTCTCAATTCCATCGGAGTCGATAGGCGATATGAATTATCTAGATTCTAATTCCGACGTCTGGTGCTTGCTCCGACTACCCCGGGTAGTGCTGCAAGTTTTCCGGGTTTTCGTATAGCTGAAAAGTGAACACGCCACCAAAAAATCAATAAATCGCCCAAAGCGCCACGGCAAATAATAATAATAGCCGTCCTCTACCCGCACTGGCTATGCCTTTGGGTTTATAAGGTTTATGAGGGAGTATTGTTATTACTATAATTAATATATTGAGAACACAACCAAAAAAGTGTCTCCTTCCAATGGTGCTTTGACTAATTAGTAGTCAAATTACCAGCAATTTGTATAGCTAAGTAAGGTTAGGTTAGGTTGGGTCCCCACATTTAAGTTGAGAAATTAGGTCCATGGCCGAAAACATGGGCATCCAGAAGAAATAGACACACCGAAAGCGTGCCATATTTTCAAATCAATGAAATAAGACTTACCAATATTTAAATGATGTGTCGTGTTATCTTCTAAATCATATTTTTCATTAAAAATATCTGAAAAATAACAAGATTCTAGAATCGTCGATATTTTTAAAACCTAATCACGACATAAATGAAATTTTCACTTCGTTTGCAGAAATTTAAAAAGAAATGACAACGTCGCTTTTCTCGATTGTTGAAGTTAAAATTGCTCTAAAAGTTGGCTATACAAATATGCAAACATTCAATGAATCAACAAAATATTTCGCATAGATTTGTTGTTTTTGAAGTTTTTAAAGGAAGGTTGAATTTTTGTATAAACAATGCCGTTTATAATGAAAAAATAATTTAAAACGGATGATATACGGTCTGTACATTGTGTTAGTGTAAAGAAGGAAGAATATGAGTGTTTTCGCGGTAGGAATGTGTGCTAGAAAATGCCAGTCATTACTCAAAAATTGGTCGATATCTCCGAAATTACTTGAGACCGCCAAAAATCATTTGGATTTTCAGTCCAGGAGACCAAACTATGTACGAACCGGAAAATAATTTTTCGATAGCTGGTGGCTATTAGTTAACGAAATAAAGCTTCATATCTCTTTTCATTTTATGATAGGTACTATGTTATGACATGCAATGTGATGATATTTATACAGGATGAACTACAACCGAGACTACAACCACTTACCGAAAATTATACATTTGTGCTCACCCCACCAAAAGGAGTGGAAAACTAAATGGAATTTAAAAATTTTGACAAAATAATCACCTTTTGCATGCGTCAGAAAGCGCCGCCACTGGATAAACAATGAACACACGTGGATTATCAGAATCAGTGTTCTACCGACGTTCTTGCTCGATCAAACGTGGTACTGAAGCTGGTGATTTGAAATCAACTCTCATCATGACTCCCAAAGGGCAGTTGCAAAATAAATGAATTTTGAAGTGACACATCACAAAATGAAAAGTGAATGTAGGTTTCGAATGAACTTTCCGTTTAAGCGATCACAATGTCCTCTTGAACCCAAATTATAATTATTGTTCCATACCTATTATGTAATACTTTTTGCACGATTGATTAACCAAAATATGTCGATATAATGTCTCGGTAAACACGGCAATGAACTAAAAAATATGACAGACTTCGTTTATACCGCTGTTAATTTGCATGGAACCACAGAAATTGAACTTGGAGACTTGAATATTTGCATCTTTACGTGCATCTTCAATCTATGATCAAAGAAATAACACTCCCTCTATGTATCATCTCTTTCTATCAACCGCTAAGAGCAGATGAAAATTAGTTAATATTTATCTCTTTAGCGAAGAATTATGTTATTTTGATAATGATTCAACACTCGAAAGTTTGAAAAGATTCAGCAATACAGTTCAAGCGACTGTGTTTTGTAGTCGAATATATTACAAAATCAGTTTATCTCAAAGCTAAACGTCTCTTGGCATCATTAATTCCAAAGTACGTACGTAGTACGTAGTAAATTGGGTTTTATTTTAAGAGTTCCAACCTTACATTTGACATGATTTTGACAATTCCGCATCACCAGAGAGATGCAGAGATGAAGTCCTTGTGTAATGATGGATGAGCATGTATTATGTTTTGTTTCATTCCCTCATTCGTTAAGGACTAAATGGTGGTACTATAGGTTTTTCCGGGTTTTTCCTGCAGTTGAAATAGCAAATGCGCCATCAAATTTTCAAGTTGCCCCGGAGCGCATATATAGTGGTGGTGTTCTTTCATCTGGGATGATATGCAGATAATGGGGAGTATCACCATTATACTTCTTATCATTAGTTTATTGAATTCAATTTTAATATTAATCCAAAACCAAAAAGCTTTGTCTATAAGTTTTTTATAACTTTCGGCAATAAAGTATATTTTGACTTTGACTATTATCACAGAGTAGTTACAGAGGCGAAGACCTGTCAAAATACGAAGCTGAAATTTGTATGCGCATGCGCCAAGTAACTGGTATATTTGTCAACCTCACTTTGTTTACTTTTGATTGTATGTTGAAGTGTAGAAAACGTAAACAAGCGAGTGTGTTGTGCTATTGTTTATTTTGTAACTTATTGTGAATTATTTCAAGTTAAAGAATAGTTTGATATTCATTGGATATACTTCAATAAATTATACACCTAGTGTATTAGGCTCCCGACACAAATTTATCTCAGTGTATACTATTATACCAAATGAAGGCACAATTTCTCAGTGTGTATTTAACTGGTATTTCAAGGTCACGAAAATTACGGAATGGAAGATCAAAGACACCGCCTATTTCTGTCGTCTCTGTATAGTTCTCTACTCTGTGCTAATATGAGAATATAATCAGCCCTATGCTGTATCACTTCCGTTAAAAATATCGTCACCGTTATTCGCCATTTCCATTATTTTGCTATTGCTTGGTAATAATTTCATTACTGATATCATAAGTGATTGAATTTTTGCGGTAAATCTGTCGATTCATTTCTGAAATAAAAGACTATTTTACAAACATAATGAAAGGTGAAAAATTTTAAATTCGGCAGAGTTAGGAGAGATTCGCAAAAAAGTTGAAAAGTTGATCTGAAATATCGATAAAGTTTAATAAACAGGAAACATTGGCATCGAACGAAATACATATTCAATCAAACCAGTAATCTGTTCGTTTTGAAATGAGTGTCTAGCCTGATAACTTATATTTGACGTTCAACTGTCACATACACAAATCTGAGAACACCGAACTTGACAGCTCAATCAGAATCAAGAGTCAAGTTATTGGTGTTATCGATAATCTGAACTTGACAGAGCTCCTGATTGGTTCATTTGCCAAGTGCGGGAAATAGTCATATGAAAACGTACATATTGATCAACTCTGAACATTCAAATTCCAGAATGGCATTGGAGAACATGTACCAAGCCATAGCTCTGACACTGATTGAAATTCCATGTGGATATACAGCATCATGCTTCATAACGGTGGCAATGAGTATGCAGGAATATGCATTCAGTATTACGCAAGAAAAATTGGTAGAATCACATCACCTCCATGCCACAGTTTTATCGCTGTTGACCCTGGTTTGCTATATCCATAATGCCACTGTAAGTATGTACTTCTGGTATGTTTAATCTAAGAGGTGTCTCCTCGCAATAGAGAGGACTAGATCTTTATGCCGGTTCACAATCTGAAATGCATAAAGGCCGATTCAGATACATGCGTGTCCATGCAGGGTTTTTGAAGAGCGTGTGGTTTAAACGCCGTTTATTTATGTTTCTACGACAAGGGCATATTTTATTTGGTTCTGTGATTATTTTGTCAATGCTGGAGTAATGCTATTTGAGTTTTTCAAATAATCCCGATGTATTTTTCAATGTATCTTTTATCTCATGCAGAGCCCTGCATGCTTGCCCACACTGAGGAAAATTTTTATTAATCGTAGCTATAAATCCAATAACCCTAGCAAGAAACTCTAATAGCATAGGGGACAAGCGAGCTATCACCTGTGGTTATAAAGTCGACTTTGCTGATTATAACTCACTTGGGATAAATAGAAATTGTCGAATAATTTATTTTCTCGAACTTTGCTACCGTAATGGAATGCATTTACCTATAGGAATCTGACTTTGCTATCGCTGGTGTGTGCAATTACCCCTAGGGCATTATTCATGTTGTAGGTATGCTATGGTAACACATATATCTATTTCTGTAACTGTATAGTTTTCAATGAAAAATTATTGCAAAATGTCTGTTAGAATGTGTTCTAACAGTGACGAACAAGAAAGAAGTTTCGAAATGAAACATGTAAGATAATGGGCCGTGAATAAATTTCAGCAGAAGCTCTCACTATTGATTCATATTCCGCATACTTTATTAACACGAATATGTATGTCTAGAAAAAACTTAAGTAATAGCATTAGATTATATTCATTCACTTCACCCATTATCACATGATTCCTATATTGGTTGTTTACAAGGAGCACTATTCGGCAATATGGCTGGACTAGAACAGGCGGTAGATAACACTGAAACAGCAGTTCTACGTTTTCTCATTTCTAAACGTAACAACCTTCAAAAGTTCGTTGCGTTCGTGGAGGGGGTAATTTCCGTCAGAATGTCAGCAAAACATTTAATAACCACAGCATGGAACGAAGTAGTCGTAAGTAGGTTCTTCGAGTAATATTTTAGTGGCAAGTTGACAACTGTATTACCGTAAGTGGATGAACTTCTATGCGATGATCCACTTATCGTAAGCGAAAACCTTACGGCCATACCCACACAGCACACGACATCCAATGGATGTCCGTTTTACGTCCAGCTCTAGTCCAAACGTCCATGGATGTTTAATGGACATCCATTGTACGTACAGGAAACGGACGTACAGTGGATATTCGAAAATGTACGTACATATGATGTACAAAAAAAAATTTAATTATTGATACATATGATTGATTATCCTGTTTATGCTATTTTGTCTTCATCCCTAATGGAAATGTAATACTTAGATAAAACGCACTTTGTCAGACTATATCTGGACATTGAGACATCCATTGGACGTCCAATCGTAAACATCAATTGGACGTTCAATTCATGCAAATGCATTAAATAGTTATGGATTTTGAATATTGGTAATTCTAGATTCTTTGGTGTAATAAATAATGATCGATGACACAGAACCAAAATACCGATTGGTGACGATAAAAGAATACTCAGCTGAAGCAGAAGAAGAATATGTGAGGTTAGATATGACTGCAGTGTTGTGTTTTGTGTTTCAGTTCAGTTCAGGCTAATATACAATGGTAATGCATGGTATGGGTAAAAAATTGACACCTAGTGCTTCTTCCCTTTCAATTATTGTTTCACCGTATTTTAGTGATAACTCCAGTAAGAAGATTTTGTAATTATTTATTCAATGACAAATAATGTTTATATGGGAAATTATATAATTTTTACTTTTATAATATCTACCTAAGTACTGCTAATTATTTGCAGAACACCTTGGATGTCCAAAAAATATCCACAGTGGTCGTTATTTTGATATATTCTGTACATCCATTTCACCAAATATGGACATACAATGGACGCCCAAAATACGTACAATGTACATCCATTGTACGTTTTCTGGACTTTAATTGTACGTCCATAGTGGTGTCCTGGACGTCCATTGAACGTTCATTGGATGTCCATTGTACTAATTGTGGACATCCACTGGATGTCTTGAACTTCCATATTGAACGTCCATTGTTCATACATTGTACGTACATGTGCTGTGTGGGTAGGCATGTAATTCACCAGTGATTATTCACCTGTGAAATTATGATTTTCTGATTGAAGAACTTACTGTCCTAGACTGACTGCCTAATAGCGACAGCATTATACCTAACTGTGGCAGAAAAACCACCTTCAGCAAAATCGTTCTTGCTGCCATAGAATTTGAATGTGCTACTTCTATTCTATAATTTGTTATAGTAATAGTATTTCTTATTACAGTAGCAAGAAATATCCCAGCAAAAACTTTAACAGCAGAATTTTCCTCAGTGCACCGGTGAATCGGCCTTTACGTCGGAAGATCATTCACACCCAAGATTCATCCGGGTAAATGTCTATGTAACCAAATTCTAGAATATCGTAAGAATGTATTCATGTCATGTACAGTGATTCATTGCTATAATAAACTGAAATAAATTGTTCAATAGATATTCAAAAATTTAAATTATTGAAATAGGTATTTGAGTAAAATAATGAAATAAGCACTACAACAAATCTGATATAAGTATATTATTGTTCTCACACAGTTGTGTCGTTTTAAATTAATCCCGCAGTAAGTATCTAGATTTTGATAAATATTTGATGTTCTTTAAGGTCTTCTATGACTATGTCAACACCATCATGGAACGCAGGGCAGAATGGGCGCCACACTTGAATCCACCCCTGAAAGCTCACTACGAATATGCTCAACATCATGTGTTATGGAATAAACCTGAATTGTTTTTTGAAGACTGGGAAGCTCGATATGGACTATGGAAGTGTTTCAGAACCAAGAGAAAAAATATTCACCGTAAAAGTTATGTCGTCTGAAAATTATGAAGCTCTTGGAGGTTCAAGTTGTTCATGGAAACCCTGTTATATCAGCCATCAGTAATCCGTGTAAATGTATATTATATAGTTGCCCACCTACAGAAAAAAATTTTTTCTACATCTTCGAAATTGTAAAATCTATAATAATAAAAAAGCCATCAAACCAAAATTTGTTGAAATGAGAGTAGTGTGGCATTTGAGAGTTGATCATTTTAGCCATTGCTTTGTAACGAAGTTACTAGTTTACAGAGATTTAGGTTGATAGAATAAGCAACAGTTTTGATGAAATTAATTTTTAATTGTAACTCCGGTATTTAGGAACTTTAAAATACCATTTATTGTCTTGTAAAATCATTGATGGTATGGCAGTCACGTACCGCCAATATACTCAATTGATTTGGTGAGATGTCTCATGTTCTGCCACGTAGTCTGTGACTTATCCATAATGATCGGCTCACCTTTTGGATAATCCTTTCCAGACGTTTTTTCATTAGATTCACTCGCAAAAAGAATTGTAACACTATTGATGGAACAAGGTTATTTATAAGTTCCAGCTTCCTTTTCGTGGTAAACCGTATTTTGTGGGAGTTAATGGACATTTCCTCCCTCTCACACCGTTTATATACGATATTCAGGTTTATTCGTTTACTGAGAGGTGTAGTGTAGCGTAATTTACACCAAATTTTCAATTAAGAAGAAAATCGTTTTTTCGGATTCGATATTCATTACTAGGACCAGATCTTCAGTACATGCTCGCAGATCGAACTCTCAGAGGGAGAGTACCAGCAAGTCATCCACCGAGAGTGACCACAGCAGAGGAAAGAGAACCTCCTCTCAAAAACAGCCCCGGGCTGACTCCAAAGCTGCCACTCACTTTCCGTGGAGAGGTCGCTATTGTTATTGAAGCATAGTTATTTAATTCTAGTCACATATTATTGGTTTGATCCTGCTAGAGATAGTGGCCTTAATTGCTCCTTCAATATCCAGGAACGTAAAGCAATCACTACCTCTTGGTGCCCCAGGGTGTTGACAAGTTCTATATTGATTTGCCAGCCTTGTAGGCATAACGGTGATTTTGTATCATCCAGTATTTTGTCCGTGTTTTTGAGTGTGGATATGTTTGGCCCACCTTAGGAATATAAATCAATCTAGTCGCCATCCAGTTATATGGTTCCATGCTAGACTGACCCTGAACCTAAAGAGCCTTATAAGGACAGGATTAGCAATGTCAGCGCGATTTCTAACAGAGCTGGAAATATGCCATGATCTCCTAGCAATTTGTATCGGTGGAACGAGTTACCGCCCTACTTATCGCCTGTTGTAAGCCCAGTCACATCTGTGAGGTACAGAATCAGGCTAAAAGCTCTTATATGTTTCTTTCCTGGAAAACGTGAATAAGCCACCTGGCGTTTAAAATATCCCAGCTCCTGTATTGGATATATGGATATACTCTTGGTTAGACACATTTTCTCAGAATCGTTTCCATGATTCTTGTTTTTGATTCCGGGTATCTTCATCAAATATATGTGGTAAGAGCGGACTATAGAGGTTGCCCATTCACCTGATTGAGTAACCATCGAACTTCTTTCAGGGATTTACTCAGATTTTTTATTCAATCAAGAAGCATTGCAGTTGTCCCTTTTCTCCCTAATTGGCAGTTCTCGTGATAAGACGAGATCGCGCGGTTTGTACATGTCTGGCAGTTATACCACGACATGGGAGGTGGTTCATCAGGGAGGTTTTGTATTGGTTCCTGTCCATTCTTCACATGTATCGGCGTTGTAGAGCTTATGGATTTTCTCAACGGCTGACTCATACCTCTGCAGATTACAAAGTTACGTTTTGGCTGTGTCGTCTACTCAACATTTTGAAAACATCTTCATTCGAATCCTACGAGCGTACGGTAAATATTGACATGGCACGCGTCCATACCGATTAAAGATATAGTACGACAGCCAAAACTTAAATTTATAATCTGCAGCGTTATGATTAACAGCCGTTAAGAAATTCCACAAGCTCTACCACTAGCTTGGAGATTACTTTAATATTGAAATTAATGTGTTTGTGATATGAACACGATGATTCAGAAAATACCTTCCAATTGGGTATCTTTTGCTATTCAGAAATACTGAGCTCATTGTTAAATCTAATACCCACTATTACTGATGGCAAATATTGGTTCTAACCCTACATTATTAATTGCAAACTCTTTACTCATAATTAGGAATTGACTCACCTCCTTTGTTGATGTTTGTACTGCTCCGAACTTCCATGATCCGGATTCATATCACATCTCATCACGAGATGGGTGTTTTCCTGAGATTATTTCGCAACCATATCTCTCGGAAAATGTCGCATAGATGGTTGCCATATCTTGGGTGCAGACATTTGGAAGAATAAAATGGTTAATGTTATTTTAAACCAGAGCTGGCAGTTTTCACATTAACAAATAAGATTCCCAAGCCGGTCATTTGGCCTGTTTTTGAGGTCCAGCGTTTCTGGATGAGGAACAGATTTTTTTCTCCAAGAACGTATGTAGCGACCTTGGAATGTTGAAAGTTTACCTGCAAGAGTCTGATAGATACGACCCATCATCTCGAAGCCGCAGTAACCGAACTCACACAGACGATTTGCACAGCTGTTCCATAACAGCTCAAAAGAGACCCGCGTGACCAAATTCGACTTCCAAGAAGGCCTCCCGCCCGAAACCAAGGAAGGAATTAGGCTAAAGAGTACCAGCGGACTCTAGCACCCGAAGGCAAGTGGCAATTAAATCGCGCGGTAAGACAGCTAGGAACTAAAGTTCCTGAGGGAACAGCAGTGGAGCCGGCTCTAGCAAGTCAAGGATGGCGTGGCTCTTAGGCAGAGATTGCCAAACACTACGCCTCCTTGTAGGAATACTAACAGATCATAACAAACTAGGCATACACCTGTCACCAATGGGAATAAAAAACAGCCCCACCTGCCATATGGGTGAAGAAGACGAAGAAACTTCGTCTTACTTCCTTGGCGTACAGGAGGCTAGTATTCGAAATCTTCGGAGTTGAAAAACTCCAACAAGAAGAACTCATCGAATTAAAGTGGACGGACATACTGACCTTCACCAGAAGATCACAAAGATTCGGAAAGGGAGACTAGGAGAGACAAGGTAGTTATGTGGAGAGAGGGGAAAGCAAAAAGGGCCCATCGGGGCCTACTTACCTGGCTGCGGCCTCCCCATGATTACTACTACTAGTGTACAACAATGATACACTTACTCCTTTGCATCAGCAACTTATTTGAAGTGGATGTTTGGGATATTATCATAGTTTAACAAGTGTTATAGACGAGTGTCTAGAGGAATTTATAAACGCTTTACATATAGTTATTTTCCTACGAAGTCATATATAGATATGTACTTTTTGAGTTGATTTATCTAGGTTATCACGACATTTTCAATTGATACACCAAGATCAAGGTTTAACCACTAATATCAAACAGTAACCATACTGATGTGAAAGTTCAAATGGTAATGTTTTTAAAACTTGGCTTACAGATTGTGAAACTTGAATAATCAATCATTTAGTGCGGTATATATCCGTATGCTGTATGCCATTTTTTTATGTGAGTAGAAAAAGAATAATATTTGAGCTATGACAATATTAATTCAGAGATGCTGATAAAAATAATTAGGCTCAAATGGTAAGAGGTAAACTCTATGGAGTAAATGAAACCAAAAATATTACCAAACATATTTATTCATTGGAATACCAATTTGGCGAGTTTTTTGTTTCTAGTAGAAAGTTTTTATATAATCAATACAAAATGTTGAATATTACATAAAATACTCCGGAGTCGAATATAAAATTCAACCCTAAACTTAAAGAAAAAGGAAGCCTATTTACAACAATACTTTATTAATATTCTTTGGTAATTCTAGTAAAAATGTATGTTGATTGTTAATAACTTTCTTTTTGATATATATTTGCACAGAATATTTCCTCTAACAAATAACCAAATTTTTATTAATAGTGAAATAAATAACATATTTCAATTCTGTGGATTTCATAAACACTTCCCCGCTGAAATAAAAAAATAACATTGGAAAATATCTATATTCTCTTCAAAATAATAAATTTCAAAACTAAGTACTGATTCAGTTCCAAAGTACCAAAGAAATTGTACAATTTTCTATAATTATGAAATAATTGATTCAAACATGAAACGGGCTGGAAATTATCACATTTTCAAAACCGTTTTTTTTTTGTAAATATCTTCAAAAATAACAAATATAATTTAGATATTTAAGAAATCTTAGGACTAAAATAGGAAAACAAGACTACAAAATATCACATGTGGATACATTCATCATATAAATTAATGTTCACGACTTAAGATATTTTTTTTAAATAATACTACTAAGTATTTGTAAGAATTGTGTCCTCTCCTAAGACACATTTGTTCATCGTAACCTACTTATCTTTATTTTTGACGGTGTATTTGAGGCAAACGATTTTATGGTCCTTCCAATCTCTCGTCTGTAAAAAAAAATATCAATATCCTGTAATGAATATAATAAAATATTGCATATCAATGAATAGCAAGGTTCCTGTGCATTCACTGGTTTCATTTCGGTTATTTCAATCAATCAAAATAGTCCGATATCCTGTTCTTATAAGAATGAAACTTCAAATTATTACCAATCCACGTTTCTAAGAATTGTGTATCTACAAGACTTATTTATTCTAAATGACATGGTCTTTGGCTCCGATCAAATAATATAACCTGGATGAGTAACTCGCCGCTCATGCCTTAAACTTTGTAAGGGACATCTGAGAGAGAGGCCTATTGTAGACGAAGAAAAAAATTGCCTTTTCCCTCACCGGCAGTGTCGTGCGTTGTTTTATAATTCATTTATTTTACTCTTTCCCAAATCGGTTTCCCTTTCTCGATAGTTACGACAATGGTAGCTTACCTATCAAATGATATATTTTGATTTCTAGCTTCAAATGGTCTTTTACGTATTTCACAATGCTTCACCACTGCTTAATAATAAAAATTAACGATAATTTAACACAAATTAACTAAGAATTTGCCCTTTATTCACAAAAAGACACTCCTTCAAGCCAAAGACGGAAACAAACAGACATGTTTTGTTGTTGTTTTGTCAAATATCTACTTCAGCGTTGCCGTGCTGACCAGACTATATCGACAACGAGAATAATCTCCGTTCGGCGATGGAAATACTTTTGTTTCTACATGCTTCCAACAAGCTGCAATGAACGTTTCAAATGCCTTCTTATTATATATTTCATCCAAGACAGTGTTTTTGGGTTTCCGTTGCCATAAATATACCCGAAATCAAAATCTAGCTGACGTGCTCATTGTATCCTCAAAATATTGCGACATGGCAACAATGTCATGGTTTGGGGGATAAACATTATGAAAAGATGTTACCTTCAGTAATATTCGCGCATTACTCATTTAGGTTGTGTTACTTGATCGAAGGTGTTTGGGGACTGAGAATAACATATGTAAATCTGAATGTAATTACATTAGTTTTATTTTCATTGAGACTTTCAAACCAGTCTTTTACCTTGCCTGAATCGAGTTTCAATGTATCTTTCAGAGAATCTATATCCTTTCCATGCATAATAAGTTTGTATTGTCTTTAAATGTGTTACTTTTCCTAGTATGACAATAGTGCTAGGCAAATAAATATCTACTCTTTTTTAAAATATTATTCTTTTTGTTAGGTAAACTTACAATTAACATATGTTGGATATATAAGTTTAGATCCATTCAAAAGACGTACCTCTGACTTTATCAATGAACAATTTTTTCACCATTCCCCTGTGACCAACAGAGTCTGAAGCCTTAGAAATATCGCAGAATATTATTATTTATTATTTTATGAAACTTACTTGACATGATGCACTGCAATACATGACCATCCTGCATTTACAGAGATACTCTGCTGGGCCTTCACAAATGCACAGTCTATGAAGGTATACAAGTTCACTACATTCTCCCTGAAATAAAATAAAATAAAATTGTTATGATCCGAATGGTTAGTTTTGAAGTGCGTGTCTTTCTTTCTATTCCAATCCCTACTTTTTTATAATCGAGGTCCATGTAAAGAGATCCAAATTTTTGATTCATTTAATGCAAGGAGAGCTTTTCACTGAACTACGAGCGTGAGAGATTTATTGGCTGCAACAAAGCTTACCACACATTAGATACAAAAAGCATGTTGTCTCACAGACTTCATCTTAGCTCCCATCTTGTGTATGCGTGTCATGCTTCCCAATCAGAAAGGCCGAATTTCTTCTTTCTATTTTGGACAGAATATTTGCTGAAAGGGTATCGTGAATGTTTGCATCCACACGAGCCAGTTGTTGCGACTCTAGGGCTTAGTAGTATGAAAGTCTGCGAGTTTCTATAGTATTCATTGAAGATATAAAGCTAGCCTTCTCCTCAACTAAGCTAATAGAAGGCATATCTATCACATCATTATATATAATCTGCTAGCCCCTAACCTGAAAATTGATTATGCGATTCCTCAGATTTTGGAAGAAAGAGACAGAATGCTTTGGGTGCATGAATTCTTGCCATGCATTCTCTCTAGTGCATTCGCGACAACACAGAATATTCACCTTTGGCTCATTCGTCCACTTAAACAATCCATTATAATTGACGTTTCCTATTGAATCAAAGTATAAAATATTGGGAATTTTACCAAAGAGTTAATCTAGTGAACCCACAGCCTACATGCCATGGGAGGTTGCCTTTATCCTGTAAAATGCTGCCAGCCCTATTTCACATCCGTTGGTTTTCAGTAAGTGATACCGCAACTCACCATGGCCGCAGGATATTGATTGGCTTTCCTACTTCATTATTCTTACTACTATAATAAGTTAGTTCCTATACGAATATTCCTGTCAGAGGCTTCCTCCAAAGCTTCAAACCTTTCGGAGGGAGCGCTGATATCATTTACCCAAACAGCAACTTTTTACATCTTTGCAGTGAGTGGTTGTATCATATGATCTCATTAGAAGAAGTGAGCTAAGGAAAACGGCGTTCTGCATTCGTCCGGTCAAGATGGCAGGGCATTATGATGATTTCAGGAATTGAGAATTGCGAATGCTTCATCCCACCGAGGACTCCTATAATTAGAACCGCTATTTCAACACAATGGTTGGGGCGGAGCTCGTAGAGTAAATCTTAATATTTTGTCAGATTTTCATGCACTTGGGTGATGTAGAACGAATAGTTCCAATAAATTTGGTTTTCTTCTCTAAATCCCAACTAGCATAAAACAACACAGGGGCTTTGTGTTCATCTTTCGAGAGTCGGAGATGGTATATATGCTCAGACCGCGTATTATTCCAGTAAGGCCCTTTCCCCGAATATCGCTTATTATTATTATTTACCTGATGAGATGGACTGGCGATTCCACTATCTGCAGGAGATGGAACCTGAAGAAAAAAAAAATTATCACAGAAAAAAAAATAAAATTGGATAATTCATTTACTAAGGCGCATTTGAAAACTGAAAGAAAGTTAATTCTCCAATAATAAAAACATAGGTACGAATCAATAGATAGGTATAAATTGATTCAACTTCAATTATATTTTCAATTGCTGTAGCTGTATGAAAAATATAAATAGTTACTTATGAATAACAAATTATGATGATACTACTCACAAAAAATTATGTTATATCGGCTAGATGTATGTACGATTTTATGTTTGAAATATTGACGGAATGTGATCAACTGATTAGCTGCAATAATACAGAAATGATCGGATAAATTTCCAGTGGAACATAGAAATAGCTATAGCATCATGCCACAATTCTTCATTTGTCTGAAGATAATCTACATGCATTATATATCTTGTTGCAAAACATGTTCCACAATAAAATTTTAACCAAATTTGTTTAAAGTTTTTATAACAAAATTTGGTCTGACACCAATACACATAAATCTTCAGAGATAGTCAGGAGATGAGAGATACTTTCAAAAGGCAAAGCTGTAGTCAAAATAGGGTCACGAAGTTTTACAACTTATTATCGTTCACCATCACTGAACTGGGAAGAAAGTAATAACAAATTTGAGAAAAGAATGTGTGATTGTTTATTGGAAGATGCATTGAAGAGTGCACTACTATGTATAACTTATAGTGCAGGCGGATATCAAACTAGGCATTAAAATTAGGCCCTAGAACTATTACCTATACTCGCATTTTTCAAGGTGAAATAATGTCATATGCTGACGACATCGTTATTGTTTTTAAACATGATAAATGTCTTGAAATATATTAGTCTGAAAATTGATGCGATTTTCATGATACAGTAGCATTATTTATCAATTGTTGTATTGACAAATATTTGCCTCAAATTTTCCACTTTGTGTGATAGTGTGGAGAGAAAGTATTCGTTAAATTCATTTATCAATTGCTTAAACTCAAACACACACCAAGAAAAACAATCAAGTAGTGACTTAAAGTGGTTTGCCAATTCACGGGATGTTGAACATAACAAAAGAACATTCCTTGGTGGTACATTGAATCAGATTTGGGACAAAATCTCAGGTGAATTTAATTTGTAGTTGATGACTTCAAACAGACAAACCAGCACGAGTTTTCTTCAGCCACCTATAAGGATGAAATCTTGATTTCACTATGCTGATAATCTGTATATGCGTGGGTACTTTCTGTAGTAAAAATATTTTAGAAATTTGTTTCGAGTCTTCTCCGGCATCGATTATTAATTCACTGACCTAAATGTATATAACAGATTCCAATGTTGTTCTTATCAAACAGTAGTATATTATACTCGATATAATTGGTCCTTTCAGACTGGTTGCAGTTAGCTTCGAATATTGAAATATAGTTTGGTCCAAAAACTCCATTCTGACAGAGTGGACTGGCTTATATATAATTGTCTACCAACAATAATAAAACAAAGCAATAGCATTAAAAAATGTAAATCAGCCAACATATTGTAAATATATCTGAATTAAATCAAATCATTAAAATAAACCCACTGAGCACGGTAAGTTACACTAGTTTGCCATAAGTTTACAAAATGCATCATTAGACAACTTGCTTGTGCAACCATTCAAGAAATATTTGCAAGCATGAAATTCAAGATTCGAACGTATCCAAAGCCCTTTAGGTTCGAAAATAAATTTCTAAATAAATAAAATGTTTGGTTACAAGAAGTAAACACGCTTTTCTTTAAAGTAAAAATCCACTGATGGCTTTGAAATTTTCTCACTACCTGAAATTACGTAGCATTCGGAAATAAACTTGCAATGCATTTAAGTGAATCGTTTCATTCATAAAGAACAAAAATAGAATTAATCTACGGTTAGAAACGTCTAAATACAACCCTTCAGTTTTGTTATCGTTAGAAATATCGAATGTCAGCACTCATTAACCTTTTGGTCTATAATAATTTCACAGCGTTGTGTGGATTTTCGAATGGTATTTAATCAACATCATATGGAAAGAGCTGTGGCTTTCGGCCTTTTTGTAAGATCGGTTTCAAATATATATTCTTTAAAACTTACGGGTGAGCCATACGTGGACGAGACGTTGTCGTTGCACCTCAACGGTTGATATTTTCAAGGAAATTTTTTTTGTTATTTATCGAATTTAAGCTTGACAATGTTGCACTTGAATTTATTTATTCCGGAACTTTAACTGCATTTAACACAAATTTTTGTTTCAAGTAAATCATTGTTTGTTAAACAGTTTCGCGTTATATTATTACACGTAATGCACACCGTTATTATTTGAGAAATTATTATGATTCCTGCCACTAACTGAATAACTGGACGACCGTTAGCTTGATAAAACTGATATATCTACTGATTTGAATTGAGAAGCTTGTTGTTATTTATAATTTTTTAGTGACGTGTTTCCTTTGTGTGCAAGATACTCACGTCATGTACGCTATGAGCAGGTATCTCATGTTACAAAAACGTCGTACTTGGCTACTTGTCCAGCACATGACACCATTCTATTTAAATGTTAACGCAATTAAAAATATCGCATTTCTTAGCTGGTTAACGAATTATGTTCGCCAGAAATCGATACTTTTCTTGTTTCGTTATTTAATAATATAAAAACGGTGTTGTGTAATGATTCCTATATTTTCTTGCTATTTTTATATAATTGATACGTGCAAATAATCAAACTTATTCAATGTATCACAAAGATAACTGAAAATATATCAAGTATCCCGTTAAAAAATCGAAAGTCTTTCACTTCCGGTAAAACCAGAAGTTCCATGAAGCTGCAATTTGATGCAGTATACAAAAAAATTATTGTAAAATTTGTGTTTACGAATCTCTCAAGTTTTCAGTGAAAACCCCTCAAAAGCAAAGCTTGTGTGAGCAAGGAAGATTCGGGATCTACTTACAACTTACGTACAAGTGGATTGCGAACCACTTTAGCTCCGTGATAGGCGCTGTAGATTGAACCCGGGTCGCTTGGGTGAGAGGCGACACCACCACCACCATTTTGATTATGAAGCATCCTCTAAGTTCCATTTTACTATCTTCAATAACAAACAAGAGTTCTAAGGGCGAGCTACCTTCCGCGGACACCTGGTCTATGCTATGGATTTTTTTAAGGGACGTGATTACCTTTTAATACAACCCGTCATAATTTGACCGGTAAAATTATTAAAATCTTCCGACTCGAATGGGGTGAGTCCTGCGCGATTCACTATAGCGTAGTGATGCATTTGTAGATCTGGAGGCCTCAATGTCGTTTGTAATGATCTATCCTGGTCCAGACATGATACAAGAACTCGAAACCAGATTTCAGATAGGCAACTCTAAGCTCTATTGTTTCAGGACGTTGATAATTGGCAGTAAATAATGGATTTCCTGCTGACATCGTCACTAAAAAAATCGACATAATAAAAAGAAAAAATAACCATAATGCAGCTTACCGTATAACTCACGACCTACAGTCTCCCTCAATTTACAGATCCCTACTATATCTAGGTCCCTTTTCGAACAAAATTTCGAGAAATCTAACAAAGAAAATTGATAATCTGGAAATAGCTTTCAAATGTGATAAAACCATCAGCACAATATTTTGCAATACAAAAGACCCTAAAGGTGAATTGAAGAAAAGTGGCATTTACCTTTGGCATGAACCTGCATGAAGACCTCGAAATCTCAAAAGAACTAAGAAACAGCGAAGCTCGCTGCTCCAACACCCAAATGCACCTTAATTGTAAGTTCAAACAAATGTTTAAACATTTTTGGGAATGTCAAGAGAAGTGACCTGTGCCTCCATAACTAATGATCATAATTTCAAAAAGTTAAAATTCGTCATCTTTGATGAAACAAATCTCAATATAACACACAACCGTAATGTTAGCAACTTCCAATATAACCTAAGAATTTATTATTGCAAGCAACACGCTAAACATGTTCAAGATTTAATTTGCGTGATCAACCATTTTCACAACCGTTACTCAGTTTTAAGTTCAGCAGAGGAATCTCGCTATTTTAGTTATGTATTTATAAATTCTTAACAACTATTAATTGTACTACTAATATTCCTTATTTTAGAATAAGCTCTGAGGATCGCGAATGCTAATACGAAAGCGCTCAGCTTAACTATTGAATGTGTACACTTCAAAATACTCCTTCACTCAAAACACCCTTCTTAGATAAGTGTATAAAAATAAGAAGTTTCAAAATCATGATTACAAGTAGCATCAATTGGGATCGCACTTTAAGAAGTAGCGTCCTCGTCATCCCTAACTCACAAAAGTATCTCGAATACTTCTAAGGTTCCGTTTCACTTAAGGCACGTTTCTAAAACAAAAATAATATTAACAAGAGCTGTACTTTTGTTGGCTTATATATTCACACCAAGGTTCAAACTGAGTGTGATTTCCCTAATATTCAGTGTATAACAGTGTATAACAAACACATCCAGAATATTTCGAACATCTATAGTCATGCAGGCTTTTTACGATTGTTTGACAAATAATTTTAAACAACAATTGAAAAGTTGGCTGGGATAGGTGAGTTTTTTAGGGTCGAATATAAAAATTATGTCTAAAAACAAATTATTTATTTGGTAACATAATCAATGTAATAAATTAACAACCATAAAATTTTTGGGAAATTATCTACATGGCAGAAATTCATAAACATGTTCTAGTCTTACATTAAAAAATATCACAATTGAAGTATATCTACAAATAACACATATCTTATCTCAGTCTTAGTATATTGACTATGTCTTTAAGCACTTAAGACTTATTAGATAAATATAATGTAATAATCGTAATTGGACATTATATATTAATTGATCAAAATATATGTTGTGTCCAAAAAATGCTTTCTTATTGAAAACGTTTGTATTGTTGGAAGATACACATTTTTTCAATATAGTCAATACTTATTCTTTCTGGCAACACAAAAATTAGATATCTTCAAATTTTGTTCTCAACTTGAGGTATTCCATGAATGGTACTTATTTGTATAATCCAAAGTGGGGACTGCGAATGATTTATATATCATTCGAGAGGCGACATAAATCGGATAATTACGACATAGAAAGCTCACAGAAAGTGAAATGATTTAAACATTCCTTAGGGTTATGCCACCGAACCAACTAGCATCCAACTAGTTTTTCAATTTTGTGTAAAACATAGGGCCATTTTGTATTCAATAAACATAGTTATAAAGAACACAAATAATTATTTTCAGGGACGATGCTGAACATTTTTTAAATATACGAGTTTGACTTCTGTGCTAAATATACAACAAAAATTTTAAATGTTTCACACATACAAATCAATAACACAAAAATTAATAACAGAGATTTAAAAAAATTGCTAAAATTGTTAAAATTGTTGTTTCATTTAATAGATGAAATGATATTCTTATCGCAAACAGTTTGATATAAAAGCTACATACAAAAATAACATTTAAATATAATACACACTCATGAAATACCCAATTATCTAATTTTTATATTCTATTTCTAAGATTTTATATATAATATGCGGACATAAAGTCAAAGACTTTGTCAAAAATATTCGCCTCATCTAATATAATCTTATATATCTCATTCCAAAATATTTACAAAACTCTAGTATAGCAAAAAGTTCCACTTGGGTAGATTGTTGTTATTGTTTGATGAAATAATGATTTTATTCTAATTCTTTCATTGACCTTCGAGGTAATACAGTTTTATATTCAAGAATTTGTTACTCGAAATGAGTCCTATCAAAATATTTTAGAATATTCGACAATTCTAAAAAAAATCCGGAATAATATCTAATGAAAAATCTGCACGGAGCATCTTTTATTCACCTTATATAATTTACAAATTGGGGTTCTTAAATAGAACTTAGAGATAAATGAATATATTTTGAATATTTAGCAGAAGATATAATATTTGGCACCAATACTATACATTCTAGTTGTAATAGCTAGAAGAAAGTCAAACTTTTTTCTAAATAACCACTCAGGATTATTTATAACATGGTACAGTTCAAGCAACGGTTATGAAGGGTCCCAGACTGAGCGAGACGGTCCACTGATGTGAGCCTATACGGAGACAATTCCATCAATTATATTCAAAAATAGAGAACAATTCAATTCAACAAACACATACAGTGAGTATAGTTTCTGTCAATACAACGAACAATACATTTTCAACTAAGCAAATGTGTACCTCCAAACTAAGGTAAGTTTCAGAAGTGGGTCATTCAGACACCAATGTCAAGAATAGTTACTTAATCAACTAGTGTATTAATGAAGGCGATATATTTTAACGCGTGAGAAAGCGAGTGCGTTAATATTCGAAATTATTAATCGCGTTTTAATATACGAGTTGATTACAATATTTTAAAAGCAATTGTATCAACAGAAACTATATAACAGTGCACAAAGCATTCATTAAACCACAACCAAAGCACCGCAAATTGAAATTCTGAAGCCATGCCACAGTCGGTGAATTAATTGATCAGGTATCAGGAATTAGGGCAATGAGGAACTTTACGTCAACTTTTAGATATCCTATACGTATGCTGTGTTATAATTATTTGAGTGGTTGCAAATTAACGTTTGATGAAAATAAATATTTGTAATGAAGATGTAGCGGTAATAATAAACTTCTCTTTCTAAGAAAAACCAATGATTAGTTCAACATGTTCTATTTGTTTCTGTTCTAACTGTTGTTCTTTCCGTCAATCAACTGTATCCTTACGAGCAATCCTCGGAAGTCTTCGAGAAACTGTGTGAGCTAGGGGAGACAAGGTCCTTACTTTTTTAGGTGTGATGTCATGCAGTGCAGATATAACAGCAATAGCAATAGCTACTTCAGAAAACATGTGGTTTATTCTATTTATGGCAAAAATTTAAAAACAGTGAAAATTGAAGTACAAAACCGAGATACGCCGAACATTGTAACGTATAACGTTTACCGAGTTGTCATTAATACTGTCATTCGTATTCTCAATGAATGTATTTACCACTTAAAATAAATAAAATCAATCCTAAACAACATAATTAATTTTGTGTGCTCGCCTGGGAGAAAGAAGAAATAGAAGCTGCGACAAGTTGAATGATTCTGGACGTTCTTGGCGTTTGTTAAACAAAAATATTTTTATAATTCAAAGAAGAAATTAGACGAAGGAGATCCAAAAACGTGTTTATTGAAGACAAAATAAGTTAGAAGAGATCTCTTGTATAATCCAAAGAATAGAATCGACGAAGACGGGAGTACAAGAATATGTTGTGATTATAGGACACCGAAGAAGAACATTGAGGTACACTGTTTTCTTCAATTTTGCGATTTAGGTAATGAGTGGAACAATTTTTGACGTAGACGAAAAAGTTAGAAAAAATGAAGTAAATCCTTTCAAAATATCCCAAAAGACGAATAGATGATTTACCATTATAGTCGAGAAGCGACAAATGCACTTGTTAACAAAATTTAAGAATTTTGACGTATAAACTGGATTAAGTTGTTATTATTATTATGTTCAGCAAGTTTGGTTGTATTCTCAATAAGTTCATCTACCCCTTGGAATACAATTAACTCTAGACAAGTGATTCACGAATAATACTGAATGGATTCTAAAAATAAGATTCAAACTCCAACCTTCTGCTACACTCTCTACAACAGAAATTTTGTAGGCAAGAATCCAGCAAAAAATAGCTATTGCTCCTTACGATTGCTGGATTATATCCATCAGATTCCTCAGATGAGATAGGTTGAATTGTACTGACTTCATGTTGTTCATAGAGAGCACTAGCTACGTATTTCTTGTAGAAGCTCTGCCGATAATCTGGTGGATATAATTCAGCGGTCATAAGGGGTTTGGGCTGTTTTCTGTCAAAAACTTGCCAACAAAATTAGCATTACATAGGATTCAACAGAAGTCTAGATTATATATTTTACTTCTCATCGAAATAGACAGCCCGAATGCTTTCAGTTCTTGAAGTTGGCCCTGTGCTCATATAACAAGGTTTATCGTGAGAAACATGTAAGTATATATGATTGAAGCCTTTCCAATTCATCTGTAGAAACAAATTGTAGACAGCTTGTTGTGATCTAACCTACACTGATTGTAATTAATCCGGTCTGTAGATGTTTGCTATTTGTAGAAGTTTGTCTTGTTATTTAGAATTGTTACTAGGAATTAGAAAGATTAATTAGAGCTACCGATTTGCTAACTTTGTTGACGAAACAGGCGTCGAGTGAAAGTGATGTAGTTTTGGTAGCTTTTTACTTCTCTGAACCAATAGTATATAGCTAATATCCAGAATATCAGAGGAGGCTACTGATTAGGAAGGTTACTAATGTTACTATCTACTCGTAGCATTAAATTACAAATAAACGTTGTTATTATTAATAATATCATCATGAAGAGGGGGACACTACTTGACGGAAGACCATTAATCGAATTATGAAAAATGGTGGATTACGTAATCCAATCTTCCACATACTCCAGTATATGTCTTATACAATTGGTATGGTCGTAGGCAAGTATTCAACACAAAACAACTACTGCCTCCTACGACAGTTGAATTATATCTGTTTAATACTTGGCCAAAGTTTCCTACAAGAACTACTTTGCAATGCATTTCAAATATTAAAGCTGAAATTATTTTTCGATTTAATTTAGGGAACACCTTGCCAATTATCAGCGAAGGCTAGTTCCACCCAAAATACATTGCATAGTAGTTCTTGTAGAAAACTTTGCCAAGTATTAAACAGATATAACTCAACGGTCATAGGGGGCAGTAGTTATTTTCTGTTGAATACTTGCCGACCTATTGGACATACCTATTGTATAGGTTTTTTTTGCAGAAGATTGGATAACGTAATCCACCATTTTTAATAATAATAACGTCATTGAATATTGTTTTATCAGGAACACGTGTATATTCAATATGTATATTCAAAATATAACTATGATATACCTAAACAAATACGTTATTGTCATTTATTCGTTTTTATCCTATTCAATAGCTGTACTTGTAATTTTATGAAAAAAAATATTTCACAAGGGCTTTCTCTTTTTATTCTACTATTCTCAGTTTCCTATTTGTTTGATAAGTATCTGAACTGCCAAACAATTTTTATTTTCAATCCATGATAATTCGAATTCGTGAAAACAAAATTAGGAAGTCTAAACTAAGTGCTGAAATAATATAATACCAATAATAGTGATGCAGATGGTGGATTGAAGAAGACAAAGTGAAAATATTGTTAATTTGAAGAAAAAGGATTAAAGGAGTATGATAAGGCGAATTGAAATAAAAAATATTAGAAAATAGATTTTTTTTGAAAATTAGTAACTAGATTATTAAAAAAAACGCATTTTTACTAATTAATACATTCATATAAGATATATGATAGCTTTAGGTACCGAGAAAATCAATAATTTGCCTGTTGCTGTGATATTCTAAAGGTTTCTGTTGTACTGTTTTTTTTATGAACCTACCAAAGACATTTATTAGGAGTATATTTGGCGTTGTTTCATTCTCCTTATGGTAGTTGAGTTGAGATTAGTATACTTTTACGCGGAAAGATTTTCGTTAGTGTACTGAGAAAACTGTATATTTCGTAAAGTTGTGAAAATTACTCCCCAACTGAATCAATAAATCGATCACTGCATCTGGTGTCAATGATCTCTATCCCTAATACGCGACTACATTAGATTAGGAAGTTGAAAACACAATTATGGCTGGCCATTATGAATGCCCCAGTATCCGACAACATCCCAACTGAACTGAAGAAGGCAAAAGTCTGATTTTTACGCAAGCCAAGTTGTTCAATATTTCTGAAGAAGATCTCATGCATTTATATATCTTTATATAGCTGCAGGGGTACCTCAGTCCTGGAAGAATTCAGGAGAGCTTTCAGCTGAATCAGTTCCAATTTGGTGACAGAGTTGCCGTGCAAGGAATGGATCTAAACTCCAAATAAATTCACTCATAAATTCCGCAGGTTTTCAACTGTGGGAGCGGCATAATGACGATGTAGGATGCTCCCCTTTACGATCTCGACATCCTCTCTGGTTTGAAGGGCTGATGTAGATCCTTTTGTCCCGAATCATAAAATTCATAAAATTTGGGGTCATCCATTCAAAATAAATGGGTGACCTCATGCCTCATTTTGTTGGAGATGCCGCAGTTCTTTCTACAGGTGTTCCTGGGTGCAGTGGACAACTGCAATAGGGAGATGCAGAAAAGGACTGAGGAACTCTCCCTCGAACATGCCCCTTCTGAAAGTTAATTGCTATGGCTGAACTCCGACTTGACCATATGGTATGCTAAAGCGAGTCCATCAGATGTCCATCTCATCTCATTATTTAATCAGGTACTGCAAGGCATCTGAGCAAATGCACGGATACGCTCATGCGATGTGGTATCAAACGGCTTGCTTCCAAATTAAGCTTATACTGCCTGGAGTCCGTCATGATATATCTCTCAGTGAGTAGATTCTCCTTGCAGCCGGTCAACTGCAGAGTATTCGTATATGTATATAGGATGCGCATAAACATTTCATTATACCCATTGAATAATGTTACCGGACTTTAATTCTTTGGATCTAACAAATGTCAGTTTTTCTGGATAAGCACGGTTCGCACCCTGAACAAACAATCAACCAATCCGGAATCTGTTGTTCTTCATCGAGCCATGAATTGAAAACTTTTGCCAGATGGGTGCTAGGAATTTTTTTTAATGATAGTCATTGTGATATATTGCCATATTAATATTTAATAAATTATTTTAATGCAATGTTATTTGTGTAGAAATTGTTACATGGAGTTACAAAATTTGAAGCGTGTAGTTTTATTTTTGATGTCTCAGTTGATTTTTGTATTCAACAATAATATAGTAAAGTTCAATCTTGAATAATTCGAACGATTTTTTAATGTTACTTACTTCAATTCAGAAAAAAATAGGTCATTTATACTAAACAATTTATTATCGCTGTAGAAGGGAAATGCGTTGTTGAAGAAAAGGTTTGTTCTAACAATCTGCCAGTATGTGCCGATAAACTTTCTCTCACATACATATATCTACGTCGCATCCCGAGGTCTGGTAATTATTCAAAAGAGTCATACGCGTCTAGGTTTTCGCATTTATTTAAAAGTATTGATTTCAGAGCGCATAACGTGTATTTTTTGAGAATATTAATAAAACAAATTCAGGGCATTCAAATCACACTTCACAACCCTCCAAATAGTCTGGAATTTTCATTTCTGGATTCTTTAAATACCAATATAATAAATTGGAATCGTTTTTGCAGTAGCGAAATAACAGCAAACGCCCTTCCTCTCTCGAAGGAAAAGTTACGTTCTTTTGTCCCGAGTTAATATTATTATATCAAGTAGATAAATAATTTTGTGTCTTTTTAGCCAACTTCTTCAACGGTATACTACAGTTTCCCAAAGTTTTATAACTTTACTTATTGAAAGCAATAATTAACAACGAATATTTACCATTTATTGTTTCCGTATCACAACATATTCTTCACTGAATTTTTCCCGGAGTTGCATCAACGAGTCTTTGGTCTTACAGTGGATTTTGTCAGCAGTGAAAATAGCAAAAGGGCCCACCACCTTTTATTTAGTCACCCCAAAGTGCATAAAAGAGGTAATATGTTTCATCTGGGCTAACGTATAAGAGGGATATCACCTCCTGTAGTTTAAAATTTATGATGAAGTTTAAATTAATTTTAATAAATCTTTATTCGTGGTTTCCTGAAAATCCACCAACAGCTCCAATGAGCTTTTTGCGAACAACGAAGATCTGGAATCAGAGAATCCACGTTGATTGGGCCATCATGGTCACCAGAAACCCTTCGATAATCATTAGGTTTGTTCTGGTTTTTAAAAATACAAAGTGGTCGAATCTGAACCTTAAGTGCATTCTTCTGATCAACTGCGCATGATCCTGACGTCCCAGAACCAATAGTTCTCAGAACAAGAACATGTATTTGAATCAACGCTCACTGAATGAGCTTAGGCGGATAATTATGTGAAAAGTATTTGGTTAAGAATTTATTTATGTGGGAATTAATTAGCGAAATAGGATATAGTTATGTAGGAATCAATGGACGAAGCAGGATATAGATTAGTTTGGATGTGCACATTATTTTCTTTAGGATTAAATTAAGCAATCAATCACCACCTCCATCACCCAAATCAAAAACACACAGCAATTATTGAGAACACTTACCACTGGAAACTGTTCTTGGTTGAGTATAACTTCCTCATCATCTGGCTCCTCTTTCTTTACAACAATGAAGTCTACTTCTTTCTGTATTTGCTCATCGTCAACATCATCCAGCCAAGTTAGATCAATGGTTTCTAGAATGTCCTCATTGCCAGAGTCTTTTCCGCAATTATCTTGGGAACCTTCCTCATCTACATCAAGTGGATCATCCGATTCATCCTGAATAAAATTTGGAGGACTGAAAAGCATTGGAGCATACACAGGAGATCTGATATTGATAAGATTCGGCATTGCAGTTCGGCTTGGCGTTGCAGCTGCAGGTGTTTCACGAGATCTTAAGGACTCATTAGATGCTCGAGGAGAGACTTCATTTGAGGAATCGTTAATTGAAACATTCATTGAAGCAATCTGATCTGGTGTCATTGAAGCAGTCTGATCCGGCGACATTGAAGGAAAATTAGTGGAATGTGCATGTACGGGAGAATTTTGGCACACTGATCGAGATGGAGATGTGTGAATCAATGAGAACACTGGAGGGTTATTCACCGTCTTTGCTTTGTTAGGTTTCCTTGGTACCGCAAATTTATGCTGGCTTTCTGATTGATGCACTGGACTTTTTGCAACTGTTGAAGAGCGGGTTGGCGAGTTCATGGGTCTATCAGAACTGTGAGCTGGGGAACCCAAAGCTGCTGGAAAATGACTCCGAGAGCTCGAAGCTGAAAAACTTTCGGGTCTGTGAGCTGGTGATCTCAGAACTGCTGTTGAATGAGCTGTTCGGTTGGTATTAGAATATGCTGATATATTAGATGTAGCAGATACATGGGCTGGTACATTCTGGGTCAAAAACTGAAGCGAATTAAGTGAAGTATTGCTTAGTTGATTCTTATTCAAATGAGCACTGTATGGTGGTGGTGGTCTATGAACTAGTGATCTAATTGTTGCTGCAGTCATCAATGTGGCATTATTAGTTTCGCCCTGACTGTATACAAATGTGGAAGGTGGTTGTATGTGTGCTGGTGACCTCAGCATTTCTAGCAAATGTGCTGTTCCTGTTTTGCTGTTATTGGTAATAGTAGAATATGAAGATGCTTCCATCTCTACAGGCCTGCGAGATGGTGATCTAAGAGATGCTGGTAATTGCCTATCTTCAGGTCTGTATGCTGGTGATCTGAATGGCGAAGGCATGGAAGTGGCATTATTTGATATTCTCTGAGAATGTGCTTGTGGTGAAATTCCTTCCGATCTGTGAGATGGTGATCTTGCAGTTGTCGAATGAGCTGGATAGTTGAAGACCACACCATTTATTGGGATTATATTTGATTCGTTATAAACATGTGCTGGAGAACTCATGAATCCCTCAGGTCTGTGGGCAGGTGACCTGAGAGCTACTGGTAATTCAGCTGGGGAATTAGTAACAGAACTTATTTGGCCTTCACTTGTACTGAATCTTGATGTACTAGTTCTCTCAGCTACTTGATTTTCTGATACCTTTGTCTGAATTCGTCTCTTCAGTGAAGAAGAACTTTCTTGTGAAACTGGTTCATTGTAATTTTCTCCACGTAATCTCTCAATTCGTTGACGTTTACATTTTTCAGTGTTAAGTATTTTCAGATATTGCTGAATCTGATATTCAAGAATCTTCCTCTGATCGGGAGTCAACTGTTGACATGGTGATACATCTGTGGAAATTAGTTCAAGTTAGTATTAGGGAATTACAATAATTAACATGTAACTGATCTACATGATTATCGTAATTTATAATAGTTTTATATATTTACATCCCAAAAAAATGTTGTTACTAACACCGGTGAATTTTTTGTGTATCTTACTCTACTGTTGATCGAAAAATCCCAATTTGATACAGAAAAAAGTTTTCTATGAAATCAATCAAATTTTAGGGGTAGGTACTGATTCCTCTTGAAGTATTTCTAGCTACACGTAAAAAATGCCGAGACTATGATTATTTGAACGTGACTTTTCAATTCAGTTTGGTCTGATATTTTTTACAATTTTGGAAAAACTTAAATAATGAAGAACTTTTTCACATACTGACCAGATATACAAATAAATTTTGGTATAACAGAAGGTGAGAGGAAGTGGGGAGTATCTTAGTTAAGATGGCTACATCAGATCACTCTCTACAAAAAAAATATTTTTATTTTATAACAATTGAAAAGGTCCTGTACATGACAAATGCCACTAATTTTATTACAGGCAGTTCTAGGCTCGTGAAAAATATCGTTAATAGGGAGTGTTTGAACCCTTATCATCCAAGAGATTTTATAGGTTTGAATACTTCACAGAGAATGTTTTTCACAAAATATTTGGTCATTAGTATCAAGAAAATCGCAAAAGAGGAATGCAAACTCAAGAAACAAATCGATGACTGAACTCATTGTTTTATCCCAAGTTTTATGATTTCACTTGGTCGTATATGAATAAAATTATTTTTCCCGCTGCCGACAATGAAACAGCCCATACATTCTTATCTACAAAATATGTCATTGACCAATATCTACTAATGTATTTATTAAGATTCACTTACATAATAATAGGTAAATGTAATCTATATGTACGGGGTGCTCAAAACTAACATAACTGCTCCAAAAAGAGTTGCATTTTAGAATTTACAGTACACAAAAGCATCTATATTTTTGAGACTAGTTAGTTTTACACTTGATAATGGGATATAACCCGAAATATCCGGTCGTGAAAATAAAATAACCAGTGGAAATTAGACATAAGCGTTTTCCATTCATTTCATCAGTGATCATGAATTTCACAAAATAAACAGGTCATGAATTACCCAATAGATTTGTGCCGCACAAATACACTCTAATCACGTGGATGTCTTCGGAACTACACCGCACACCAGTTCAGCGCAGACACATGTCTGAAAACATAAACTACATGCGGTATTCTGAGAATGTCTACGCAATAATTGTTATGTATTTGAACAGCAAAGATGTCTACTGACGACCCAATATTCAACATTAATTTCGTCGAGGCGATAGAACAGCGTCCTTGCATATGGAACTTAAACTGTAGTTCAGATTGAAGCTTTGGTGACTCATTCTATAAATCTCTAAAAATTTCTCTGGATCGAGTATCAATTGCTCTTTTATAACAGAAGCTGGGCTATGTATTATATTATTAACAAATAGAGGATGAATCCAGAAACGACGCTGATTTTGTTTTCGTTTGCGTTGTCTCCGCACAAACTGCCAAGCTACTATAACATCCTCCTCGCTTGAAGACGTTTTCGTTACTGCATTTTCTTTTACACTAGGTCGTGTGTTGCGTGTTTGTTGCCTCCTTGGTGGGAGATCCGACGCAACATATAACATTTACCTCATGTCGTATGTTGCATGCTGCGTGTTTGATGCATCCTTGTTGGGCGACCCCAAGGACATTACACACAGGACTGCCCGATGAGACTTCAACCAATCACTGAATTGTGACGTACCTCAGTGGCCCCCCACCACCATTCCACTTAACAATTTGTTTCTTTCATTCCGACTGCACTTTCCTTCCTTTATTATATCTGTTGTTGAAAAGAAATAAATACACATTGAGTTCAATGTTCGATTTTTTTGGTTACCAATGTTACCAAACACAAAACGGTCACTTTATCTGTTATCACTTTTTTAGTTTACTTTTTGCTTGGTGTCTCGTATATTGAGTTATTGAGTTTTTGATAGATTTATTGATATATTTGTGTCTAGTCTAGTGCCTGTTTGCCTGTTTCACAGATTGAGGAAACGTTTAGAAACTATTTTATACTCTTTCTGCAGTTGTTACTCTTTGTGAAGTGAAAATATTGAAAATTTTGCCAGTTCTTAAAGGTTTGGGGTTTTAGTATTGTTGTGGTTGAATATTTGTCTATTCCTGTTCTTTTAGTTGAATGAAATGCCAGGAAAAGCGTGTTCCATCGCCTCTTGCAAGAATAACTCCTCCAAATGCTTGGGTTACATATTTCACAACTTCCCAAAGGATGATGGAATAAGACAAGTTTGGATTCGTTTATGCAATAGGAGTGACATATGGAACCCTAGGACTAGTAGCATTTGCTCAGTTCATTTCTCTGAAGAGGACTACAAGCGAGACTTGAGAAATGAATTACTAGGTTTTTACTTATTTCATTTTGTTTTCAAAATAATACAAAAAACATCTTTGTTTCAGGATTACCTGTTAAGAAATTTCTTAAACCCAATGTCGTGCCATCCTTTTTCTTTGGACTAGAACCGATATCTCTAGAAGCTTGTTCAAGTCAAAGAAAAGCGAATGAAGAAGATATTCCAGATGAATCGTTACCAGAGGAAAATGAAGTTATTGCTGTTGGGAGTTCCGAAAACATTGATCCTCTGAATGAGACCTATTATCAAAGGAAATATGAAACACTCCTTGCATGTCATAATAAGGTGCAATTGGAATTTAGAACTCACAAGAAAAAGTGTAAAAGACGGGTAAATTCTTTACAAACACACCTAAATTATTATAAGAAAAAGGTGCAATATAAAGAAAATAATAAAGCTGAGAAAGTTTTGAGTAAATTCTTTTCCAAAAATCAAGTTAACCTATTACTTCAGAAAAGAAAAAGGGTTAATTGGACTCAATCAGAACTCTCAATGGCCTTCACATTGCGGTATTACAGCAAAAAGTCATATTTATATTTGAGGAATGTTTTAAAGTTTCCTCTGCCTGGGTTATCATCACTTCGAAAATGGGCCTGCAAAATCAATATGAAAAAAGGAATTCTAGAAGACGTCTTGAAATTCATGAAATTAGCTGGTGAGGATATGTCAGAACTTGAGAAATGCCTCGTCATTCAATTTGATGAAGTTAACACGTTGAGCGCCACTTGCCCACCGGTGGTCATTTTTTAAACTACACGGGAGACCTCGTGCTGACGGGCGGGCATACCTGGTGTGACTTGCTGGGACCAACATTTTTTTATTCAATTTTATCGATATAATGCAACCGGTATGACCTTGTGCTATTTATTTTTGATAAATCAAATCTTATTTTCCTGTTTTACCTGCTTTTTATTTGTGACCCACAGGTGGGCACTTTGTCCCAGAATGTAAGAGCGGCTTTACATTATGCAATTTTCATGCAATTTTTGTGCAATACAAGACTAAATTTTACATTGCGCTTGCGCCCATGCAAGTTTCGTGCAAGCCCAAAAAATTTCGACTGGTTGAAATTTTCACGCAATTCGTGAGCAATTCTGGTGAGAAAGTCAATGCCAATAGCACACCAAAGTACCTGTAGATATTGTTTTTCGAATGTCTCCTAACCTTTAACTCCAACTTAAAAAAGAAATAGAAAATTTGTCACAAGCGTTAGTGATAGGTGGAATGTCATTTTTCGAATTTCAGTAAAGTACAAACCAACAAAATATCAAAATATTTTATTGAGGTTAGATTTTCTCGAAATATATTATGTTGCTATAAACTGCTGGCAACACAACAATAATTGCATAAATGTAAGACACAATTTCTACATTGCCTTGCAATACCTGTCTTGCATTGCAAATGAATTGCATAAATGTAAAGCCGCTCTAACAAAATACATCTTGGGACCAAGTGTCCACTAGTGGGCATAACCTAATGTGAATCTTATTTTGTTTTTTTGGTGTTTGTTTCCTTTTCTTTCTCGTAGTAATATATTTTTTGTATCGTTTTGTCTTTTTCTGTACCTATAGTAGGATTTAAAAATATTTTTGCAGCTATGCTCGTTTTTATTTATGAAAAATGTTAATTTTTTAGATGGTAGAATAGTTATATTTATTTATACTTGTTTTTTTTTCAGAAAAACTGTTTACTTTTATGTTTTATAAATCTTAGGTGTCTTAATAATAATTTTTCTGTACCTATAGTAGGATTTGAAAATATTTTTGCAGCTGCTAGTTTTTATTTATATAAAAAGTGTATATTGTTAATGATCTACAAAACCTAAAAATATATTTCGATTAGTTTTTCAAACCGAAAATTAAATTTTCTTTCCTTAACATTACTCTGCATTTTGTGGACATTGGGAGACCAAACTGCCAAGTCCAAGTGAAATAAGTTTACATCCTGGGACCAAACTTAAGATATCTCATTGCGAAATACACGTAAAACGTTCCCACGGATGGGCACACGGTTTTGAAATGTAACATGTAATGTGACCACGGGTGGGCATGGTGTCCCAGCAAGAAAAATCAATAATGACCACCAGTGGTCACTTGGTCCTCTCATGAAAAACTATAATGACCACCGGTGGGCAAGTGGCGCTCAACGTGTTAAAGTCAAGTCAGTTTTGGAATATGACAAATCTGAAGACCAACTCATTGGACCTCACAATCAAATGCAAGTTATCATGGTTCGAGGTTTATTTGCCAAATGGAAACAACCTGTTTACATATCATTTGATTCTAAGATGACTAAAAGCATAATCTTTGATATAATTTACAGACTTCATCAAATTAATTATAAAGTTGCAACTGTCAGCGATTGTGGAGGAGGTAAGTTTTCTTTTCATTTTAATTTTGTGAAATAATTATATTATATCTGTTTTTGTAGGTAATGTAGGTCTGTTGAAGGAGATGGGAGTTGACATTCAAAAAACTTATTTTCATTATCCTCAGACCAATGAAAAAATTTATATGTTTGCAGATATACCGCATCTACTCAAATTATTGAGAAATTGGCTCATTGATACAGATTTTATTCTAGAGGACCAAACTATCATCAATCATAAGCCACTTCTTGATTTGATTGAAACGACAGAAAAAGAATTTAATGTATGTTTCAAACTAACAGAGAAACATATAAGATGTGAAAAGACAAAACGCCAAAATGTTCGTTTAGCAGCTGAGTTGCTATCACATTCAACGGCTACAGCTCTTCATCATTATCAACCAGGAACTGATAAAAAATTGGCTGCAGATGTAGGAAATTTTATTGAGTTGGTTAATAACTGGTTTGATATAAGCAATAGTTATATACCTTTCAATAACAATCCTCATAAATCTGCTTATGGTATTTACCTGGAAGAGCAAAATAAAGTTCTTGATGACATGCTGCATACAATTTTGACAATGAGGGCTACTGGGAAAAGAAGTTTACAGATTTTTCAGAAAGGAATCATCATATCAATTAAATCTCTTAGGCAGTTATTTTCCGACTTGAAAAAAGCTTATGGTATTTCCTCATTATGTACCCATAAACTCAATCAAGATTCCTTGGAAAACTTCTTCTTTCAACTGCGGAGTAGAGGAGGCTTGGATGACCATCCTTCACCACTGAATGCTCTATACAGAATTCGTATGGTTATTTTAGGAAAAAATCCTGGTATCCTTGACTCTGCTGTGAATACTGAAGATAGAATGCAAGAAGAGTATTTGATTGCAAACGTAATGAAGAAAGTGGACTTCAATATTGACTCGGAGCTTGATGAAGACGGTATTTCCATTGAGGAATATGAAAATAAAGAAAATGTGGAAATTCGATTCACCAGTAGCAGTTCTGGTTCATCCGAGGCCAATATTTCAGAAAACGATTATTTATTTACCAGAGATGACCAATGATTCACTGGAATACATTGCTGGATATTTGGCAAAAAAAATCAAAAAGAAATACCCCTTTTTAGGCATTCATACACACAAATGTTCGAAGTAACATGATTATCAATTACCATCATGGGTTTAGTCATTTATAATATGGTGGGTTGATAAAACCAACTGAAGAATGGCTTTCATTAGTGAAGAAATTTAATAAAAGATTTTTGAAATATCATGGTGAGGATCCTTTGGATTTCAATAAGCAAAAAAATTTTGTCAAAAATGTTACTGAAAGAATACAAAACAAACTTGAACAGAAAATTGTTCATTCTGATATCATTGAAGTATTTGTTAGGTTACGAACAATAATCAGAATGAATTATTTCAATAAAAAAAATGGGGAATCTAAAACCAAATCTCAGAACTTGAAAAGAAAAAATCTGCTAATGATTCTGATTCCAGAAAGTTGACAAAAAAAATTTAAAAAATTATAAATTGAAATTTTGATCTGGAACTGGACCTTATTTTGCTTATCATAAATTAGGTATTTTATATTAATGCAAATGTAAATGTATGTATGACTATCAGGTGCATGATTTTATTCATTCACTAATCTTGATCTATGAGTAGTCTAATAAAGTAGGTACATCTATGTATTATCATTTTTGTATTGATACTTTATCATATGAATAAATATATTTCTATTCTACTATTGTGGTGTATCTTTTGAAAATTATTTCAATAAAAAATTTCATGTTGTAAAGGATATTTTCATTTTTCCCTGGCAATCTTTTACTTCAATGAACATGTGTTGTTTTAGGAGTTATATGAATATTACTGTTTAATTTTATTTTCTCTCCCTGTGGCAGCAAGAAATTGTAAATTTACATATTTTCAAAACCACAGTGCAGTAGGGGAATTACCGTCGAAGGACAAAGAATTAACATTGTTTATTTTCATAGTAGGTACGGAGAATACAGAAAAACATTAACTTATTTATAACATTTGTATAATCGTTTTCCCTACGTGGGTAAGAAGGTATTTAATAACCCAGATAATAGCAATATTTTCTCGTTAAATAATTAGGGTCAGACAAAACGATATTAAGTAGGTAGATTTTTCCTTAACACAACATGCACTAAATTTCTTCCAAAATCAGGACCTCTAATATTCACAATAAAGGAGTGAGATCCGGAAAACTTGATGGCCATTCTGTATGACCTCTTCTACCAATCCAGCGACCAGGAAAATGATCATCCAAAATTTGTCGCACTGGAGCTGCATAATGGGGAGGTGCACCTCCTCATTATGCAAACTATTTCGTTTTCGAATAGATTCATATCCTCCTAAGTTGCCCTATTGATGCACGGTATTATTCGATTCTCCTACATATCCAAATATTTCTCACCAGTCAAATTATCATCGATAAAAAAAGGTCCTATGATATGGTTACATAAAATTCCTGCCCAAACATTCAGTTTTTGAGGTCGTATAAATGAGGATTCGTATCACTCCAATATCGACAATTTTGCCGATTCACCTCTCCATTCAAACTAAACGTACTTTCATCCGAAAAACAAATTGTATACAAGAAATTCTGATGCAAGTTGATTCGTTCAGTAAGACTTTCACAAAACTCGATACGTCTTTTGAAATCTTCTTCTTTCAATTCATGAACTAGTCTAATCTTATATAAATGAAATTTGTACTTGTGAAGGATCCTGAAAACATTTTTACGACTGATTTCTGATTCTCGAGAACTTAGTAAGAGAATGCATATTTTCCATTAGTCCAACGTGCCCTAAAACTGCAATAGAAATAGCTTCATCGTTGACAACTCCTGAACGGTTATGCTTTTTATTGTTAACAGATCCAGTTTCCATAAATTTGTTCAATAATTCCGAAACGTATTTGTGCTGTACATTTCTTCCTGGATGATTATCATTGAACATACGGGCAGCAGCTCTAGCACTATTTCCATTCTGGTAGTACAAAGTCACTATTTTAATCCGTTCTTGAAGCGTATAAACCATTGCTTCTCAAGAATTCACAAAAACAGAAACACCAATTGTAATTTCACCTGGTAGGTAATCGTTATTGTAGAATGAGACAAATACAAAATGAAGAGAATATCGAATTCAAACTTAACTAGGAAAAATAAGACTTTTTTGAAGTACCTATACTTCAAAACAACACCTATGAAACCTAGGTAACAGATTGTACAGAAGTTCATTCAGGGTGGCTCGTTTTCAACTCAAATAATTTTTAGCTTCCAAACTATGAGCTTCAGACCAGAATGTATTATACTTTGTTAAAATCTGCTCATCATGGAGCATCTGATAATGCGAAACATATGGTGATCCATTTGAAAAAATGGTGACATGCTCTGGGGGTGCGATAGGGGAAGTAACATCGAATGTGAATATGTCAAAATGTATCCCCCTGTATACTATTGTTGACGTGTTTTTTTTATTTTTCCTGGAGATCATTGTACCAAAAGTTATTCAGAGTGGCTCGTTTTAAATGGAATGCACCATATATTTGTTGAACAATTTTCTTCACATAATGCTCATAAAGACAACTTACCTGAAGTCACTGCTGCTCGGCGTACAATTTCCATACAGAAAAATTTTATGACACCGTAGAAAGATTTCAGATATTGAAATCTTTCATAAAATGATTCATGTGGTTTCATCAAATGCTTCAAAAAAAGAATAGTGCTGGTTTTGGTGAAGTCCTTATTAACATTCCTTACAGTTTGATAAATGTACTCTATTGTGGCACGAGCGGTAACTGAAGTCATGTTTCTTGTTAAATCCAATAATTTCAATTGGTTAACGATGTATCCTGAATAAATTTGTAATTTATTCATATATATATGTTCTGCCAATTTCAATTCAATTTTTAATAATTCCGGCAAGAACGGTAGGGTTTTTTTCAAGCTCTCTGCATGATCTGCTTGATTTCGTCTAATGCATGACATTAGATGAATATATGGCACAATCACATTCGTTATTAGGTATTCCTGTTGGGTGAGATGATATAATACTAGATTGTCCTCAACTATTCCTGCTCTGTGTGGACTTTGCTGCACACTATGGATCGAATTCCTGTTTCCAAAGGCCAGCTCTGGTATATTTATTCCGGATGTATCCATCAGCTGAGCTTCGTTCAATCTGTGACAAATGATTCAAGTTATGAGTGCTTACTGTATAGACATAATTACATAACCATTCCGATTTAATATTCATATTATCATTACTTGTACTCTTTGCAGTCATTATAGTGAATTTTATTTCAATATTGGGTAGAAACAGGGTTTAAAAAACCATTCTACAATTTTAGCCACATACGTTTTCTTGTAATTGGGTACTCGCAATATTTGGTCTAATCCATTTGATAAAAAAATTGTTTTCCTATTAAGATTCGAATTTTTTTACTGAAGTAATTCAGATTCCTACCATTCAAAAATATGACGTTTGAAGTAAACTTTTACATATCAATTACAGTACAGACATTTTTCTTCCAAGAAATATATTATAATAAGAAATACAATGTTTTCAAATAAATCTGTTGGATTTCTTTAGTGAAGTAGTAGTAGTAGTAGTAGTAGAAGATTTGATATTTTAAAATCCTGATGTTTGGGTGGGCTTAATTTGAGTATATAGATAATTTCAACTATTCCACAAATACTCAAATTATCATTTTTTTTACATTATTCAACTTAGTCATGCAAGTAAATAACCCTACTCCTGTATAACAACACTCTGCTAATATGAACGATTATGTTCAGTAGTACTTTCTGGTTTGTCAGATCATGAAGCAGTGTTATACTGCCCTCCTAAGGATAAACGCGGTATGTTTATGAGACGACAAACTGAGATGTCCACCTTTGAAGTTATTATTTGGCACGAATTGCGAATTGAGACATATGGCAGATTTTTTGTCAATAGTGTTATATAGTTCCTGTTCAGATACGGCGTTCATGTTTGGCAAATATTCAAGTCGAAGACACAAAAAAGCCTCCGACACCAGTAATTCAAATTTTGATATTTTATAACATACCGCGTTCATTCTTAGGACGGCAGTATACACAGGACAAATAGACGCGAACATCGAGACAAAAATCCGACAGATTCGACAAATTGTAACACTAGGAGAAACTATGATGGGATTCAGCATGCTCAAAAATTGACCGAAAATATATCTCAAACCAAGATGATCCATTTCTTGCCTTTTATGATTATCTCATTAGATCCTTTGAAAAAATATTTGCTCTTCAAAAATTTAAATCTAGAAAAAGGGTCAATCGGTAACTAAGGGAATTAAAATTTCATCAATAAATCTACGCTCTTTATATAAAATACGAAAATTCACAAACGAATAATTCTTTCATAAATATTTTACTAAATATAGCACCACTTACAGAAAAGTAATAAAAAGGGTGGAAGAAAACTATTTCAAAAGACAACTTGAATTAATGATCTCGGAGGAAAAATCAACAGAGTACATCAAGAAATGACCCCGTCCCCAAACAAACTCAATGAATACTACTCCTCGGTTGAAGAAAATCTGAACCAAAATTTGTCATCGGAAAACAATCCCATTGAAAACTTTGAAAAACACAGAATTTTTATATGACACCAACTCAACTAGAATTAAAGATATTATCAACTCGATAAAAAAATTTCAAACTGCTGGAATTGAATTAATGAAGCAGACATGAACTAAGGAGTACCACAAGATTCGATAGTTCGCCCCCTTCTTTTCTTGATATATGTTAACGAAATCAAAATTGCAGGAAAATGCCAATGATACCATCATACTATGGCACAATCCGAAATAAATTGATCTAAATTTATCAATTTGTGAGGATATCAGCAAGATACAAAATGGTGCGACTCAAACCAACTATCTCTGAATGTCAAAAACAGCATCATTGGATTCAAATGTGAAATCGATAGTCTGTCCCTAGAAAATCGAGTACCTGAAAATAGAAGTGAAGAAAATTTTTCGGACTACAAATTGACATCACTGAAGTTTGATATCAACAGCTTAAATTAACATTACATGGAGGTAGTCAGGAAATCCATGATCAGCAGCCAATCGCGTTAGGCGATGTGTGCCCGCGATGACTCCAAGCCTTTGTAAACTTTGTTGAAAGCCTGCGGGTCCTTGATCAAAGAACAGATGGTAGTGGTTTGTAACCGGCCAGGAACGGTAACCCATCAAATGGGGATAGAGGCGTAGAGGAGAGGTCTTTAGCTGTGGAACTTTTGGCTCATATTGGACCGAGGTGCGAGGCCTCAGTACGCGAGAATCTTTTTTCTGAAGTACTTCGGTTTTTTGGGTTTTCCTTCAGCTGAAAAGTGAATCATATGGCCTCACCATTAGACAATAAAACGTTAGTTGATCGCTTGCTGTTCCTCAGACAGAGATAGCCTCAGTGCGCTAATTTGGCGTATCCAAATCTTCATCTGGCTCAATCCCCTGAGTCGTCGAAGTTACGTCGTAAAATAGGTGCTTGGCCGTGAGTGGGGGTGGGTGAAAATGTCAGCCAGAGAGGGAATTTCGTATGACGACGATGTCATCATCAATTACAGGCAGGCTTACTCTCAGGATGTCATTTTCGAATTGCAATACAGTCTTTCATCTAAAATCTTGATACCTGCTTTCGACTATTATACATATACCATACCTGAAGTTCAACTGAGAGGTGGCCTGTACATGCCAGAGAAATTAAAAAAAATATATTTTCTGAATTTTGTTGTAACCGTCATCAGGCTGCACCCCTACCACCCATACGAGCATCCCTCAGCAGTCATCAGGAAACTTGTGCGAGCTGGGAATGACGAGGGTCTCACCTTTTAACGTGCGATCCCAAGCATAGAATTCGCACTAAAATTATCCGTTTACGTATGCCATTCATCCATCCAAACAGTAACCGCTACCACTGTTGCTTGGCTTTCTGATTCACACCACCCGACTCATCCATATTCACTACAGCTGTCTTCTCGAGTGTTGTAAAACATACCGGTTGAAAAATTCAACATTTAGCTCCATCTGACTTAAACCCTAAAGTATCAAGAAGGGCCACATGAGAAGGTAACTAAGGGTCCGCCCATGTAAAGAAGAATAAACCCAGTTGATTTTAGTTGGTGCTTTCCTACCAGAGTGAATGATGGTTTTCTGAAGGTTACATCTGAAAGCAGCAGGTACCAAAGTTCGAGCCCAGCAAAAACAAGTAAACTCATGTCCTGGACTGAGTCACCTAGTTACCCAAAAAGACTTGAGAGCTTTTCAAATAACTGGTTTTGAGTCGCATTATTTTCACAAGATTTGCCCCTTGCAATTACATCCTTCACTGTAATAGAAACAGTTGGTGACCTACGATTTACAGTATTCGCAAGCAACCCCTTTCAAACAAATTCAACATTGAGGTCTGACGTAAACCCTTCTGCTCAACTGATACCAAATTTCAAAGGGCAAATATAATTTTTCTACAAAGAGTTAGTAGAAACTGTTGCACAGCAATATTTTTTCACTGCCTCGGGAAGTGTCCCAGAGGCACACAGCCTACAGAAATTCAAAAACACTAATTCCTGTTCTCTGAACATTACAGGATTAAACTTCACGTGGGAAAATATATACGATTGTATACAACCCAAGTATGATGACCTCTAGAACACTGACTGCCATGTGTATAAATATTCATTGAAAAGTCTCTGGACACTGGTGGTATACATTTTATAAACACTAATGAGCTACCATGCCATGTGTTTGATTTATCCACGCACGACTTGTATTATGTGGCTCGGATTGCTAAGGGATAGAGTCAATCAACACTCCCAATGAAACAAGATACTAACTTCCCACTTGTGTACAAAATATATAACTGGTGAAGATGAGAGTACGAATGATTTCTAGAGATGAGAGGTCAGAATTTTCTATCCATTCTAGATAATTACCAATTGCAGTAACGTCTACTTAACCAACTGTTACATCTAGTTTGCTCAAGAATTTATTCAAATCTCTGGTCGACGCGACGATTCGTCAAGAGTTGAGTTCCATTGAAAGAAACTAAAAGAGATACTATCATAGAGTCTGAAATGATAAATGACAATAGGGTAATCAATTAATGAGAAAATTTATTTTTGGTTGTGATTCACCTCTGCATTTTCGATAAAATTTCCTTAAGATGAACCACATGTGGGCATTCAAAAAAAAAATGGCAACAAGGATACTTGTCTCAAACAAACAGATAATGTACACTTAAGGTTGCTTTAATGTTAACAGCTGAAGCCAATAATGAGGTTAACTCCCATGGAAGCAGTACATACATACCTGCTTTCCTGTAAATTTCTTTGTGGTCCATTAGGATAAACAAATCTCGTGAGATGCGAAATATGATTTGAATAATTTTCATTTTGTTCTACAATTTGGTTTGTTACGTGAAGAGGACTGGATTGGACATCGTTTGATGCTAGAATATTGGGTTGACTGTTTCTTCTTGAGTTTGTTTTATTCGTAGATTTTTTTGGAGTATGGTCGACTGACTCGGGGTGTATGAACAATACTTCATTGGAGTTATCAGGTATAATCGTTTCTGATCTGATGTTTTCTACGGCAGGTTGCACCATTTCGACAACCGCTGTCTCAACTGTTTCTGTACTATCCTCTTGGGTGACAGTGTCTTCATTTCGGGATATTTCATCTGTTTCATCCTCTTGAGATTCCGAATCCACCAATTGGCTAACGAGAGTTCGCACATTATGAGCGAAGGTAGGACTAACAGTGTCTACAGGTGGATCAGTGTTTGGATTTGATTCAATAACGCAAGGTTCAGCGATCACATTTTGCTCGACTTTTGCGACCATGGTTTCATCAATATCGGACCTGACTTCTTCGGTGGTATTTGTTCCTAGAATATTGATGGGAGTTATCGACGCAGACATAGCTTGAACCTCTAGTGAGTTGTTTGAAGTTTCATCGCTTCTATAAATTGTGATTTTTTCTCTTCTATCAAACCCTTCTTCTAGTAATCCCAGTAAATCTGCCTTCGAGTCGACTTTTGGCGTGTTGACATCGCTTGATTCTTTGGTTAAATCAATAACAGGAATATTTGGTTTGATTTCGATAACATCATCAAGTGGATCATCAGTATCAGATATTTCTACCACCATTTCTTCGCTTCTCTCAACTGTTAAACCTTTTTCATTTCTTATTAGTCCCAAACTTTGCTTAACATCAGGAAATTCCATTATAGTGGCATTTTCACTGCAACCATTGAATACTATACAACTGTGCACTCGGTGAAACTGAGGAAGAGATCCAGCTAGAGGGCAACAGTTCTCACAAGTAAAGAGAAATTCACTTTTGACAGCAGTATTTACCAAAGGAGCAACTTTCATTATGGAAAATATTTTTCTGTCATCGTTAGAATCCACAATTGGTTTGTGATCGATATCACCTGATTTATCCTGAACTTTTTCGGTTGGCATTTCTGCAAATGTGTCTTCATGTTTTTTGGAATTTGAAATTTTAGATAAATTGCAAAGTTGCTGACATGGAGCTACTGATGAACCGATAATATCGCTTGGCATTTTTCCTGAAGATTCAGTGGGCTTACCAATTTTATCAGCAGGACTGGTAGAATTCAAATCAGCGTCCAAATTTGAACATTTTGATGAAGTTTCCTCAATTTCTAACAGTTTTCTTGCTAATACATCTGAAGTAGTAGCAATATCTTTAGTTGTTGTCTTGTCAGTATTTTTATCTTCTATCATCGGCTCTTGCAATTGTTTCAACACGGAGCAGATTTCGTCAGATGTAGACTTTTCATCTGAACTCATCACTAGTTCAGGAGCACTGTTTACTATCGGCGTTTCGCTTTCAAAGATCTTTGCCAAAGCACTCGATATTTCATCAAGATCTCCTGATTTCATTTGTTTCACGGTGTTATCCAGAGTTGAAGGTTCACTATTTACTGCAGTACACTTCTTCGAGGGGAGGAGTTCTTTGGAAAATGAAATGGTTGCAATTGAAGAATGTTCAGCAATGACTTTTTCAATCTGGTCATTTGAATTATTTGTGTCACAAATGAGTTTGACCTGAACGTTGGTATTCTCAGAATGTTTTTCCAATAGTTTTATGATGTCATTTTCGGGGCTCATTTCCTTTAAATCATTTTTGTTGGTTTGTAGTTTTTTCAACAATTTATCATTCTGGCTACCATCAGTGGAACTACTCGGTTGCAGAGAATGTCTCCTTTTTGTAATCAACTTTGTATTTGAGGATGGTGTTTCTGAATTACGCCTTCTATTATCCATTTTGAGGTGCTTTTCACAACTTTTTTTCTCAACAGCGTTATTACTTTCAGTGGCTGGTTTTGTATTATTGACTTCAGATTTTCGAACTACTTTTTTCGATGGTTCCCTTAGGTTTCTCGATTCAGAACTTTCTTTAGGCAGTCTGATAGATTCTGTTGATTCATAACCTTGGTTTGTCTTATTTCGCCTCCCTTCGTTCGCTTTACATCTCATAGTATTAGTCGATTTCGAAGTCTTAGTGGCATCCACAATTCGCTTCGAGTTTTTATTGGACTTACTCTTATCTTCTACCAATTTACTTGATGGTTTCGTATGTCTGTCTTCAGAACCCCTGGAAGATCTTGAAGTTTTAGTGTCTGTACATCTCTTTTTATTTTGCGAATGCCCTTCATCAGTACTATGTCTCTTTTTTCGATTCTTTTTAGAATCACCTTTATTATCACTCATCGACTCTGCTAGCTTTTGATCGTCCTCATTGTCTTCTTCAATTCCAAATAATGATTGCATTTTGTTCATATATGGTTCGTCTGTATCTGAAAATCTAGTTTTTTTTTCAGTAATTTTTTTGGGAATGGTATAGTTTGCTAGATTGGGATAAAAAAGAGATGACATTTTATTATTCGTAGATTTACTCCTTTCGACATTATTTTTCCTATCAGAGCGAGGTTTTTCGAGTTTTTTCTTGGTACGCTCATTGGAGCATTTCGCATCTTTCATTCGCTCGTCTGAGGAATTCTTTGAACAAGGTTTGATTTTACAGTCAGTTTTCTCCTCCGTTCTATCTTTGTCAACATTATTCATCATATTATTACTGTCATCTATTGCTTTGTTCAGTTCATTTAGTAACTGATCACAATTTATTTCAGGATATACATTTTTGCACTGGGTTTCGGTCAGAGTTTTTGGACTACCTGTTCTACTTTTTTTTTCTGGACTTGGACGATCGACATCCATATCTATCACTGTATAATCATCAGAAGGAAAACACTCTAGAAAAGATTTAGTTGTATCGATTTTATCAATACTTATAAAGTCATTACAGGACACAGTTTCTTCATCGGACTCTATATCTTTTTCACCAGAAACCAATTTCACAAAACTATCTGCTGTATTATTTTCTGTAATATGATCAGTATTTGTGTGTTTCAGATGAGAGATTTCATTACTATCATGTTCAACAAGACTTTGTGAAGTTTGTTTATCATCCTCAATTTCAGCAACCTTACTGGACGAATTGTTTGTTTGTCGCTTTGAGTGAATTATACCAACGGTATTATCCGACGAAAGAATTGGTACTGGTAGAGAATTTGAAATTTCTTCTTCATCAGCTATTTTATGATTATGATCGAAAAGTTTTGCAGTTTTTTCATCGTTAGGTATGATTACCTCCAAATTTAGGCTATGTTTTTGTGTCTCTGATTCTGGAGTTTTTTTCACTTTTTCATCCATATTTTTTTTGTTGCTTGCTTTAGCAAAAACATTTATATTGGTCGAATCATTTTTATCAGGAATGTCGGAAGATCTTTTCTTACTATCACAGCCTTCAATATAGTTAGTTTTATTCTTATTATTGTCAGTAGATAAAATATATTGCTTTTTACTATTAGAGGATACTGCTGAACGAGACGAGATCTCTCTCTCGCAATTATTACTAAATTCGACTCTTTTCTGAGGGGTTCGTTTAATTGTGCGTAATGTCGAGCTTCTATGTCCTGATTGGTCCCATTTTACGTGCCTTCCTTTGCGATACCTGTAAAAAATACATTATATGAATTTCATGAAAAGTAGATCTGTAAATATATAATTGTACTTTTGACTCAACTTCTCAAATAATCAGATCTTTCAAATTTAATAATAAAATATTCCCTCATTGAGTGTACCCAAAGGGTAGAAACTACAGACCATTATTTTATACACTATATCATTGATGATCAATTTATGTGGAGTTCGTCGAAAACTTATGGAGATAGTAAAAAACAAGTCTGGTGCAATCAGTATCTGAATACTCTTCGAGACTACATACTTGAACAGTACAACAAAGAGGGGGCATAACACGGTAATGGTCCTGCTGGATATCCAAAAGGCGTTCGACACCGTCTGGGTCGAGGGCCTCGTCATGAAGATGTTACGGGCAGGCATGCCTAGCCACATGGTAAGATTGATGGACTCATACCTGGTCGACAGGACGTTCAAGGTTGAAGTGAATGGAACCAGCTCCACAGTGAGGAAAGCCGAAGCAGGAGTGCCGCAGGGCTCGAGCCTGTCACCACTTTTGTACTCGCTATATACGCATGATTTTCCAATGCATGAAAACACGCAAACGGCAATTTATGCCGACGACACGGTAATTTACGAACAGGCAACCGTGACGAACGAAGCCGCCGTGCACGTAAAGAGCCACTTGCAGAGGGAAGTCGTGCCGTATATGGCAAAGAACAAAATAGTGATAAACTCGGCGAAAACTGAGCTCATGAACTTCACCAAGAAAAGAAAGCGTGAATACGTGGAATTTTCGGGTGGATTCAGGGCTCTGGACGCCGAGATTAGTCAGGCTGAGTCAGTGCGGTACCTGGGGGTACAGCTGGACAGAGGATTAACCTTTGGTAGACATGTCAGCTTGGCGTTACAACGCGCCGGGGCGGCAATTAAAAGAATATACCCGCTAATAGCGAGAGACTCCAAGTTGGCAATGGAGACCAAAGTGTTGATCTACAAGCAGGTCATCAGGCCAGCGATGACGTATGCATGTCCAGTGTTCTGCAGCGTTCCCAGGACAACTATGTTGCGCCTGGAAACGATGCAGAACAAAATACTCCGTATCGCCACTAACAGTGACAGGTACATTCGGCTAGACACACTGAGGGAGCTAGCCGATATTCCGAAAATCGAAGAATTTATCAGACAACAGTCTGATAAATTCTACAGACACTTTAACCTTGGAAGTAGGTTGACCAGGGATATGACAACAATCAGAGCCCATGATAACATACATCTGAAACATGGGCTCATCTACCAGGCGTTGGATATTTTCCACGAAAATCCAGAAGATTGACAAACTCATCTTAGGATGAATGTCCAAACCCGGTTTTATTTCTCGTTGCTTTTCCGGGAGATCAAAGAAAACTCGACACTACATGCTCCTAATAGCCACTGATGTCTTACACATAATTTATCAAGTCCCCCTGCATAACACGGAGGAGGCAGGGAAGTGAACCCAAGCAGAGACGTGCACTCACAGCGTCTAAGGCCTACACAACACCGTAGGGCCTGCGCGAGCAGGCGCGAGTAGGTTTTTGCCAGCCCGCTGGATACCCCAGAAGGGCAGGACAGAAAACCCAAAACCCCCACATAAACCCTTCATTATAACATCCTAACCCCTGCGGCTTAGGGATGGTTTTAATATTGATTTTATTTATTTAGATGTTTTGTGAGTTTTATATATTTTATTGTAAATTTAATATCAATAAACTTTTTGTATTTTTGTAGTACAACAAAGAAATCATAAAGACGACCACATTCGACATTATCGGCCTCGGAAGTTCTAGACGACCCGATAGTAAAAGACAGTCCAAAATAAAGCAAAAGAGATCAATTACTTTGGAATGAAGGCAAGCGATGAAAAACTCGAGGCCAAACAGAATCATCTGGACTATCAGTTCATCCTCATATTCCTTATAGTAGATGTTTTACATATAACCCATCTTGCTGCGGGACTGATAGCTGGTGTATGAATCGCCTGCGGCCGCCACATCGTTCGGTCGAGAAGCAGCACTACCGGAGTTTTCACGAGGAAACAGATTAAAGGAACTCACTCCTTCTTCAAGAACCAACGTCGTATGAGTAGTTAAGCAGGAAATTATAAATTACGTGTTATGTAGGACTACTATAGAAAGGAGCCTATGGGCACCAACAGACTCATACAGTGTTTGATAATCAGGCACTAAACAGTTTTAACGTGCTAAAAGAGAGATACTACCGGGAAACCCCATTAAAAAGACATGGTAGAACGAAATAAATATTATTCTTGGTAAATCAGCAAACATATATGAAGCGGGGAATAAAAAGTTGATCAACGATGGCTAGGATCAGCTACTAAATTTCTAGATTAAGTACTAATCACTTATCACGATATGAAGTAGGAAAATTGAACAAATTTATCAGAAAAAGGCAACAACTGGACCAATTGTCTCAAAATTATTTACAGTAAAAAATCTGGGTCTCAAGGTAGCAAAATCACAACTATCATTAAAATTACTCATGAAACTTTTTCAACAAAGACTATTTTGTACGGTGGATGATATAATATCGTCGATACAGCCAAAATCAGATGGTTTAGGAATTAATGATACTGTTGCGTTTTTCAGGTTCAATAAGTGGTACACTTATAAACTCGCCTTTATTGTCACAGAACAAATAATACAACTGACAACACTGTTTGACACTTTGCAGTTCAAATAAATACTTCAAACTTCACATGGTAACGTTACAACAGTCAAATGTTAAAAAGTAAACAAAACTCAAAAACTTTCCAAACTTGGCAAATCTGATCGTATTTATAGGATAACATTATTCTAGAAGCTATAGAACTTTCAACAGAACATTCCATACTAAGTTCTCGAATAAACTTTAATGATTCTAGTACATTCTAATGGGTTTCTAGAAGGCAAACAGAAGGATTCATGATTTTTCTATCTACTACCAGGTTCGTAACACTGCCTCCTCTTCTAGGTTATTCCGTCCCGGATAACATCATCTCCATCTTGATTGTCTCGCTGGAACCAATTTGGAGGGTCGTGGCCTCGGTATTCTGCCAACCTCTCCACGTGAACAACTTTGGGTTTGCTCCTTGGGGTAAGCTGGATGCGGTACACCAAATCGTTGATTTTCTTTACGACGACATAAGGGCCTGTCCAGTTCCTCTGTAGCTTGGGACATAGTCCTTTCTTTCTTTGAGGTTGGTACAGCCAAACAGCATCACCTGGCTCAAACGTAGTCCCTGGAGTATTCCTGTCAAATCTCTACTTCATCTTGTCACTGGTGATTTGAAGACGATGTCTGCAGAATTCATGCACTCGATCCAGTCTTTCTCGCAATGCTTTGACAAATTCTGGAAGAACTTTGTCCTCATCTACATTCCTGGCGGGTGGCATTCCAAATAGCAGATCGATTGGCAGTTTCATTTCTCTTCCAGTGATTAACATTGAAGGGGTATATCCGGTGGACTCATGCTGGGCACTTCGATAGGATAGGAGAAATAGTGGCATCATTTCCTGCCATAACTCGGATTCGAAGTTTCTTCCTTGATCTGAATGTAATTCTAGCGGAATTCCATGTCTGGCTATCACATTTTCTAGGAAGGCCTTTGCAACTGTCTTTGCCTCCTGGTTTGGAATGGGCACAACTTCGGGCCATTTGGAGAAATAGTCCATGGCTACCATCAAGTATTTATTTCCATGCTCAGTAACAGGAAACGGCCCCAGAATGTCAACTGCTACTCTTTCGAATGGTTCACGAGAAAGATACTGGGCCATTTTTCCTCGACTTCTGGCTTTCGGTCCCTTCTTTGAAGAACATAGATCACATCTCTTACACCATTCTTCAACATCTCGACGGCAATTCACCCAATAGAATCGATCTCGAACTCTAGCTAGGGTCCTCTTGATTCCGAAGTGTCCACCTGCACGACTACTATGAAGTTGTTCAAGAACATCTTTGACATAAACCTTTGGCAGCTCCAGTTGGTACACAACGGTTGCTCCATCTGGGCTCTCCCATCTGCGATTTTGAACCAGATAGTGTGTTAAGCGTGTCATCGATTCTTGGCAATGGATGTGTCATCGTTTCTTGGCAATGGATAGCTGTCCTTCATGGTGACGTCAGTCAATCGTCGATAGTCCACGCAAAATCGGGTTGATCCATCCTTTTTAGTTACTAAGACTACCGGTGAGGACCACGGGCTTGTGGATTCTTCAATTACGACATCCTTCAGCATGTCGTTGATCATGTTGACTACCTCTCTCTGTTTGGCAAATGGTAGTCTCCTTGGAGCTTGTCGAATTGGTTGGGCGTCGCAGGTGTTGATTCGGTGTTGGACTAGATTGGTACGTCCCGTTGAAGTTTCTGTCGAGAAGATGTCTCCATGACTATCGAGAAACTCTTTGACCTTCTGTTTTTCTTCCAGAGATAGGTGTTCCGTGGATTCCATCATTTTGTCGATTGTTCTCTGATCGATGTTGGTAGTTTTTCTTCGAAGTGTTCGAGTTTGGTTTTCAAAATTGATGACTCGAGTGACGGGTTTGCAGATGCCCAATTGGTCGTTTTTCCTCAGGAAAACTTTGATATCTGTAGTAATGGCAACCCTGACAGGAATTTGTTGTTCCGTGTTCACAAGACATCGGGCAATTAGAAGTCCATCGTTACGGTATTCATCGTTTTCAATTATTCCAGTGCTCAAATCCCCAGGTTCACCTTCCAGTCTGGCCATAACAATGGTTTCGGAGTTTTTCGGAATATGGATGTCTTCCTCAACATAAATCTTCATTGGTTGGAGTTTTTCTTCGTATCTGCTCAGTAAGATTTCTTCATTGCCGATCCGCAATATTTTCTTTCTGACATTAAGGATGAATTCGTTCTTCTTCATGATATCTAGACTCAAAACACATTCATCATTTATGTCTGCAACCAACATAAAATGTTCCATGGTAATGGGGCCTATCTGGATGCGTACAAGCGTCTCTCCAATGATTGGTGAGGTTTGTCCCGTAGCTGTTTCCATAACCATATTCCTCTTTATCGGCTTTACAGATTTTTGTATGAGGTCTGGACGAACAACTGTTCTGGAAGGTCCTGTATCTATAGTGAAAGTGCATCTTCGATCTTCTAATTGGCCTTGGACTAGTAGACTTTGTCCATTTCTCTTCAACGTCGAGATAGGAATCTTGGGGCTTTGAACACTGAAAGTTGACACACGCCCCCTAGTGCCGACTAATTCTCGTTTTCCTGGTTGGAAAATAGTCTTTTTTTTAGGCGTTCGAGGTCTCCCTTCTGGCGTGGGTGACCTCCTGTAGCCTCCTCTGATAAAACGACCACGTTGTTCCTTTCTTGGGCTTGGGGATCTCGATCTCGCTTCATTGCTTGTAGATGTCGTCCTTACCCTCATTGGACTTCTGGACCTTGATCTTTCCCAGCAGCTTCTTTGTAGATGACCAGTTTTTCCGCATCTATAGCAGCGCCTCCTTTTATTTCCTTCAGAAGTCATTTGTTTACCCAATGCCGATATGGAGTCCAATAACTTATTCAACAGCGCCTCGCTCGTAGAAGAATCTTCGATGAATTTGACTTCTCGTAACTTGGATCTCGTATTTCTTGATGCATTTTCAGCCGCTTCGAACTCCAATGATGCTATTAGTACCCCGCTTATGGTCTGAAGACGTCCTAGTCGAAGGGCTTGCTGCATGTCAGGATCTCTTAGGCCATCGATGAAGGATTGCACTCCAATTTGTTCTATGAACTCTTTCGGTGCTTGTGGATAGGCCAAATTAATGAGTCGCTCCGCATCTGCTTCATATTCCTGCAGTGATTCGTTTGGTTTTTGGGATCGACTCTTTAGCTGACTCTGGAACACTTGTTTAAGATACTGCTGCCCATATCTTATCTCTAAAGCTTCCACGATTCTAGAATACTCCTTCTGCTTATTCTCGGAGATATTCTGCAATATCTCTAACGCTTGGCCTCGCAGACACAGGACTAGTGAAGTGGCCTTTTCTTCCTCGGACCAGCCGTTTGCGTTTGCTGCCGCCTCAAATTGACGTCGGTACATAGACCACGAAGATTGCCCATCAAATGTTGGAGGCTTCAAAATTTTTGCTTGAGCAGGCCTTGGATATGTCAGTGAAAATTGCCTTTCACTAGTGGGAGAAATTTCCTCAGAGGGTGCCCGCTTGTGTGGAAGGTGTATTGTTTCTATCCTCTCCTTGATCCTATCCACTTCTTCGTTGAATTTCTTGTTTACTTCTTGTGCCACACGTTCATTCATTTTGGACAGTTTAATTTCGACCTCCTGGACTCTTCCTCTGACTTCCTGGACTTTTTCGGTGATTTCATTCTGGAAGCACTGTTGGCTGTGACTAAACTGTTGCAGGAGATCGACATGCTGCTGTTGTAACCGTTGGACTAACCGCGCCTCTTGATCCTCTTGTTCTTGTCTTCTTTTAGCTTCTTGTTCCTCTTGCTCTTGTTTTCTTTTAGCTTCTTGATCCTCTTGCTCTTGTTTTCTGCGCAGTTCAAATTGTTGAAAAAGCCCTTCTTGTTTGTTTTGATCTTCTTTTCTGTGTATTTCAAATTGTTTGAGAAGCTCTTCTTGTTCCAGTTTTCTTTTCGCTTCTTGTTCCTTCAAAAACTGGATTATGTCTAACGTCGCCATCTCGTCGTAATTCTGTGCTCGAGTATTCACCATCAAATACTGTAAATCTGCTCCACTCTTCTTTCTTCAGTACCACTTATCCCACCGCTGTCACCAAATGTTGCGTTTTTCATGTTCAATAAGTGGTACACTTACTTATAAACTCGCCTTTATTGTCACAGAACAAATAATACAACTGACAACACTGTTTGAAACTTTGCAGTTCGAATAAATACTTCAAACTTCACTTGGTAACGTTACAACAGTCAAATGTTAAAAAGTAAACAAAACTCAAAAACTTTCCAAACTTGGCAAATCTGATCGTATTTATAGGATAACATTATTCTAGAAGCTATAGAACTTTCAACAGAACATTCCATACTAAGTTCTCGAATAAACTTTAATGATTCTAGTACATTCTAATGGGTTTCTAGAAAGCAAACAGAAGGATTCATGATTTTTCTATCTACTACCAGGTTCGTAACAATACGTTACTTACTCTCTTTCTTTGAATTCTTCAAAATTTGGACCATAGACGTCATCGAGATGGGACTTTCTTCGCCGATGATTTTTCAAACCCCTCGGAGAAAATGTCTCGTGATGAGATTCATTGTTCCTATTAAAAAAAATACACTTTCAAAATCTCTATAACACAAAACCGAGTTGAAATCAGATACAAAATATGAATAACTCGAGAGATACATGCATAGAAATATTGCATTAGGATGGGGTACGCACAATCAATTCGGCGACGTCGATCGCCAGTGGCGCTAGTGTGAAATATACCTACGAATGAATTTGAGTAGCAGTAGAATGGCAGGCATGGACAATATCGCTCCCGCCAGAAAGCGCTAGTCCTAGTGTGAGTGGAGGTCATGAGTGACAGTAATAACAAGTAATAATATACAATAACTCTTTAATTATTTGCTGTTATGGAGAAATACGGCCCTATAAGTGTAAAAAGCCTCATTTATGAATTGAAAAATTGAAAAGCAAAAACTTCCAGTCGTAAAGAACAGTTGATCCGAAAATGAGTGGATGGAATCGGTGCATAAACGTCAGTTTGTAGGTTAACTTGTCTATATTTGAAGAAATTTATTTACTGGCTATAAATCTTATTCTTTCAGATTACTCGATTATGATAGGAATAAACTTTTTATGTCCGTTATGCCATTGTTAATAGACAATGGTTATGCACTTATCAACTACTTCAATCTGACCTACACTAACAATTGCGCCATCTACGTTAAGCTTGCCAGAATACATGCCATTTGGACAGCCGGTTGAGATCCTCATTTGCAGATGTCGCCCGAGTCAAAAAACGAGATGGAAGAATAAATTATTATTTCAGTATATTTCCACAAGAACTGAACAGAATAATGTATCTCTTTTTTTCGTTGTAAAATTGATGCGTATAACAACGGCGCTGTCATCTGGTACATAATGTCCAGACTATCGTTTCGCCGATATAGGCTACCAAACCAAAATGACAATCACTACCTACCCGAGTAGAGAATCAGCTACAGAAAAAAAAATTTAACCTAATTCTACCAAACAACTGATATTTAGAAGTTGCTATTTTCTACAGCACTCGGAAAATATTCAACGCAGGTATTGGGAACTTTTCATTAAAATCTGAGATGGAAAATTTTCAATGTTGTCAATGTTCAATGTATGTATATATATATATATATATATGAAACAGGGATATGATCTCGAGGGAAATTGTGAATAACAAGAAGGAACATTTTATTGGACTAAGCCCTCTAGTGAAAATGCAACCGTAGACACGTGTTTCGATCTTAAGGATCTCATCAGTACGGTGAAAGCAAGTGTAAGGATGTGCAACACTTGATTGCAGGTGAAACAACAAACGAACGGAGTCAACAAACAGGAAGCCAACCGCACATTTGTGGCTTCAGTCGGAACACCTCGTGTTTACAAGGCAAGAAACGACGTCGCCACGGAGGCAGCTATAGCTACCTGCGTGACATCCGAGTCCAGGAATATAAATGAAACAGGGATATGATCTCGAGGGAAATTGTGAATAACAAGAAGGAACATTTTATTGGACTAAGCCCTCTAGTGAAAATGCAACCGTAGACACGTGTTTCGATCTTAAGGATCTCATCAGTACGGTGAAAGCAAGTGTAAGGATGTGCAACACTTGATTGCAGGTGAAACAACAAACGAACGGAGTCAACAAACAGGAAGCCAACCGCACATTTGTGGCTTCAGTCGGAACACCTCGTGTTTACAAGGCAAGAAACGACGTCGCCACGGAGGCAGCTATAGCTACCTGCGTGACATCCGAGTCCAGGAATATAAATGAAACAGGGATATGATCTCGAGGGAAATTGTGAATAACAAGAAGGAACATTTTATTGGACTAAGCCCTCTAGTGAAAATGCAACCGTAGACACGTGTTTCGATCTTAAGGATCTCATCAGTACGGTGAAAGCAAGTGTAAGGATGTGCAACACTTGATTGCAGGTGAAACAACAAACGAACGGAGTCAACAAACAGGAAGCCAACCGCACATTTGTGGCTTCAGTCGGAACACCTCGTGTTTACAAGGCAAGAAACGACGTCGCCACGGAGGCAGCTATACACATCCTTACACTTGCTTTCACCGTACTGATGAGATCCTTAAGATCGAAACACGTGTCTACGGTTGCATTTTCACTAGAGGGCTTAGTCCAATAAAATGTTCCTTCTTGTTATTCACAATTTCCCTCGAGATCATATCCCTGTTCCATTTATATTCCTGGACTCGGATGTCACGCAGGTAGCTATAGCTGCCTCCGTGGCGACGTCGTTTCTTGCCTTGTAAACACGAGGTGTTCCGACTGAAGCCACAAATGTGCGGTTGGCTTCCTGTTTGTTGACTCCGTTCGTTTGTTGTTTCACCTGCAATCAAGTGTTGCACATCCTTACACTTGCTTTCACCGTACTGATGAGATCCTTAAGATCGAAACACGTGTCTACGGTTGCATTTTCACTAGAGGGCTTAGTCCAATAAAATGTTCCTTCTTGTTATTCACAATTTCCCTCGAGATCATATCCCTGTTTCATTTATATTCCTGGACTCGGATGTCACGCAGGTAGCTATAGCTGCCTCCGTGGCGACGTCGTTTCTTGCCTTGTAAACACGAGGTGTTCCGACTGAAGCCACAAATGTGCGGTTGGCTTCCTGTTTGTTGACTCCGTTCGTTTGTTGTTTCACCTGCAATCAAGTGTTGCACATCCTTACACTTGCTTTCACCGTACTGATGAGATCCTTAAGATCGAAACACGTGTCTACGGTTGCATTTTCACTAGAGGGCTTAGTCCAATAAAATGTTCCTTCTTGTTATTCACAATTTCCCTCGAGATCATATCCCTGTTTCATTTATATTCCTGGACTCGGATGTCACGCAGGTAGCTATAGCTGCCTCCGTGGCGACGTCGTTTCTTGCCTTGTAAACACGAGGTGTTCCGACTGAAGCCACAAATGTGCGGTTGGCTTCCTGTTTGTTGACTCCGTTCGTTTGTTGTTTCACCTGCAATCAAGTGTTGCACATCCTTACACTTGCTTTCACCGTACTGATGAGATCCTTAAGATCGAAACACGTGTCTACGGTTGCATTTTCACTAGAGGGCTTAGTCCAATAAAATGTTCCTTCTTCTATATATATATATATATATATATATATATATATATATATATATATATATATATATATATATATATATATATATATATATATATATATATATATATATATATATATATATATATATATAATTAAGTAGGAATTCTCGGGTAGCGGTCTGTTGAACAATGAAACTCATTCGATTTAAATCTTCAATATTTCGTCAACCTTTATTGACTTCTTCAGGAAGAGAAAATTCACAGAGTTAGTTCTAACCTATGGAACATTTGGGAGGACAATTGTTATTCTCCGCTGCAGACTAATCGCTTAATTTACCTGACTGGAGTGGAGTGGAGTGAGGTAAATTAAGCGATTAGTCTGCAGCGGAGAATAACAATTGTCCTCCCAAATGTTCCATAGGTTAGAACTAACTCTGTGAATTTTCTCTTCCTGAAGAAGTCAATAAAGGTTGACGAAATATTGAAGATTTAAATCGAATGAGTTTCATTGTTCAACAGACCGCTACCCGAGAATTCCTACTTAATTAATAGAGTTCGGTCGAGAATACTTTGTTATTATATATATATATATATATATATAGCGAATTCAAACTTTATATATATGTATATATAAAGTTTGAATTCGCACAAAAAATGGCCGGAAAAAATAGGTCTGCATAGCCGTTTTTCTGCATTTCCCCTCTTAACTTTACTCAGCACACGACAGCTGAAATGTCAGAAAATATGATACGTAGTGATCCTAATCCTTTATAACCAGATGTAGATAATAACAGCATATTGCAGAATAGAGAAAGGAAGAGATAGAAAGAGAGAGTGAGGGTGGGTGCAACGGTGCAAGAGAGAGTGAAAGAGATGTTAATGATTAGGGCTATATTCCGAAATCAACTGTCAGTGCTGAACCTACTGAATAACTGTTCCGAAATCAACAAATTTTACTGAAATTGACAGATTGTGTGAGCAGATAATACTATCCATTCTGAATATTTTCCATTGCCATTCTGTTGAAACTGCTGACCAACATAAGATAGTGTGGCTTCAGTGAACTGTCATGTCTTGCCATTCATCATTAGTGGGGTTGTTTTTCCCGTTATTTATTTTAAATTTTGAAATATCATTTTCATAATTATCTGTTGTCTTCATCATTAGTGGGGTTGTTTTTCCCGTTATTTATTTTAAATTTTGAAATATCATTTTCATAATTATCTATTGTCATTATCCTTTTGATATGGAATATCAAAAAGTATGCCTAGTATAAAATTTATCATTATGGATTATTAAGGGGATCAAAATGTCCCAGTTTTCTTCATCTTCATCACTGGTGCATCTTGAATCGTTTACAATAGTAGAAAGTATGGAGGATAGAATGATCGACTGCTCGTCCTCGTCCATTTATGAAATTAAGCATAAAGGACAGAAATATTTGAATATGAAATAATACAAATCTGCAATGGAAACATGAAAACTCAAAAGTAAACAAAAAATACTGATGCTGCTGAAAGGCTGAAAGTGCTGATACTGACACTAACAGATGTTCCGAATTACATCCTATGATTAAACATAATTTTTGATAAAAGATTTTGGAACAAGTATTTTTCAGCAGTGTCAGTAACACTACTGACAGTACCGACAGTTGATTTCGGAATATAGCCTAGATCTGGGATTCACAACAATAGTTATTCATTATTCAACTATCTTTAGAAAGCATGTTATAATTATTATCAACAATTTTATTCAAATCTCTTTTTAATTTGAGTTCGTTTCTCGTGCATTTCAAAGGGACAGGTACAGCGTTGTAATATATGGGTCTAAGATACGATATACATTTTTGATCATGCGTGAGTCTGCAGCGTAGACCATTCATGGTCTGTATAGAACTTGTACGAGTGTTGACTGCATGATATACAAATGTTATTGAAGAGATAGCAGTCTATGATAAACACTGAAATTTTTTAATTCCGAATAATCTAGTTTCATCATACAACCATCAAGTACACACTAGCTCCGATCTCTTTTCATCACAATTCCTAATTATGATACCAGCCACGTCTTGTAGATTCCACCCCATAATATTATAAAATAACCTATTACAGAATTAGCCCAGGAATCATACATCATCAGTACATATCATTTTACTCCTTTTCTAAGCAGATGAAATTCATAAATTAATTTACGTAGTCTAGTTACCGTTTATTCAATAATAATGTTCATTCCATCACATAAATTGGACCACTGTTACCAATAGGTAAGTACTTTTTTGTATCAGTTTTATTTATATAGTTTTTTTGACTTTCTGCATTTTAATTACAGGCGGCGGATTTGTGCATTTACAATAATCCGTTACTTTCATCAACTGCCATTACACCTAATTAACTTTTAAAAAATGTATGCTTATATGAGACGACAGTAAAATGTACTGTAATGGCGAGGAGTTTAAATGACAAGGCAGCTGCATGCAAATTGAGTTGAAAGTGCATAAATTATTGGCCGTCTAACCAGACCAGCTGCTGACCTAACCATACAAAATTCTTAACGATATAATGACTACATTCAAAATTGTCAATAACATCAGTCGGGGCCTTTATTCGTGCATATTACCGTATAGTGCTTTCATGCACCCGCTTCTTCGATTTTAATTCTTTTTTATGATTATTTTTACATGAACTATAAACAACCTCAAATTTGGATTAATGCAAACATTATTTTGTTGATTTTGATCATATCAAATCTATATTCGAAGTCAGGCAGATCTAGCTTAGTTCAGTATTTTATTGTTTCTTGATCGCTAAATAGGAGTCTCAGAGTGGATTTATGCAGCACAAATTTACACTAAACTTCAACTTGAACTAAACTTATGTGATCTTACATATCTACTGTCATCTTGATGTGATTTTGAAACACAGCGTACTAAACTCCGAATCACTTCTGTACTTGCGGAAATATACACCATTTCATTTCGTACTGCACTTGTAATAACTGTGGTAAACTTGAGTGAATATGACCGCAACACTTATCTGACTAGTAGACTGAATCTCCCTTCAAGGGCACGGAACGGACATGCCTAAGATATATGGATGTGCGCGGTGGAGGTCTCGACGCGGTTGCTTCATCGATGTCAAAACAAACCTTTATTTTCTTATGAGATCGCACATACCAAGGATGTTTCACCCGTTCACCCTAACTGCCTATCATCGCGGTTTACAGCGATGTCGATGCTAGAACAAAATAGTTTGTTTTGCATCTCGATCATCGCGTGGTAAATTGTACGTTTATTGTTGTTTTTCAAACCACGTGACTTTTCCTGAGATATGGATGGTAGGGTGGATGCGCCAGTAAGCCGGACATTATCGGTGGTCGGACAAATCACAGATAATTTGAATTAACTTGTTAAAAACAAATCAAATTTCCCTAAATAAAAAGGAATCTGCAGTCATTGTCCTACACTATTCTAGGTAATTTTGAATTTGGCTGTTGCTACCACTGAAATGTTTAAAGCGCGCCAATTTAGTGGTGTGAACGCAGTGGTTTATTGTCGTGTATGATAGATGGGCAGAGTATATTTCAAAGGTGAGCAAAATTTATTATTTTACAATTTATGAATTTAAATAAATATTAAATATGTTACAAATACTCTGAACTTACCATATAATTATTTATAACCGCAGTTTTTCAATATTTTTAAGTCATAATTAGGTGGCCGCTAACTGGATATATAATCAAATGAAAATGCTAGTGGTCGGACGACTGTCCGATTACTGGAAAATTAATTCTTTCACTCTTTCATGTTTTTCTAACTCTTTAAAGGTCCAATAGCCCATCCCTATCTATCATTTTGATTATGTAAATATGTTTCCAATCGTAGCCAGTAGACGGACACAAGTAGGAAGGTTTTTGTCATGATAAATATCAAATATATTTTGTCCGACTTCTCGATAATACCATAGTTCTATAGTATGCTAGAGGTCGGACACTACACTTTTTTTCATGTTTTTCGTCTAATATAAAAGCATAAATTTTCCATTTCAGACCATGAGCGATAAAGGAAAAAAGAAATTTCATCAATATGGAGAAGAGAGCTTGATTCAAGCCATCCAAGCTGTAAAAAATGGTGCCAAATTGCGAGAAACTTGCAGAATTTACGGAGTTCCAAAATCGACTCTTCAGGACCGCATTAAAGGAAAAGTTCCTGAAAGTTGCAAACGAATGGGCCCCGATCCAATTTTGTCCATTGAAAATGAGAAGATGTTTAATTGGTGTTCAGAACTAGCAAAATGTGGGTTTCCTCTCAATAAACAAGAACTTCTCACTTCAGTACAAACAATTGTGATTGCAGAGAAACTGAAAACACCCTTTAAAGATGGCCGACCAGGTCAGAAATGGTATTCTAGTTTTCTCAAAAGGCACCCGGAATTGGTTCTGAAAAACGCAGAGTCCCTTGAAAAATACAGGGCGCACTGTACTGAAGAATATATAAGATCAAGGTTCCGGGAGTTGGAGACGTTTCTTAAGGAATCGAATGCTCAGGACATTCTGGATGATCCATCCCGAATCTTGAACGGAGATGAAAGTGGTTTTAGCCTTTGCCCGAAAACTGGAAAAGTACTAGGCTTGAGAGGACACAATTTGTATATGATCAAAAGTGGGAAAGAAAAAGAGAACATCACAGTTCTGGTTACTATGACAGCAGATGGAAGACTTTGCCCACCCGTTGTAGTTTTTCCCTATGTTAAACCACCGAAAGCAATCGTAGAAAGTATGCCTCCCCACTGGATTTTGGGTAAATCCTACTCGGGTTGGATTAGGTCTGACGTATTTTTTGAATACGTAGCGAATGGTCTGACTGACTGGCTGAATAGAGAAGCCATTCTGAGACCCGTGTTATTTTTGGTTGATGGTCACAGATCTCATATGTCATTGGAGTTAAGCCTTTTTTGTGACAAAAATGGGATCATCCTTTATGCTTTACCTCCCAATGCCACGCATCTGTTACAACCTGCTGATGTGTCGGTTTTTAAGCCATTGAAGGAACACTGGCGGCAAGCAGTACGTAACTGGCAGGCAGAAAATATTAACAAAGTTGTGACAAAAGCTGATATCTGTCCTATATTCAAAACAGTGCTTCAACATCCCAATATTCCAAATAATATTCGAAACGGTTTCAAAGCATGTGGAATTTTCCCTTTCAACCCGAATGCCGTAGACTTCTCCAAATGTGTTCAAAACAGAATGGAAGAAATTAATAATATTGCACGAGATATAGAAGTCACCGTGGAAGACATTAGAAGTACAGAAAAAGTTTTACTAAAATTGAGGACAAATCTGGCCGAAAGAGGAATTGAAGTAGGCTCAATACTAGAGACAGTTAGATCTCTTCAAGTGAACCAACCTCAATTGGATGTATCCGTTTTCTCTCAGGAAGACCTGGATAAAATGGAATTTGTTATATCAGATGATATCGCCGAAGATATTCCTGAATTAGTTACCGCTAATTCTGCTACAGATTCAGTTTCTATGACATCGTCCGTTGTAGTGTTGCAAAATGTTTTGTTGAATGAAAATTCCACCACATTTTCAGAAAACCTGGTAGGTGATGAAAGAATAGAACGATCATCCAGTGAAGAACCAATTATATTGCAAAGTACGACCACAGTTCCTCATGCCCTAGAATATGAAACAACCCCGTGTAATTTTAAAGATGCTTCCAGTAGTTATGACGTCAAAGAATTTTCAAATGATTTTCTAAGAGATGACAATGACAATCTTGTAACCATCAGAACACCAATTCGGTCTCAAGATTCTATCAATAATATCAGCTCGTTTGGAAAACATTTGGTGTATCCACGACCACTAGAGAAGAAGCCAAGCAGAAATAAAAGAGAAAAGTTCCCAAGTGCAATTTCTTCAGATTCATGGAGAAAGCATTATAATGACAAAGCTAAAGAGAAAGAGGATAAGGAAAACGCCAGAAAAATAAAAAATTAGAATTTGCGAAAAAGATAGAGGGGAAATGTGTTGTGAAGACAAAGTCGAAGGTACTCATAGTTTCTAAGGAACAAAATGTCAAACAGAAATGTGGAATCTGTGAGGAAGAACTTGAAAGTGAAACTGAAGAGGAAACAGAAAAGAACGTCGGATGTGACCTGTGCCCCAGGTGGTTTCATTTAGGGTGCACAAAATTTGTAGGGCTGACCTATGAAGAAGTTGCCGAAAAGGATTTCATATGTGATTACTGTGATGATTGAGACCAAATTTATTTTTATCTTTATTTCTCAAAGATTTTATTACCATTATTTTTAACATTTATTTATTTAACCTAAGAAATAAAGTCTCATGAAAAATAATCAATCTTTCTTGTACAATTGTTGCCACCGCAAAGTTACGTATGAAATTGTCCATTGCATAATCAGTAAGTCTTCCCGGAGCACCACGGCAAATAATAATAATCGCGGACCTTTACCCACACAGGCTCAGCCTTTGAGTACATGAACTCAATTAGTGCTTATGAGGGGAGTATTAATATTTTTATTATTTATGGCTAGGCTCGAAATATCGTTAATACGCTTCTGGCAAATCACCGATTAAAGCACTGTCCGACAACCGGCAACTTTGCGAACGACCACTGGAGTTACTTGTCCGACTACTAGCAAAAATTACATTTTTTTGTATTAATATTTTTCTGAAATAATTCAAAATCTAAACAGAAAATTAAAAAATTTTGGTTTATTATTGAAAGTTTGATCGATACGTCACTTCCAGTGCGATTTTGGTACAACTAAGAATATAAATTACTCAAAATTATGAAGTGCAAATTTGCCAAAACTGTCCGACTACCGGCGAAGTCACCCTATTCATTTATTAATATCTTGTATTGTTATTTGTGGGTTGTTTGTTTTATTAACATTCGGTGATTTTATACACAAAAAATGTTGAGCGGTCAGAGTGGTGTTTTTTGAGCTTTTTGAATAGGTGATTGGTATTCTACTAGATATTGACTTTTTTGGTATAGGTATAGGAATTGCAAATGATCCATCATCTTTCACTTGAAGACATACAATCACTGTCGTCACTACTGTTGCCTATTAACATAGTTTTATAGCACAAAGGAAGGCATCTTCGTATGTTATCGATGTAATCCTCGACCGCGACCTAGCCTTCACCGCGCACATCTATGTATCTTCGGCATGTCCGTACTCTAAAGCCGCGTATTCACCAAAAAAGCGAGTACGAACATACAAGAGAGAGCGAGCATTCTCTGTTAACCCTTTCGATCCTGGCGTGCACTTAAGTGGGCAGCATTTGATGATAAATAAAAATGGTCTGAAATTCAATTTTGACCGCTGCAACCCACTTTACATGTTTGTTTGCATGTTTTATCATAAATTCCGCAAATATTTTGTCATCTATCAGTGAAAAGATGAACACACTAAGCAGTTCTTGTTCTGACGAGAATGTAATTTACTGAATGTCGCGCATCCGTTTGTTCACAGTCGTTTTCTGGAATTCTACCGAGTAGTGTAGTGTTAAAAAATTAAAAATTGTTTGAAAATAGTAAGTAGTTGATATAATTACTAGAGATTATTTCGATTTTCAAAATACTTTGGTATTTTGGACGGATTTAACTTTGTGTACTATAGTACGAAACAGGACTAAGTGGAGTAAGAATTATGTAAATATAAATTGAAGAAAAATATTAAAAATGATTTTTGCATAAAATATGAGTAGAAAAGGGTTACACTATGACCAGTTATTACAATATTGTGAAAATTCTTACATTGGCATCCTCAGCGACGAAAATGACTGATGGGACCAAGATTTGCAGCAACAGAGAGATATTAGTAAAATTTCGGTTATATTTGTTGTTTGTAGGATATCAGTGCATATTTTCCTTTTCAGACATGTTCGATGTAACAGATGAATCCGAAAACGAGGGTTCAGACGGTGTTGGAGACCCGTTACAGAATCATATTCCTAAGGTTCTCACTGAGCATGCGGATACACTACAAAGTACCTAACGGGTTCATCTATGCATTTGCAAAAAACAAAACTGTTTTCATAAATATCACACCAAAAATCTTCAAAAAATTCAATAACCTAATGAAAAACTATAAATTGTTTTCTTCTGTATACAAAAAGTCGGATCTGAAAGGGTGCGTATTCACCAAAAAGCGAGCACGAGCGAACATTCGTATATGTTTGCTCGTGTTTGCTCGACATATTCATATCTCGTCCACACCAGAGCGAATATGATCAAGTTCGGAGTTGATCCATCTATTTTGTGCGAGCAGTGCAAGCGCGGTAAATATGGCTGACCATTAAAAATTATTGTTAGCTAGTGCTGCTTCCGTTGTATTGAATTTATTGAAAAAGAAAGAACAAAGGAAGAAACTTATTCAAAACTGTATTTAAAATCCGACATATTTATAGTGGCATTAGTCTATTGCGAGATTTAACAGTGGAACAGGATTACGGAATGTTCCAGAATTTTTGCTGAATATTCCCTGAAGATTTTAAAACTTAGCTAGAACTGGTGGAACCAAAAATGAAAAATGATACAAACTACAGAAGAGCACTTTTAATCCCGTTCACACTGAACGAGCACGAACACGTATTTTCTTTGATGTACCGTCTTCCTCTCGATCTTTTTCGAACGCGAACAAGCGAACGTTCGCTCGCTCGCTAGCCCGTACTCACCAGAAGATTATTGATGCAGAATGCTCGCTCGCTCTTGTTCGCTCGTGCTCGCTCTTGTTCGCTCGTGCTCGCTTTTTGGATGAATACGCTCCTTTAAAAATCGAACAGCGAGGGAGCGAATTCTTGTTTGTTCGTGTTCTATAATGATCGAGGCGGTGTCGGTATGTCGAAGAAAACTTGTGTTTGTGCTTGTTTAGTGTGGACGGGAAAAATTAGATATTGTTCGAATTGTAGTGAAGTGAGATTATTTCCTTTATTTTGCAAATAGTTTCTATATAAATATATTTTGTTATTAAAACGAAGCGGTCCGTTTTGAGGGGCCCAACGATGAATATTATAAAAATAAAAACCGAAAAGAAGATTGTTGGACCGAATTAGCCACGATGCTTAATTCCAAAAGTTGTAAATTTTTTAAATCTTCTCTGCCATTCTTCAGAAATTTCTGTACAGGCCATAATCTTCCTCGACTGATAGCTCCCTTAATAAATCACTTCCGCTATGTACCTATAAATGTCTGTTTTTCAACAAAGTGTCTTTCCACCATCACTTCGGATTTTTGAACGTCTTAACAAATCATGCATTACAATGAATGCTGCACTTGCACAAATAATTGCTCGCTATCTCAACGGATCAATCGTAAAGAAGAACATATTCGGGTTGGTATGGACTCAAGCCAACATTTTTTAAAAACACGAGCAACCTTCGCGAATGCGAGCGAATGTTTGTTCGTGCTCGCTTTTTTGGTAAATACGCGGCTTTGGAGTTCTAAGGCTGACTTAACATTTCAGCCCAAACGAACAGACAAGCAGAGCGCGCATAAATAAGGCGAGCAAATATTCGTAGCGTTCAAGATGTTCGCGCTGTGTGCGGTATTCGTTGCGTTCCCAAGTGCGCAAACTGTTTGTGATAAAGGAATTTCATTAATTCCCTTCCGACAATGTAACTGTCCTGTAACAACTCCTCAGCTCCCCGAGGGGGAACTGGCCGGTGGTCCTGCAATTTTTAGTTGCTGGATACTTCTTTACCAGCCTCCGCATAAGCACACCCCATTAACATAAATTAGTTGAAGATACTTTTCCCTACCCCACGCCAGTTTAAAAAGTAAATTGAAGAAACGGTTAACCCGAACAGTCCGAACACAACGAATAGCAACAAAACCCGTTCAGTAATTTATTCGGCGAACAATATTAACCACTTTTTGCTAATTCGAATTACCGACAAGCTTCGAAAAATATTCTGCGCGTTTTGTGCTCGTCTTCACTGCGCGAATTCGGTTCGTTCGCCTTGTTTGTTCGGTTAGTTCGGGCTAAACTGTTCAAGTCAAGACGCAGGTCAAGTATAGTAGATACCTATAAATAAAATTCTCTTTGTGGGTAGCTTCGCAACGCAGTCGTATACGTGACAATTAATCCGCCCCTTTAATACATTAAATGTCTATTTTTAGATTTTATTACTGGGGCAGCACATAACTCCCATTTAGTAAGGTCCGGCTGTCATATCAATCATTTTAAATTACATTTTCACTTAAAAATGCATGATTGATTACTTCCATTAAATTTCGTTGTGCTATACCTACGCTATAGGTAATCAGCTAATATCATTTGTATTTCACAAGAGGAATCTCAACTGACTTCTGGCAGTGGCGCACCCATAATGATATTATCGGGGGGGCACAAATGACTGCATGCGGATCAAAAATAGCACCGCAGACAATTTTTTTGAGATTGAGGTCATGTTTATTTCAGAATAACGATAGAATGCTATAACCGTAACAAATTTGAAGTATCTTGAAAAAGGATTTTTTTTCATTTTATTTCAGTTGCGCGATGGAGTGATGACTTCATCAATGGAAGAAGCATTCTAACGTATGGGAAGGATGATGAATGAGAGATGAAGATGAGTAAAAATGAAGTATTAAAAAATTTATTTCAATATTCATAAAACACAATCAAGGTTTTTTTGGTCCATTCTCCTTCAATTCTGACATCGCATCCTTCGGGTCAACGTGGATTTCCCTATGAACATTCAAAGGTGCGAGTACATTCAGCCTGGTTGTATTTCTCAAATAGAATTTCAGTCGACGTAATATCGAGAATGACCTTTCCGGTAAACTGGTCCATATCTCCAGAGTTGCGAATATTTTGGTATGAAAACATTTGGATATACAGGGTGCTGGAATATATAATAAGTGCTTCACTAGGAACAAACACTTCCGTATTCAAGACGGAGATGTACGTTATCTCGCAATGCGTGAGAAAAAAAAATGAGGGAAATGCGCAATGCACAGATCAAAATATGCAGTCAGGCGTCACTAAAGGCTCTTATGAACCAAAAGGTGACATCAAGACTGGTAAGGGAATGCCGGAAGAACTCAGAACTTAGAAAACACAACAAAACCTTGATGTGGGTTCCAGAACACTGTGACATCGATGGAAAAGAAAAAGCTGATGAATTAGCCAGAATGGGCTTATCAACTCCAAATACCTATTGACCCAGAACCCGCACTCGGGGTTACTAAATTGGACATCTGAGGATGCATACGAGACTAGGTCAAACGAAAACAAAAAAAGGGGTGGAACGAAGCCCCTCTTATGCACCACAGGAAAACATTCATTAAAGAACCGTCAAAACACAAAACTGCTTAAGTTAAGCAGGAATCAAGTTAGGACTATAACGGGTCTTCTCTCTGGTCACAGTCCAATGAGAGGACACCTGCACAAAATGGGGCTGTACAATGGAGAACTTTCCTGCAGACAATGTGGCAAAGGGACAGAAACGGCCAAACACGTACTGTCAGAATGCGAGGCATTAGATCACAAAAGAGAGGCAATATTCGGGAAACCTGCTCACTCCCGAAGAAAACAACAGCCAACCGTTGAAGAACCTGTACAGACTGGTACAGGGGACTAGAGTCACGGAGTAGTTGCTCTAAACTAACCCGTAAAACACAAAAAGCCCAAGGAGCTGAGGTGGAGCTGACATCAAGACCAGCATCCGAGGAAAAAAACAATAAATGGCAAGAATGTTTTAGAGCAATCAAAAATTTTCAAAATATTTGCCCTTTTACTTAACTTTGTTTGGGAGGCACTGGTTTGATTATCCAGGCCACAGCGTGTCTCACCGACAACGAACGGTGTGCGTAGGCTGTTGCCTCTGATAAGTGATCAACAAAAGTGTCTTGAAAACTCTAAAATTTATTATCTCGAAAAATAATAAAAGAAAAATTATTCTTTCAATTCGTTTTGTTTTGTCATCTTCTACTTCCCACTTCAGTTATCGCTCTACATTCGGAAACACCCTGTATATCTTGATTACATATACTCAATGCATCGAGTGCATTTTTTTTTATATTTTTAGATGACTGGTTTTATTGAATTTCTGATACCACAGACGCAGTTCTGCCTTCACAATATTCATTCTGAAGTCCTGGATATCATGAGTATAAAACTAAGCAAGATCCAAAAAGTCCGTATTTTTTTCCAGAAGAAACACCCATCAACAGTACGAAAACTGATTTTCGATAATAATCTTTCAGCGAGTACGTTAGCTCGATTTGTTTGCTTCGAGATTGTGTTTTTATTGTCAAACATATCGGAGATCTGTTTAGCTTCATCTAAAATATTTTGAAACTGCGCTTCAGCATTGTCGCGCACGCAGTTGATACTGGAGATTGTTTCTTAGGCATTATTCATCGCGAACACCATATCCAAGTTCTCCAGTTGGAAGATTATAGATAAAGGAAGACTATCCGAGAAGCTCGTTCTATGGAGAACAACGAAATGATGAACTGTGACTGGGCCAGTGCCCCCAGCAAACCGAACGCACCTGAACTGGACTCCTTATCTTTTCATAAAGATATTTCCTGGAGTGTTCAATTCACGGGTTTCAACAATTGCACCATAATGATGAAGAATCATGCATTTGAATCCACCTGGTTGAACACATATGTTTCATCCGGTATCTGCGAGATTCTGGCATTATAAAATAATGCACTTTATTTAGGGGTATTCAAGACACTATACACTTTCTGAAAAGTTACCATGTCGTTCCTGATAAGTGGTACGCTGGAAGCACCAGAAATCTCCCAATTGACATTATGTGCTGCACAATGTACATAGAGCGCTGTTGGATAATATTTAGCAATACAAGCTTGTGTCTTCTCTAGATGCCCACTCATGTTGGATGATCCATCATATCCCTGTCCTTTCTAATTTGAATCATCAATATTGCATGATTTCAATTTGATTGTATCAGCAAGATAATTTTCAGACGTTGATTGAACGGGCACAAGAGTAAGGAAATTTTCACATACTTATTGTAAATTGATTGTGTCTTGTTCCAATATTTTCAACATACCGGACACAGATTAATGGTAGATGTTCCTGTTATTTCATCGGCTAATATAGAGAAACACTAAGCAATTTTCACTTCACTAGCAATTTTTCGTTTTATTATGATGTCACATTCCTCAATTATTTGGTTTTGTATGTTCTAGCTGATGTAAGTAGCATTTCGAGGACATATTTCCAAGAAAATATGGAGCATCGGAAACAAGTACAATATTAAGAGCTGCTTCCAATGTAAATGTGAAGATTATTTCCATAGGACAGACGAAGAGACCGTTATCCGTAAGAATAACCGAACACAAAAAGTGGACTCAACAGAGGGAGACATCTTAATCGGGAATGGCTGACCATGCCTAGACTGAGCACCATCGAATTCTTTGGGACTAGGCTAGTGTTCTTCAGAGAGGAACATTAGATCTAACGAAATAAAAACCGCGTATATCGAAGCCAATGGCGCTTTCAGTCAACCGAGCGTGTTGATTAAAAACGTATGGAGACCGCTCATGGATCGCTTTGTAGGGAAGAAAAAGTGCGAATCTACATGCGCCACAACGCAGCATCGTAGCATCTAACTTATCAGTATTCACCTGAAGACGATTGCAGATATAAGCAATTGAAAAAGTGGAAGAAGTCAAACATATTTAAACCAATTGAGCGATGTACGTCCGAAACATAAATAATCATGTCTAGAAATTCACATTTCCAGAATCAATCATAGCTCTTCTCAACAATGCACGAAAATTTTCCTCATTTTCTTCTGGCGTCCCCGCGAAGGAAGTTCTTGTCTGCCACACGTTATGACAATCTTTTCCTAGTTTTCTTGTATCTGGCGTGCTCTTGCGTCATCAACTTGAGAATCGATTGACTGACCTTTCTCGCCATTACTGCCAAGAAGTTGTCAGCCTCAATACTTTTGCAGCACGATGGTATTGGGTTGTCTGGTGTTTCTCAAAATTCTTCTTTCGATTCTTTTTGTGCAAAAATTAAACAATATTGACAGTAAGCTTGATTTCGGATATATTGTCAAGAATGGCGCTAATCCAAAACTCAATTCATTTTGTTTGATATCAAAATTATCTCATAATTCTTCATATTGCATATATTGTTGAATTGTTCAATCAATTGAAGTTCAATATCATAAACAACAGTCATGGTCGAGTTCGAGGCTTCGAGGTGGCTAGATTGATAACAATAACAAGACATGTGTCATTGACACGGCTATGGAGATTTCAACGAACATTCTCATTGAATGAAAATGCCCGTTACAATATCAATAAACTTGAATAAATACAAGATGACAGATGGCGAAAAAAACAGTTAACAGTCGACAGGCGAACCCAGAGTGGGTTTGCAACACTGTCGAACCCAGAGCGGGTTTGCGACACTGTCGAACGTAGCGCCGGTTTACGGCGGTAAAGCCTTCTTGACAAACCCTTCTCAGAAAGATGCCCTCAAGCGAATTGATAGTCTTTATTTGGTGAGAAACCCTTGTATGTTGTATTTTATTTATTACATGTTAACTTGTCTCATTTGGGAAATATACGAATATAGTTCTTTGTTGTACCCTATGGTTATTGCGTTCGTTGAAATATACCTGTTGGAATCTAGTGAATTTGTGACTTGTTTCATTTGTTAATGGGAAGCCAAGGTGAAACAATGTTTGTCTGTTTGTTCTTCCTGACTACGTCCCAAGTTATAGGGCTTATAGCTTCCCTAAGGCCCTAGTTGCGACAATATCAGCCACTTATAATTTTCGAGCCAATTATATTGAAATGTCCTAAATTTCTTTCCAAAAGTTGTACTTGGAAACTCAATTTTTTTGTGCTTATAGCCTCTGCATTATTTTAATTTTGTCACTATCATTCAGCTGTTCATTTTTGTTTCTGCAAAAAGAAATATCAGATCGGTCTACAAACCAACAAGAACTAAATCCACCCCAGAGGTTGATGGCTGGGAATCTCTCACAAAATCAATATTTTTACATTAATCCAAAGTATCCTCATTTGTCATTGTATTTTTTTTTCAAGAGTGTGGGTCTTCCGTTTTTTAGTCATTTCGATTTTTGTTTAATGAAAAAATAAGTCATTCAATGAACATAGAAAATAAGAAACAATAAATAGTCTACTCACATTCCTGATGATAGCTTATAATTCAGAAATAAAGTGGAATATATGAAGGGTCCACTGCAATAATGATGAATGTCCTTTTTTCGTTTTGAGAAAATTGGGTTTCAATTTCATAAACGGTGATGGACATTTTTCATTATTGCCGTAAATACCTGTGCCGCTGAGCGGTATAGCTGTGTATCCAATTGTTGAAAACGTATTTATCTCGGGACTGTAAGCAATACTGCTGAGTTTGTAAACGATATTACTAACTGCATATATCAAGTGCTCGAATGACGTACTCACTTAAAAACAAAATAATTGTGGACAATCATCATTATTGCAGTGGACCCTTCATATTGTTCATAATGTAGAATGTAGCAGATGACGTAATGATTCCTTATTCCTTATAGTATTGCAATTTGCAATCGTAAACTGCGCGAGGTCGGAGTTAGGACAGGAGAACGTACAGAAATCCCAAAAATATATTAAACCATTTATTTTTAATTGACTTTACCAAACTGTGATAAATAGTAGTTGATCTGTTGCTATTCAGGGGAGGTTGCTGTGTCCCCGTGCCCCTCCTGGCTGCGCCACTGTCTTCAGGAAACGTGATTCATGCTCGAGAGAGGTTTGTGGACTCTGGTCGCGAGGCAGTTATTAGCTTGACTTGACCTAATATTGCAAGTATCACATGACGTCATCCATAATAATCATTATGAGGCAGGACTCCGGCAGAAGTGGTTAATCATATGGAAATTAATCATCAAATGTTTTCATATTATGTTTTGTGCTTTATGATGATGTGATGTTATGAATATAAATTTATTAAAAGTTAGCCGGGGAAACATTCACTCACCTCTTTTTGGGTGACAATTTCCTTAAAAAAATCTCTCCCGTTATCTAGGATTACCGGTTCAGTGATTCGAACTCGATGACATTAAAATTTTACTTCATGATTATACAAGTTAACAAATATTGAAAAATTCAAGAGTCACTGTCGGGATATAAGAGCAAACTAAATTTTTAAAGGAACCCCTTCGGTCCTCTGTATTACTTATTTCGGGATTATCGTGACCCTTGTGTCTAGCCGGCCGCCGCTTCCATAACATGTTAAGTTTTTAGTGCCGATTTGAGTGCTTATCATCAACCCATTTTCAGAAAGCAAATGTTCATGTTAAACATTGTGTAGGTAAGTAAATATAGGTACGCAGAAAATTTAATGTGGTAGGTATATGCAATAGCCTTGTTTTCGAAAAATTGTAATGTATTCTTTAATTTATAAAGTAAGAGAGTAATGAAATATGTCTAAGTATAATAAGACAATTATTGAATGAAATATAATAAATAGGTTATATTGAATCGAATATACTTTTTCAATATTTCTCCAAAACTCCAAAATATATAGATGAATTTTAGTAGGTACATGAGTTATCGTAGGACCATCTGAAAAAAGCGAATGGAACGGGTGAGTATTAGGTATCCGTCCTGACCGGGTCTGCATTGATGATTGGTACATTGGTAGAACCGTGAGACTAGTCACCTGTTTTGTTCAGTATTTGCTATTTGTTACAGGAAGCATTGAGTGTTTTTTAAAAAAAAACTTCTCCAAGAGTTGGGCAGAGGTGGTTCGGCAGTCGTTTGTTGACGTTAGGTTATTTTTTGTTCTACAACAGGAGCCAACTCCTCGGCTTTCAACACCTCATTCAAATTTAGGCGAAAATACTCCTATTTATAGACTCTGTAATCTAGCTAATAAGTACCTCGACAACACGGATGTATTCTTTGACACAGTTTCTGTATTCAAAAACAAATTAAGGAAATATTACACATGTAATCTTTATTTTGGGTTGGTTTTTGTGTGTCACTTGTATTTTTCTATTTATCAGATACTGTATTGTAATCTGTAATTGGGCTAAGTGCCTGTTGATTGCAAAAAAAATAAAATGAAATAAATTTGTTCAGAACTGAGATGAAGATCGGGTCAGATACATTTTTCATTGAATGGAATAAACTATACTGATATTTAAAAATTTTAAAGGATTATATCAATGACGAATTAGTTATTGAAAGTATTGCAACGATCCTGGAGCCGGACCTGACCGTTTTTTTGTTTGAATAATCGATCTCGACTCACAATGCATGACATCATCACTTGAGAGCCATCTGAGAATCATCTAGATGAGACACCGAGTGTTTCGAACCGTTCTAAATAATGGCAACCTCTTTCGATGTTTCTGGAATGATCCAACAGAAACATATTGCAGGTATCAATATAGAATTCTCGACCAAAGATGATAGCTTACAGTAACACAGTCGAGTACAACAGTTAGCAAATTACAGAGTTAGCTCCACGGTACTGATAGTGATATAATTTGCTATAGTTGGTTTAAATAAATTAGAAAAGTTATATTTTAGAGAAGTCCAAATAAATTAGTGGATTATGGTTAATTGAATTTTTACTACACCAATATAGCATATTGTTGATATCCAAGAACTTGTTATATTTGAAACATTCATTGAAATCCAATGGGTCGATATATTCAACTCAACGATAAAATGGAATTGGTAACCAAATATAATCTGGTCATTGAATAAAGTATAACTCTACGGGTGAAATATGGAATAGAGAAACTTCAATTAACCCATTTCCAACTTCTATTTGGTTTCGGTTCCTGAGCTAGAATGATCTGAATAGCTTCAGTTATTTTTCAATTCGATGAACAAATTTAAAATGAATGCGTTCAAATCATGGAAAAAAAGCTCCAAAATAGAGTCTGTATGGGTTCAGCTGAAATCAAGTTGACGGTGTAATTTCGAATGGATTCCTGCAATTTATTTTGACAATAAAGGTAAATGTATGAGTGAACCATGTCTCTCTGAGCACTTCAAGAAAAAATTATCTAGGGAGATAACAAATAGTGAACCTGGTGAAAATTCATTTTTTTTTTTTCAAATATCTTTTTTTTATAAAATTTAAAAAGTACCTGCTGCGAGAAATGCCTAGATCCAACCTTTCAAAATCGGATGGTGAAAAACCGTCATGAGTTTATTCAGCGAGCTTCAAATATTTCAATTGCTCCCGTTCCATGTTTTAGAAGAGCCAATAAGGTTGAACCCCTCTTAAAAGATCAAAACTCTCAGCATTGTTAACTGGTGCGGATCCATCACCTGAGAACGGTAATTATCACACGTCATACCTTGCTCAACTGCACAATAGATGTAATCGATATTCGCATGACATACACCAAGATCGCATTTACGAAGGCATTGCCAATTTTCTGTTTTACATTTAGAACAAATTGAACGAGTCTTATATTTTTTTTTTCAATATGGCAGCTTCTCAGTGGTGAATTTGATACGTGAACGAAGCATAAAGCTGCATTGAAAAAACTCTGTAATTTTCCATGTTTATGTCCTATGAAGTCTGGCCGAGGTTCCTGCTCATCCATGCAGGAGCCAAAGTACTGAGTATTTTGCATTAAGAGGATCAAGATGAGGGTTGAAAATATAAATGCCCAGAGAATAAGAAAGAAATATATATTCGGCATCAGCAGTGTCGAGTCATATAAACTTGACATTGGACGTAAGTAAGTTTATAACCCTACTCGTCTTCTTTCAAAATGAACATCTGAAATTTTGTCGCCATTTCGAAATCACAAAGTTTTGGCGGAATTTGCGATTCAGAAGTTGTATGTTGTTCTGATCAAGACTTCTGCCAATGCTTTTGCCTTTGACACAGATTGCAAGATTATTTCGATTATCGCTAGAACTAGAACCAGATCACCAGTGCAACCGTTGTTGAAATTTATCCAAATTTCGTATTTTCAGAATATTCTTATAGAATCAATATCAAAGCGATTAAAATGTAGTGTTGAGATTTTTTTTTTCTCCTAAGTATCGTCTCAATGAGCTTCTGTATAAACTTTCTGATTCATTACATAGATAGAAGTTAATACAAATGGAATCAAATAATCAAAAGATTATCATTAATGTTCATTTCGTTGAGTAAATATCTTCCAATAAAGAATTTCTTCATTTCAACAAGAGTGAGGTCGACGGGAAAATATTGTAATCAACTCGTATACATATTAAAATGATATTGATGATCTCGAACATTATCTCGCTCGCTTCTCCAACGCGTTGAAATATATTGATCATTAATCGCCTTCATTAACACACTAGTTAATTAAATCACATTGCATATATGACTTGATTTTAATATAAAAAAAATATTCTGTAAGCAAAAAAATATAATTCGAAAATAAATCTGAGTAAAGTGATTATGATCAATATTATGGGCCGTGGTGGTCATGATGGTAGAGCGCTTGCCTCTCAATCACAGGGGCGTGGGTTCAATTGGTCTCGTGCATGGCATCACACGTTAAAAGGTAAGGGCTACGTTTTCCTAGCTCGCGCAAGTCTTTCGAAGACTTCTGAGGGTTGTGCTCGTAAATGTGCAGCCGGTTGACGGAAATAACTATTAACGACATATTATTCATCTACGAGAAAAAAATGTGGTTTATCAACAATCGTTTTAGCGTTATTTCACCTCATTCGTGATCTTGAAGTGCACGTTAAGCCGGGGATACATCTAAGAAACGTTGCCATTCGTTCGCATTCGTCTGCATACGTTCGCATTCGTTCGTTAAGTGTAGACGGTCATTTGCAACGAATACATTTTTGGTGAAAGGCCAGCGATGCGAACGAACGTTTTCCATCGCCTGTCGGTAAAACTCAAAAGATCAAAAGAAAATCCGAGTTGCGAATGTCTGCGAACGTTGTTAGGCGTTCATATGTGGCAGTGACGAAAATGATTTGTATTATTTCGCTGTAATTCGACGAGAGAGGTTGATTTCGTTTGTGAAGGGAAAAATATGAGTGAAAATCAGTTAATAGTAGCCTGTGCCTCGAACATCATAATACATAAAATCATAAAGCGACGAAAACAAAAAAAGAAGAGAAAGCAGAGACTTTTGTGGAACTTGATCGATGACTCATTTATTTAATGAAAGTTTCATGTTTACTAAAAATAGAATCGAACACTTTTGTCTATATTCCGCTAGACTTCATCTGTGCCTATATACCTACCTAGTTTGTTGACAAGTTTCGATTTACATCATCTCCATATTATTTCTACTTACTACATATTAATATAATTATTAATAAAAAATATTTCGAGGCAAAAAATCTGCTACTTGGAGGAAGAAAATGAAGCCTTAAAGAGACAGGTATCTGAAATGCGTAAACAACAGAAAGCACGGGATATATCGCAGACCGAATTTGAAAATTCATGTGAGAAATTTTTGACACAAGACCTTGCAAAATTTGTTAAAGTACAAATGCGGCTCATACAAACAACAAGCCATGGTCGAAGATATTTCAATGAATTCAAACTTTGCTCTTGCTTTATATTTTACGGGTCCTAAATCGTATAGACAATTGAAAAAAAGTTTTTGCTCACCTTCGGTAAGAGGCCTACAGAGATTTGTGGAGAATATCAGAATACATGCAGGATTTAATGAACATCTATTCGACATATTAAAACTAAAATTCGACAAAATGGCAACAAAAGATAAGAAATGTTTTTTGTGTTTAGATGAAATGTCTATTAAATGCAATGTCTTCTACGATTATCGGATAGATCAAGTGATTGGTCTAGAAGATAATGGTGTAAAAAAACTGAATCTCCAGCTACTAGTGCTACAGTGATCATATGCTAAAGGGAATTTACTCCAACTGGAAGCATTCCATTGCTTACACTCTTTCAGCCACAAATATTTCGGCATGCATTGCAAAACTTGATAAAATTGGCCTGGACGTCACTGCTTAGTAACTGACATGGGGGTCGAACTTTACGGAACTTTCTAGTCTATTTGAGGTTACTCCAGAAAAACCACATTTTTATGTAGAAAACAAAAAAATCAATTACTACTATGATCCCCATAATTTAATCAAAGCAGCACGAAATAATGTAATAAATAATGAATTGAAATGGGATAATGATGAAACTTCGTGGAATTTTATTGAAAGTTTTACCATAAAGACAAAGCATTGCACAATCGTTTAGCCCCGAAATTGACACATTCTCACATTTATCCATCTAATTTTGAAAAGATGAAAGTGTACTTAGCCGTACAAGCATTAAGCAACACTGTAAGCCTTTGGGCTTGCAACTTATATTGAATTGAAAGCTTTACCAGCTGAGGCATAGGGTACACTATATTTTGTATCCCAATTTTATAAACTGACATGTTCAATTCGTCACGATATTATTTAAAGGAACACCAAAAACCGTTTTCAGGTGAGGATTGGCAAATTAAGTTTTTAAAAGATTTTCTATTGTTTCTCGACAAAATCAAAGCATTCAAAACTAATAAAAAAGGCATTGTCAGAGATGTAACCAATTACATAAAATTCATAATTTGTTGGAAAATAACTATTAATGGACTGATAGAATTATCAAAGTGTTTAAAATCTGAAGGTATACCCATTCTCTATACCATCAGGAGGCTCAATCAAGACGCTTTAGAGAATTTTTTGGCACCATTAGGCAACAAAGTGGCAATTGTGTCAACCCAACCCCTACACAATTTTCTAGAGCTTTTCAGAAACTATTTTTCACTAATTATTTTCATACAGACAACATGAATTGCCAAGATTATTTGGGCTCTTTGATTACAATATTAGCAGAAATTCCATCGTCAGCCTTACCCCACCATGGCTCTGATACAGCGTCTGTAGTGGTTTTTCAAAATACGCAGTATACATCTTTTCGAGTTAGTGATGCTGATTATCATACGAAACTAATAACCGAACAGAATGCTTTCAAATATGTTCCTGGATATTTCATTTCGAAATGTTTGCGTATATATTCATGCCAAGTATGTCACAGATTTGATTCTTGTCTATATGACTCGAATATCTTCATCCATTTCAGAGCCTACGACAAAAAATGTTTATTTGGTACCTTGAAAGCGCCACCCGAAAATTTTTATTCTTATATTCATTGTTTGGAGAAAGTGTTTTTTGAAAATGTTTTGAAATGCTTGGTATTGCCAAGAGTTGGCTATAGTTTATGTTTGCTCTGCTTAGCCGTTAAAGATTTTTCTCATCCTTGTAGTAATTTTCCAATTGACTACCTCATTAGGTTATTTATACGTTTAAGATTATACTATCTCTTAAAATACAGTAACAGAGATTTTAAAAGTAGCAACAAAAAAAATCGCAAGCTTTGCATTTCAATGAACTTGTAAGAACTAAACGATATGTACTATTTTATAATAAAACCTTTATGTAATATTTGTCTTTACTTTCATTCCAAAATTATTTAGGCCGTAGCACGTACATTGAAAAGCCGGCTCTTGAATTTGCACTCCAATTTAAATGTACGAGGTCACTGCCACGCCTCCAGAAAGATCAAAGGCGGTGGGCGGAGTGTCGCATCTGGTACTTCATCTGTGCTCAGATTAAAAAATAAGTCTACTTCACGAGTATCGGAGATGGTCTACTCTGACCACCTGGACCAGAGGAAGGTAATGGTCAAATATTTGAGTTAGCAAGGGTATTCGATGATCTTAAAAAATATCTATAATACTGCCTATGTAGCTGAATAAATCGATTACTTATGTGCAGAACCAGGGACAGATGGTAGTATGGTTTCCACACCCTCGGAAAATCTGGTGGGCAGTAAATAACCAAGACGCCAGTTAAGGTTTAACCCTCTCCTACCCCAATACCCTTTGGTACAGAGAAGGTTTCATCCCATTTTATCTATTTAACTGTTGTGAGTTATGATGTGCTATACATTTTTTTATTGTAAATTCAATTAATAAATACTATTGTATTGACTAAGAAGGTGTTCAATTATTTAATTTATTACAAAGCAGGACATTCTAAATGTGTAATTCATTGATAATCAGCCAATATTCAGTAGTCAAATACTTTCTCTAAGGTTTATAGTGTTGAATAAAGTCCTTCCGCATCGTTACAGATAGTATGGCGATTATCTATCTAACGTTTTGCTAGTTTCTTCAATGGTGCTTCTGTCTACGACGCAATGACGTACCTTATTGTACATTCGTAGTTTGTTGTCGAGTTAACCTCTTACCCTTTAACCTCTTACCTGCGTTTGTTGATTAGAACCCGAAGGACTGCGAAAGGCTAATCCGGTCAGAGACCTATCATCCCTTGCTGGGTTTTTCCCGTAATTGCTGTGAGATGTCCTAGGCACCGTAGATAAGTAAACTGAAGTAGATTCACTTCCAGTCGGCGCCTTTGATGTATCCGTCTACGACGGAATGACGTTCCTTATTGTACATTCGTAGTTTGTTGTCGAGTTAACCTCTTACCCTTTAAACTCTTACCTGCATTTGTTGATTAGAACCCGAAGGACTGCGAAAGGCTAATCCGGTCAGAGACCTATTATCCCTTGCTAGGTTTTTCCCGTAATTACTGTGAGATGTCCTAGGCACCGTAGATAAGTGAACTGAAGTAGATTCACTCCCAGTCGGCGCCTTTGATGTATCGGGGACTATCAACAATCTTATATCAAAACAACAAACTCAGGCAATGTTTCAAAGCCGATTTTTTGTCAACTTTCTAGGACACACAAGTAACCTGGAAAGCAATTAATCCAGTTGAGGAAGTTGTGAATTCCACAAAAGATCTCCCGGTTGGTTTCCATGATTTGTCGTCGTCTTCTTTAATGAAAAATCTCCAAACATTTCGACAGCATAAGCCAACTGATGTACCAACTGAAACTCAGTTGATGGTGTAGTGCTAAATAATGTCTGATTACTATTGTTTGTGGTTTGCCGCAGTTCCAGTCATATGAGTATTAAAAATAATTATGTTAACTGAAAATAAAGTTCAGTTATATGAATGTTTTACTTCATTGTCCTTCATCCCTAGCTACAACTCCCAACAAAATGCTATTTTGTAGCATGTCAAATGAAACAAGTGAATTGAAGAAACATTTGATTCATCGACTGGAAAATTAATTTTCGCTGTCATTCAATCGATTAGCAGAACAGAAATTTAAGTACGTATTTGGTGGTGGTGGCGGTGATTGGTAGCAAAGTGGTTAGACGGCCGTTGAAACTTCTGCTAGTGCTTGGTCAGGTTCAAATCTTGTGAGTGAGAAATATTTTTGTTTAATTACCACATACCGACGTCTGGTGCTGTCTTGGAGTGCTGTGGGTTGTTCGGGTTTTCCTACAGCTGAAAAGTGATTACGCCACAACACTAACTTGCTTCGTAGCGCCACGTTATAGAATAATACTAGCCGTCCTCTACCCGCAAAGGCTATATATTATTATTATTATTATTATTATATACAGACAAACTAACCCTGTAAAAGTTACCTCACGTAGAGAAAACATGGAAATGCGATACGCTTAAAAAAAACTCACTTTTTATTATTATTTTATGGAAAGAAAGAGATGAACAGTTGACAATCTATATTTTTTTCCAATGTATTTATTCATCTACACACTTAAGATGCTCGATCGATTTTTACGACTACGTCCTATTAAATGTTTTACTCTTGTTTTTCAGTGTAAAGCAGTTTATAGTTTTCAACTATGTTCACGTAAAATATTGGAGAGTAAATCGATCGATTTGCTCCTATTTACCACAGAATAATACTAACTAAAATTTGCAGACTTGTTTGTTTACATCATGTTTTCATTTGTTTATATAAAATCATCGTTATATTTAGAGTTTTGTTCAAATTCATCGAGGCTGACTTATTCATCACTGTAATATGCTAGAGTGGTTTTTAATAACCCTCAAGTGTTAGTTTGAAGCAGGCGCGCACCCACGGAAGAAACAATAAAAAAATTACATTCTGTTTTTTAAATGTTTAAATCCGCCAATAGTGGACACATCGCATACTGAATACTGGTTTGCGGGAGTTAAATTTCACTACAACTACGAAATAAATAGCTACATTCTGCATTGCTACATTCTGCATTGCTGCATTCCTATTCCTAAGAAATGTACTAAAACATAAATCAAACGTATTTCATATATTCCAAAATCCGCAAAGGAACATTTCTCGCGCGCGCTTGCTTTAGTTGTTTGGCCCAGGGACCCCGGTCAGCCCCCCTATAATAATTTTCTGAGTGCGCCACTGGTTTGAAGTGTTATTTTTTAATTTTAATATATATATACGGGGAAGATACCCATTTACAAACAATGTATAACATAAAACAATAATACATAAAAAAGAGTATGGTTAACTATAAATAAAAACATGTTTACAGGTACAGAATTGAACATACGCAATAATACATAAATAATACAAAACATGACGTACTAAAAAGTGTACCTACATTGTGGCCCTTTTCATTTGCCATAAGGAAGCTGAGAAAAAATCGATAGTCATAGAGTGAAAATTTGCCTGTCGCAGTAATCGAATCATCCCTTTGTTCGCACCATACTTAGATCGATGTGCAACTAAGGCAAATGTACTATATGCACGTAGTGCTCTTGGAGGTACATATAGTTTCACTTCTTCTAATAATTCGGGAGTATCTATCAAACCGTCAGAATTTTGTAAATGAACAAGGAGTCAAACCCCTGCCTTCTTTGGATCAATGGACTCATATCCATTACTGAGAGCATGTTGGTATAGGAGTATGGAATGTTGAGTCTAAATGAGCAGCACATGAGAAATCTGCGTTGAACTCTTTCCAGTTTTTCGATGTGAACTTGGGCATAAGGGCACCAAATAATCGAAGCATATTCCAGATGAGATCTTACTAATGAATTGAATAAGATTTTCACTGTACTCATATGAACGAAATCTCTGGAATGTCTCTTTATGAAACCCAATTGTTTAAGTGCTCTATTGCAAATGTACTCAATGTGCAAAGAAAATGAGAGAGTAGACTGAAACACGACTCCAAGATCTTTGATCGATGTAACTTTCTGGATTGCAATATTATCGAGAACATAGTTAAAGTTCAATCTTTGCGGTGGAAGCTGCTAACTTTACATTTCGAAGGATTTATGCTCATTTTATTTATCAAGCAACCACGTGAAAAAACATTCAGGCTATCCTGGAGAATGATACAGTCTCCGGGATTCTGTACAACGCTAAATATTTTGACATCATCTGCATACATGAGGAAATTACAATCAGAGATTTCTCTGACGATGTCATCGATGAATACACTGAACAGTAAAGGCCCTAGGTGGGAGCCCTGTGGCACACCTGGTGTAGCGATGTAATCATCAGATATGCTCGCGTTAAACTTGACAAATAGGAGGCGATCTGATAGGTAAGTTTTTAACCATTCTAGAAGAGATCCGCGAACGCCAATATGAGATAACTTCTGAATGAGAATATCATGATTAACTTTATCAAAAGCCTTAGATAGTAAACACAATCAACCTGAAGACCCTTCTCTAAAGCAGATACAATGAAGTTGGTATAGATCATGAGGTTAGTACTCGTCGATCGTCCATCTTGAAACCCGTGCTGATTTATACTTATTTCATTAGCTAACATCGAACTGAGGAATTTATTAACCAAGCACTCAAACACCTTGGGAATAGCGGAGAGAATAGTTATAGGTCTATAATTTTCGATAAGTGCAGGATTTCCCGATTTGAGAAGAGGTTTGACAAAGGACTTTTTCCAGTAGAGTGGAAAAATTCCATCTATCAAAGATTTATTGAACATTAGCCACAGCGGTCTACTTAGTGAAAATGCACATTTTTTCAGGAACACGTTAGGAATGAGATCAGGACCAGGTCCCTTACTGACATCAAGTAAACACAAGCATTCCATCACTTCTGTAATGCCAACTGAGAGACAGTGTTATCAAAATATTCCGATGTAATATGCTTTCCTTCAAATTTATCGTGGTTGACTTATTTATTCATTAGTGTGATCCGCTCGAGTGGTTTTTCATATCACTCAAGTGTTGGTTTGTAGGGTTATCAAAATATTCTGGTGGAATGTGCTAATCATCATCATTTGTAGTTACGTTTAATTCTATCCAGTTTGACTTATTGTTGTAAGCCCCTCAAGTGTTTTGTCACATTCCGTCAAGTATTAATTTGGAGTATTAAGAGATTCTTGTCGAGAAATCAGTCCCTGTGGGTTAAGCAGTCGCTTAAAGCGGCAAATCTCAGGAAGTAGCGAAACTTCCATAATATATTATATCAAAAAAAGAATCAAAGAAATACTGATATCAAATTCTTTCTATAGTCCTGAAGAATTCATGAACCATTGAAAAAAATAATTGATCGACTATTACCGTTTGTCTCGTCTGTTATTATTTTTTTATATACCCACATCATAAAATGTAATGACTATACTTCATGTGTGTTTGTGAAGTTTTCAATATGCATTGGATGAATTTTGAAATTTATAGGTTGTGAAATGTGTTTTTTATGAAATGCCATATTGCCAGGTACAAATGTGTGCTCAAGTTCTTTTATTATAAATGTATGCCCTCTTCATATCTTATTTAGTCAGTAGGCTAAAAAAATGTAGATTTTTGACTTGCCATATCCAAGCTTTGCTGGGCTACAAATGGTTAATAAAGAATTGAACTGAATTGAATGTGTCTGTGGGCTATCACCCTGTATAACAAAAATCAAATATGCTACAATCCTTTCTGGACATTATTTTTCCAGCATCAGATTTCATAAAAAAGCTTTTCACCCCTCCCCACCCCGTCCCTCCCCGCCACTGTTTGCAATCCCGTCTTGTACATCTTTGGTGTATCTGATCGATCAAATGATAAGTAAGGCGATAGAATCTGATTTTCTCATAGTATCAACTTAGAAGGTCTTATTGAGTAGGCAATTTTTCTAGACAAAAAGTTAACAGGGAGACATTTTTATTTTTTGAGTTATCGAAGAAGTATTTTTCAATTATTGTTCTACGGATTTTTATTTGATTTATGTTCTTGTTCGATACAGTTTTTCTGTTCCGTTTTTTCTACACATTTTGCTTTATATTTGTGTTATTTTATTGAGTTATTGTCTATGTTGAACTTATTTTAATTTATTTAATATTTTTCATTTGTATTTTTTGCTTAATGTGAAAAAGCAACTCAATATTTGTGTTCGGGAATGGCAAAATGTTCTATTACGGGTCTGGGAAAAATCAGTGAGAAGTGAATTGAATATGAACACAACCACTCATGTTATTTACCCTCTTGTTCCCGGCATTCTCAAGATCGCTGATGTATACTCTGAAAATAAGGACAATAACATTCAATCTCTGGAATAAGAGAGATATTGCAGTAACACCATGCAATAGTAGTAGTATTTATGGGGAGGCTGTTGTTACAGCCAAGCAAGTAGGACCCCATGGGCCCTTTTTGCCATCCCCTGCTCTCCTCATGCATGGTGTTCTGCCTACCTTGGGATTCCAACTGCTCTTCTCAAAGTCTATTACTGTGTTGTGTGTAGGTGCATGTCAAGGGATCGAGTTCCTTCCATCGTCCTCCTCAAGCCCTGGTAGGGCTGGTTCTCAGTGGAGCGGTGTGGCGGCAGCGAATGATTCAATCACCGGCTACCAGAACCGCAATATCCGATCCGAAGCCCCTCCTCGACTTCCATTCTCTCCATTCTCGCTGCGAGTTCCTTCCATCCGTCTCCTCGTGAAAGTCCAGGTAGGACTGTTTCTCGGTTGGGTGGTACCGCGGCCGCGGGCAATTCATTCACCGGCTATGAGTCGCGCAGCACCCGATCCTAGGCCCTCCTTGGCTCACACCGAAGACCAGGGTTTTCAGTTCCCGCAGCGAGTTTCTTCGATCTAGCTCCTCGTGAAAGCCGAGGTAGGGCTGGTTCTCAACCGGGCGGAGCGGCGGCCGCGGATATTCATCACCGACTACTAGTCTCGTAGCATCCAATTCGAGGACCTTCCTTGGCTTCCACTGAAGGCAGATTTTTAAGTTCTCTCATGTCTCTGTAATGTGTGAGTGGTTATGTGTTAAGTATCGGGGGAATATGTGTGTTTTTGACGTCCAGTGTACGGTAAGCTAGGGCTCATGGATCGCAACTCCCGTTGGCTGCGGCGCCTCATCCACCCTTGGGATAACGCCAGGCAGTACTTAAAGAAACTTTAATATAGTGACTGATGGCACTTTTCAGAGATATGTCTGTCCTTCCCTTATTTAAAAAGCGTTTTTCATTCATAACCTAAATTCAATAATTTTAAAATAAGATAGAATTTATTGTAATAGAATAGCCACAAAGAGGTGCTTCGACATCGAAATTAAAGGCGCACTTCATTAAAGTTTTCCTTATTCCAGATTTACTTTGCGCGTACGTTATTATGAATTGCAATATATCTCTAATAAACTATGGTAGACAAACTGAGCAGAAAAGCGTAACTGTCCTTCATAACTAGTTCCAAATATTTTACGGTAGCCATCTGGACCTAATGCTAAACTCTCAAAGAATCAGACGTGTCTTTTTTCCTCTCTGTGGTATAGGTTCTATGGCCTTACCAGATGTGGGAATAACATATTTTAGAAAGTTATATCATCTGCCAATGTCCTACACAAAAACAAAACACTGAACTGCGAGTAGGCACAATCATTACTATCATAATTACTCGACTAGAGATTCTGATCACTTGAGACCTCCAAGATTCAATCTAGCAATATCAAAACGTGAACTTGCATCTGTTTAACAAAATAATTGGTTGTAAATATTTTAATTTTATCTCTTTTAAAAGAAAGGTGAAAAAGTATTTTGAAACTTTTAATTATTACTCGGTGGACAAATACCTGGACTCAGATATGCCTAAATTGGATGAATGATCGATTCACTTTGAGCATAGGGTTTTCGCGCAGTTTTAAAAGAACAGTACTGTTTTAAGAAGTGTTGTTGCTTTTACGTATATATTTTAATCTTTATGTGCTTTGTCATGTTTTTTTTGTTTTACTATGTAATCATTATCAATTATTGAGAATCTGATCTCACATTACCTTACCTCTGACCTGCTACAAATGTTTGTATTTTGCATAACGTAGTTTGATTTGATTTAATTTGAAGGCAGTGAATGACAGTAATGTCTTCCTCATTCGAATGGCCGGAGGATTATATCTCAAACCAGTTGGGTTTATAATTGAGTCAGCGAGCCATAAGGTTGACAACGAAATTAAGTAGTGTTGCATTTTAGGTTGTCGTTTTACGCTGATAGTGAACTAAGCGTCACCTGTCCTTGATCAAAAAAAATTGAAAAATTGTACACCGGCTGCAATGTTTGTAGATACCTAGTTGAAATAATATGGTGGATTGAAAAAAATCATCAACTGCATCATGGATGGGTGTGGGGCATGACTCAGCTGCTCGCATGCACTTGTAAAAAATCGCGTTAAATAAAGTAATAGCAGATGAAATTATTGAAATTTAACAATGTATGATTGTTTACATAATTAAAAGTACGAAAACAACAATCAGAATTTTCCATTCTACAACTTAAAACTAGTACCATTTCAGGTGTAACAAAAAATGCTACAGAATTTGTTTAGATCTCAAATAACCACATCGGATTTGTTTTTGTTTGTTTGGTTTTTTTCCGTTAATCAGCTGTTATCCCCCTACGAACGGCAGCCCTCAGAAGTCGAAACTTGTGCGATCTAAGGATTAACGAGGTCTTACCTTTTAACGTGCGATTCCTAGCACGAGATCAGTGACCATGCTGGAAATCGAACCCACGTCTCTCTGATTGATAGACTAGCGCTTCACCATCATGACCACTTTCATCTCAAGAAAGAATAAATGCAAAGTGTAAGAATACAAAAAAAAAGAACTAATTTATCGAAACGAGTTTAGTAAAAATTCTGGACTTCCAGGATGTATGTAGTAGTAGAACTTTGTTCTCGAATACAGAGGTCACTAGCGTGCTTAATTTCATCTATAATTAGGAGTACCTATTTAAAAATGGTTGTTTCTACTGTTATGGGTGTATGTTGGATATTAAATACCTAATTTCTGTTATTAAACTATTGAACTAAAAATAAATTGAATAAAAATATTCATAAAATTCAGAAATTTAAATATTTTCTCATTAGATTGAGGGAAACGTCAATACACTTGAAATAAATCCTCAAGCTTTTAAGAATATACTTCAATTTTCATAAGCTCTATGTTTCTCAAAATCTAAATATTATTTTAATTCAGTTCAATAGTTCATAATTATTGTTGTTTTCAAAAGTTTTTTTATCATGTTTTATTAGTTGAAATTGTAAGTGAGGGAAATATTATAGATATGTTATAAGCAAACATACTTATTAGGTAACACGGTGCAATCGCTTTTTTCAAGTAGCTATGGATGCAAGTGCGATCAAAAAGTGACACAACATAACCAACACCAAATGCCTTCGTAGCATGCATTTTTGTCAAGCGATTACTCACCTTTTCACACCCGCCTGGCCCTAATTTTCAATGAAATCTGAACATTACATAGATTGAAATATCTTTTTCATAATGGATAAAAAGTGAAGGAGTTGCGTGAGTTTCAATGTCTAGAATTTTTGTAATTTCACTGTTAAACAGTTTTTGACGAGTTAACATTTTTTCATTTAGTACTTCATAAATGTATCGAAGAAGCAAAAATGGAACAAGCAAATGCCAAGCCACGCAAACTCTTCTCCATATTGAAAGGGATGCAAGAACAAACCTTGGCACAGTCTTCGTGGATTATATGGACAGCTCAGATCACCAGTGCTCAGAGGTATTTCAATAAAACCCCGCACTCATTTAACCTTCATTTTTTTTTACTTTTATCTGAGCTGATGCATTTCTTCATCAAAATGCACTTGTTACGTGCAAGTGTACTACAATGCAAGTCTTCTTCAGAGCTGCCCTCTTTATGTGGTCGCTTCACTTACCTGTTATATGCCAACATGGATTACTGGTGGTTCTATTCGTTGGAATTTTTGTTCGTTAATGTTCTGCGGTACAACACGATCAGAAATATCATGTGTGAAATTGAAGTAATGAAAAAATAATACCGCAATCTTCGACTGGAAAAGAGTTTTCGAAATCTACTTGGAGGCAAGAGAGCACGCAGAAAATTATAGAAATGTTTATTTACCAATTTCGCCTTTCCCTGACCATGATAGCATCTGGTGGTTGGAAATCCAATTGTGGATTAGTTGGTGGAACCCGTTCCGAAAAATTATTCGGTTCCAGCTGCAAGTGGCCGACATGTGGATGTGGTTGTCGAACGGATGCTTCACTTTGATACTGCAAATTAGATATGTCACAATTAAAATATTGAATACAAAAACTTCTTAATATTAAATTAAGTGAAATAAATACTGATTACCCTTCTCTCCAAGCGTTTCCACCAAGTAGAAAAATAAAGGCAAATATCTGTCAGAAAACAACTACTTCCCTGGCTAATACCACGACGGATATTGAACTACATCTGACAGATATTCGTGCAACGTTCTTCCAAGGAGACCCAATTGCAAGTGCTTGTCTTGTGATTAAACAGAAGATTATTCATTTTGCTGGGAATGACTACCTGCAGACATGCATGTTTTGAGGTTTTGCTTCACATCAGTGACAAGGTAGGTCAGACAGCATATAATTGTCCTGTCCCTGCCAAATGAATAAATAATAATCAACCGTTTAACTAATATTTTCCCACGGATGAAACTACGACCCACAACCAAATTGATCGCAGCGCCATCCGCAGGGAAAATCAAGAACAAAGACAATCCTAAGCAGCACAGACTCCGGGAAGGGTAAACAGTAATATTTCGAATAAGTTCGAGAATTTTGTGCCTGAGAGATATCAACAAAGTGAAATAAATTCGGAGTACCCTCCTCTCCAAGCGTTTCCACCACCATTTTTCCACTTGTTCGAAATATTACAATATTAAATGAAATTTAAATATCAAAAGAACAACAGTAAATTAGTATGTTAGGGTATATAGAAATCCGCAGTTGAGCAACGGTGGTAGCGGTTAGAATTTGGATTAGCGAATTATCTGATGGGAACAACTCAGTCAAATGTTGTTCGTTGCTTAGCATGAAGAGTTAGGGCCGATTCTACCACTTCCGCTTAGTGCTTTGACATTTATGAACCAGTTCTAATGTGCTGGTATTGAAATATTTGACATATTCTGTAGGATTCTTAACTGTAAGTGCCACTTAAAACGTTAAGTGTAACCTGTAGAACTGGCCCTCGAAGAGACCCGAGAAAGTTATAGGGGCGAGACACCCAGTATATAAACCCGACTTTATACAGTGTCACACAAAGTTCGCGACATATGGAAGATTTTTTTATTAATAGATATGAAGAAAATTTTACTTCGCAGTTAGTTTGTGCTTGAAAAATGAATAAAATTCAACATCTTTACTTTTTTCATGTGCTACTCTAAACCTGTCAAATTTGAAAGTTTTTTCGAAAATCCTCAAAAAATCAGTTTCTTTTGGAAATTTCGAAAAATGCCACAGAAAGAGATGCTCAGTTTCCAATTTTGTACATTTGCTCCAAATTTGGACTCTCTACTGTCACTTCAACTTTTTTACATTTTTTTTTATTTTTCGAATCTTTCGCCCTATCGATTTGAATGAAACATGATTCAAATTTCATAATTTTGATGAATATGAGACTTCAATGTCATATCTTGCCCGAAAATACCCACATTGATCTGTTATACCAGAAAATAAACAAAATGCACCTCCAGAAATTCGTCTTTGTTGTTGCAAAGTTCATCTAGTTTTTTCATTTCATTGTTAAACTGATGTGGATTTTCAATGTATGGACGTTAATATGTCAGTAATCAAATAAACGAATTTCTCTTCATTGTTATTACACTCGTATTTCTTTTTTTAACAGATTTTTATCCACTTAGATTATTCTTCTGACCAATAATTAGGTTACAAACAAACTCGAATTATCATACTTTGCAAATGGCTCATTATTTGGCAGTACATGTGTGAGTAAATAATTTCGGATAAGTTGTGAAACGCCCTGCATAAGCAATTTTAATTTTTTGTGCCTAGCCCAATTATCACAAAGCTGCAATAGTTTTTATTGGCCGCTTCCCATATCGTCCTATTTGTAGAAAGCACTACCTACAGGGAATTAGGTGCCAAATTCACCTCAACTGGAAGTGTTAATAACATCAAGAATAGAGGATGTTCTACTCAAGAATAGAGGATGTTCTACTTTTTGCATTAAACGCAGATACAGATATAAATGTTCTCACTCAGATTTTCATAATTTTAGCGGTAAATTTTTTATTTATCAATTCATACATAAATATTCATATTACACGGCATATATAACATTAGTACAAAATTAAAATATAATATTTCCAAAGGAATAACATGAAACAGTCAGACAGTTACGTAAACTAGTATGAAGACTGTTTATGATAATATGAACATTTCAACAATAATTATTGTTCTATAATAATCTCAACTAAAAGGAGGAAAAACTAAGAAAAAAAAATAAAAATAAAAGTGATACACAAAGAACGGTCGTGTTGTACTTTTGCAATCGATTTTTAAATCGAATTATATTATTGGAATTCTTGATCTCATTCGGCAATCTCTTAAAATTTGAAACAGCTGGATGAGTGAATCTATTTTTACCAATAATTGAGCTAGCCGGATCAATATGGAACAAGTTATGTTACCTAGTATGATAACTATGTATTTCAGAACATCAGGTTAGTATACAGTTAGATTTAACGGTTTTATTCACTATATTGAAAGACTTTTTTAAATAAATAAATAAATAAATAAGTGGAATGAATCTGCTTTGTTGATTTTCTGAGCGACGTTAAATTTTAGTGTGGCATCCTTGATAATCAGTAGCAATCATTGCATTACAAATTTCAAACTTATTCAACATGGTGTTCTCCAAGGATCAGTATTAGGACCACTTCTGTTCATAATTTACGTAAATGATATCAGTTACTTTATGCAGCCGTCTGTTTTCATTGCCGATGACACTATTTTTATTTACTCTTACAAAAATGTTTAAATTAAATCAAACTACACTACACTAAACCCTGTAGCAAACGAAAGAATCTATCAAGTATAGATAGCGTTAAATTACTTGGGTTGGTTGTCGATAGTATTTACTCCCACTTTAATTTGTCATATCGAGCAAAAAGCTATATAGAACACTATTTTTATTGCGTCAATTGAGGAATGTAACTAGTTACGATACACTGAAAATAGCGTATTTTTTCCTCTTCTATTCTGACATTAGCTATAGTGTTATACTCTGCGGCAATTCAACCTCTTTTTTTTAACTGTGAATAATGCCGCTACCCACCTTAATAATTGTACAGCGCCCTCATAAAAATTCATAAAAAAATCAGCTTCATTGATTAAGCAATCAGACCTTCATGACTATAACACTTGTTACAAAATTCGAATAAACCGCTATGGTTTGAATTTAAACAAATACCAAAAAAAAACTATGGATTTTACAATTTCAACTCTCGACCCGATAATTTCAAAATCCTCGGTTAATACAAATTTTAAAAAAAATTACGTATTTTTAGTGTCATGCTCGGTTTCATGTCATACTCACTCCCTGAGTCAGTCTCAATGATGCTCTTTCTAGAGATCATTCGACAGAAACCGTCTCCTTCTAAATCGAACAACTGCTTGCTCCTCAGCATCAAAGTTATTCCGTCATGAACGTCTACCACACGTATCTTTTGTACTGGTAATCGAAATTTGCTGAATTATTTTCTAGATTTACTCAAAAAATATACCCATTTGGCTATCCCAAATACATAAAAGAAATACGAATATTACACAGGATGGGTCCAATTTTTTATCATTCCTCAATTCTTCGTCACCCTTTATGTTTCAAAATCCCTTTCAAGTTGTTCCCAATGGAAACACCCTGGCCATAAACACAATTAGCTCTCTAAAAGCTGAAGCGTATTAGAGAATTCACCAGATCAAAGGTTCACAGGAATTTGTACATTTATGCATTCAAAGTCAGGCACTATATTCCCAAGATCGATGGGCGATTTTCCATTGAATGGGATGGCTACGTTTAAATTATGTCAATAATTGTAAACTATATTATTGCCGCTTGATCATATTAAATAAGTGTGCAATCCTAATGGTGGCCTTACAGAAATGCGGTCAAATTCAATCATAAACTTCAGAATTAAATGATACATGTGGTATTAATTTAAAGAGATCATTGAAATAGGAGGGTGAAAAGTCAAGAGAATTTGCTGAGAAACAATTAAAATTTACATGGTGTCTCAAAATAATATGCGCAATCAAAAATAACGTCAACGCAAAAAATTACATAAGTGCTATAGGAATGATAGTAATGGATAAATTGAATAAGAGAAAAAATCAATAATAATAATGAATAAGTTAAATAATTGTTTTTTATAAAATTTGAATTTAACCATCACATCCTACGCCCGTGCTATGAGTTTCGACCGATATTGCAGAACATAAAATATAGTATTATCTCAAAGAATAAATATTTTTATTTGACTGAATAATTTTGAAAAAAATCTGATTAAACGAATCAACTTGGGGAATCAAATGCATTTTCCAATTTTTATTCAAACATTTTTGATTTAAAAAATTTCGCTTGGTAAACTCAGAAGTTTCTTTTCAAAGCTGAAGCTCTCATGTTCTATAAACTAAAGTAGTTATATTTTCCAACAAACCCGTTTTCATGGAAATTGAATTCAAAAAATGTTTCACTCATAAAAATGAGGTCCTCTTAAATTAATGAGAAACAGTATATTTTATAATTAGGTATAGATATAATTCCTGAAAACAAATAATTTTTACTATGATCGAAAATACCCCTGTTCACTTTTTGGAAATCTTGGAGAGCGGCAATGACGCTCTGTTCTCGAAATAAATAAGAATTTTTAACAAACAGAGCTTTTAAACAAAAAAGCCCTTGATACCTTTATTCAACACAGGCACATAATACTACCCTATGAAAAAATCAACACTAAATAGTTACCCTAAATGTATAAGCTATCAATATCCAATTATTCACATAAAAATAAATCATGGTTGAGAAATTAAGGTAACTTTAAAAACTTTTAATCCACTGTCCCAATTTCCTATCATGCAAAAATTGGTTCGTTATCAACAAAAACGGTAGAGATCGAGCGTTTTTTTTTTTCAAATGCACTTTGCGTGAATTGCATACTTCACTTTTTATAGGACAACGCACTGCTCGCGTTCAATATTCTAATAAGTATTGCAGCAACAAAAATGCAAGTATTTTCTCTACAGATTTGAAAACAGGAAAATAAGGAATTATAAATTACGATTGAGCTGCTGGTAAAATGATGAATATTTGAAAATTGGCTGCTAAATTCAAAACGAGACATGAATTGTGTACCTTCCACCTGTCGGAGAACCTGAAAAAACCCACACCACCCAAGGTAGTCGGTATAACTGTGGCAAGCACTCGACACCAGAATTGACATCTAGGCAATCCACATCACACTTGCTTTGAACAAAACACGTGTGTGTTGATCGAGACAGACTGTTGGCATTGGGATAGAATGATTCGTTTGAACTATTAAAAATATTTTTGCTGCCCTTGATCGGCGTAAGTTAACTGTGTTCTTATTTGACTACTCAAAAACATTTAACACGTTGAATGCCGTGTCGGTCTATAAGACCGAGACAAAATTATTCCGAGCTGCCGCCTCGATTTCATAGACCGAGATTGGGACTGATGCACCAGGCCAACTCGGTCTATGAGACCAAGTCAGTTGAACTGCTCGTGAAGCCGTAGGTCTACATTGCTGTTAATAATATCGCTGAATCACACACAGAGGGCTTCAGTGACAATTTTGAATGGTATATTGTCTTCATCATACACACAGACCGAGTCGGCGTGGAAGACAAATCAGAATGTACATGGAATTTTTGGAAGGCGAATACTGTGAAATAAACGTTTATTCAATGAATCACAATCGAGCAATATTGTTCAAAAATACGTAATCTATATATTTTCATTAAATCCTTTTCAGAAAGTTCGTATTCTTTTCAAATTCCATGCAGCTCTTCTTCTTCCTGATTTGTTCTTTACTCTTTCGTAACACTTAAAGCAAGGTCTCCGTATTCCATACGTAATACTCACTCTGTGCCTCGTCATAATACTGAGTCATTCACAAGATCGTTTCGATATTGTATCGTGAACTGTCTCAATAACTTACACCACGATTTAAATCAGAACATAAACTTGAACAATTTTTTTTACCAATCTCAACAATAAAACCATTAATTGTTATAAATTGTTATATCCGTCAATCGGCTGCACACTTACGAGCAACCTTCAGAAGTCAGAGACTTGTGCGAGCTATTAAAGACGTAGCCCTTACCTTTTAACGTGTGATGTCATGCACGAGACCACTAACTATGCTGGGAATCGAACCCATGCCACTGTGATTGAGCCGCAAGCGCTCTACCATCACGACCATTACACTGCCGTCTTTAGCAAAAATGCTGTATCTGCATCCGCTAGCTTGCTTACAATTCTGTAAATCCAACCTTCATACGAAGGAAATTCTCAAACTTTTATACGGCAAAATTATTTATTAATTTTGGCTATAACCTGGAGTTTACTTACATAATTTTTGCTTGGTAAAACGCAAAATTTTCAAACCTAAAGAATCCAATATATCAATATTTATATTTTTGTAGGTACGGCATTTTAGCTATGCACGGCACTGGCTTAAAATATTTTCTCTTGGATAACTTATGGCTGAACTTTGATTCTTTCCCTATTAATTTAATTAATTTAATTATATTTCTATTGACTGTTTTTGATTTCTTTTCGGGGATAGATGGAAGAGTAGATGTATGTTAGCTATTTATATTCCACCAAATATATGAATATTTGGAACCTGAATGTACTAAGAATAAAATTCAAGCCATGCAGTACGCTTTTTTGAGATCCTGAGAATGCTAACTTTGTTGGCGAAACGCGCGTCGACTGAAATTGATGTTGTTTTGGTGTTTTGGGTAAGTATATAGTTTGTTTTTTGAATTTTATACCAATTTCATATTGAATTGAAGGTTACTTATTGAATACAACCTGAATCTCGCCCTAATTATATAAAAAAAATATTTTTATTTTCTAATATTTGGTAATATAGATATTCAATATTATCATTATTGTAACTATTTATAATACTCGATGAGTGTGTCGTAACCTTCTTTTAGATTTTTCTTGATTTTCATTCACCGCAAAGCCGGATGTCCTTCATAATTTCATATGAACTTCGGCAGAAACTTTTTGATGAAAATGACACCTTCCGCCGATATTTTGTGGGCATGTTAGTGGACTCCGGCGGTTTTCAGCTGGAGTACGCACCGACAGACATATCTGGCGCATGCATACCCACTTATGTTCATATAAATCCGCACGTTCGATTCATGCCGTTTCAGACCGGCAGATCAACCTCCGAGTGTATGGCCACCTATATTAATTATCTATGGTTTAAGTCACAAGTCACAATGCTTCGATAATTCGTATCTACGGTTGGCGTCGTATAAAGTGGTACGTACACTTGATACTAAGAATAGTTCATAATCAGGCTTTTACGAACCTTTCTTCCACTTTGATGTAATATAAACTGTACAATCGTATCAACAAAGCGGAACGTTTGAGGCAAATATCGGCTTTGGTCGGCATCGCAATAACATACAGTGACAACCTTAATTAGCACTGGAGACAATCAGTCTTCATCACACAAGCAATTAACACAACACTCCACGACAGGCTTGATCCTATAAACTCGTATTATCATATAGGCGGTCCATGTGAGGGCAATGACGCCACATAAAATATCGAATGGAGTTTCTCATCGACCATCTGAATTGATGTCGAATTTCATAATTTTATATAGTTATAATATATCGTGAAATGACGAAACCGGAATGGCACTTTAACGTTTAGTAGATGGCCAGCTTTAGGTTATAAACAAGTTGCATCAATAACACAGACTTTATTGTCCCACCAAGGCTATTAATAAACGGTTCACCATCAAGAAACAAAAGGATTTACCTGAGGAACCTAATATTCAACCCAACCAATTAACCCTTTCCTTTCTTTTATGGAAAGTAATTGTTATTCTGACCAGATAAGATCAAAAACTATGTTAATAATCGTAAACCAAATCCAACCAAACACCAACAGGAACCTCGTCACCATAACAACGTGATAAACACAAAGTTTTTAGTTAAATGTCAGTAAAAGCAAATTCACAAAGTAAACCAAACTGTTAATTCAAAGCTTATGATAGAATGCAAGTTATGAGGGTGCTCTGTTTATAAAATATACATACTGTTCGAACCAATGTAATGGAAAATTGAAATATTGACAACATTTCCAACTGTAATGTTTAATAACCTGATTCTTTTTTACCTATACACCAAACATTTACAATTTAAAAAGTGATGAACAAAATTCAATTTCATTCTTTGGTTTGATAGATTCTGAGTTTTGATTATTGAAACAAATTCAGTTCAAAAAATTGTATCACTGTTGACTGAATACACAAGGTAGTATAGAGGTTTATTCTTCTATTCTATCAAGCAAAAGTAGAAATTTTCATAGGAGTATTACAGTTGAAATAATCTATTTAATTTTTGCCATTATATGAGTACGTGTTATATTTCGAACCTCTTTCGATTGCATATTTGAGGACAAGTTAAATTTTCTCTAATATTCATTCATCTGCCATTGGGAGTGATAAAAGGGATTTCAAACTGGGAAATTTCATGTGAATGTATCAAATCTGCTCTGCTTGAAAATAATATTATGAGAGTCAATTTCAATAAAGTCGAATCTTTCAATTCGTGGTTAATTAATCATATTCTTAGAAAAGAGATATAAAGAATGCGTGTATTATTCCATTGGTTCTATAAACAATTTTCCAGAAAGTTTTTAATTTGGTTTGAGAGTTCGAAAATTTATAAAATTAAAATAAAAAATAATAAATGCGATCTTTCATATAGATAAAGCAACAAAATCTGATTTCAAATCTGCATACTTATTTTCGTCAATCTATTTCTCCCCCACCCCACCAATTCTAAGAAACCAAAATGATTTAAAATATAGAAAACTTTGCTTTAACAAAAGTTGAGAATTTTTTAGTTTTGGTACTAAAAAACTGACCGATGATTTCCGAGTGCCAATGAATTTTATATAAACCAAAATGTACGCGGGACTAACAAAGTATTCAATAATTCGTCCCCAGTCAATGAAGAATCTGCAGCCACACTCTGGAGTAAACATTCCTTGTTCTCCTTATAAAACAAATCTATTTTTATTTTTCTTCTCTTCTCGTGGAATTTTTGTCAGGATAATCTGAAATTAGGGGCGGAGATGAGAAAAAACTCCACCCTGTAACTTGTATGTTTTCAAATATTCTGACACATTTGAACTCGTACGAAAATTCGAAAGAGAAAACAAACAATATTTAGTTTTTACTGTTTTTAGGTTATTGGAAGTCCATACAAATCTGAAAAAAAATAGATTGGTCAAACAAAATCAAATTTTACCTACCCCGAACTTTTTTATCAATTAATGTGGATTTCATTCTGTGGTGGGACTCTGATGATAAGAAATGTTTTATAGAATCGAAATGTGACGTCATATTCGAAATATCGGTACTATGCTTTCCATTTCTAACGTTCGAATATGACGTCACATTCTCGACACATTTCGATGATATGAAACATTTCTTCATCAATGGAGTTCCAGTGCTGATCATTTATCAGTTTTCAAACTTATGGCCAAGTAATATTAGGTTTTGGCGTTTCTTATCCTTAAAAACCCTGAATATATCTTGAGATAGGTATATCCATATTACTAGTATTGATTTATAAGCATTAAAAATATATAAAATTGAACAGATAAAACAATTCCTTTGAGAATACAAAAATATGTCATTTGGAAGTTCAGAAATTCGTTTTGCAAATTCAATTATCCAATGAAAAATGTAAATTTGTAGAAGGTTCATGAGAAAGAATATTAACAAATAAACACTATTTTTGGGTGTGTGTTTGATAAGGACATCAAAATATTTTGCGAATGGATATTAAGCACGCTACAACAGTCAAGGGGGCGAATAAAACTGGTAGCAACATTTACATGCTTACCCAGTCATAGCCGTTTTTCAATAAATTGTTGAAATTCCTCAACCCAAGAATAGCCTCAGATTTTTACACAGAAATATTATCAATATCATCATTTGCTAGCAAACTTAATACCTGAAATCCAACCCTTTATTTTCCATTCGAAATACTAAGCTCTAGTTAGTCTATGGGGGATAGATATAATTGTTACTAGCGACGATGGCCATGCACACACAACCCACAGACACCACACACTGACCTCCCTAATTGTTTTGAACGCAGCTTGAAGTTGCCTTTTCTGTTTCCTCCTCAAAATTGCGCTGTCGCTATGTGTCTTTTTACGTACTCTCTTTTTTCTTTTTCCATCCTTTGCGTGATTTCTGTGTAGAATCTTTCTGGTCACGATCTTCGTGGTCTTTCTCCGCTTGGCAGAAAATTTCACTTCCTCAGGAATTCTTCTCCATTTTTTTTCACCATCCTGCTTGAAATCCATTTGAAAGTGATATTACTAAATTCAACTGCTGTAATCTTACGACATCTAACAATGTCGTCTATCAAATTTGAATAACTAGATCAATTTGCCTGGCAACCCTCATAAATTACAACCATGGATGTTATAAATTTCAGGCGGATTTGGGAAGTAAAATTGAAGTAAAGCTAAGTTTATCGGGCTCGTTTTCAAATACAAATTTTTCAATAAAAATCACACAAAATGCCCTCTTCTATTTGACGACACTTTTTTTAGAAGCTAATCTACCTACTTCCACAATCACAACACCAAAAACAGTCGTTTTACCTTCAAATTCGATGTTTTATAATAACAAACATAACCTCTTTTGCATTGTCACGGTAGGTTGGTCACTTGGAATATGCGCGGCCGATTAGCAAATATTCACTTCCCCTTAATTTATTTGTTAAATTGTGCCGAAGCCGAAAATGTGGGTAGCCGAAAGAAAGAGACACACCGGAGACGTGTCTCTTTTGGTAATTTATGAAATGCGAGCGCAGCGATTATATGTTTTCATTTTTAAACTTGTTATTGTGTTGTGATAGTGAAATTAGGTAGATTAGTTTCTAGTAATAGTAATAGTGTTGTCAAAAAGAAGGTATTTTGTGTGATTTTTTATTGAAAAATTTGTGTTTGAAAATGGGCCATTTTTAAGATTCAGAAGGGCATAACTCGAAAAGTAGTTGAGACCCCATCAGTTTTCATTCGAATTAGTGTTTAGGAGAAAAATCTACGTGAGTTGAGTCACTTCTTTCGATTTTAAGGTTGAGCCCGATATACTTACCTTTACCATTCCGTCCAATAACCACAAACTATCAAAAAAATTTTTGGAACTCAAGTAATTTGATCTCCTGAACAAAAAATAAAATTTTTGGCTGGCCCAAGTAATTTCGGAAATATGGGCCTATTTTTCCTTCTTGGCACTAGCACAATGTTCACACCCCAATTCACCTGTTCTGCACTATCTTTTGATTTAAAACGGCATTCTTTATAGAGAATTCAACATTTTTTGAAAAAATAACAAACATCATATTTATGCAAAATGTTTAGCGAATTTATTCATGTCAGGTTGGTAACGTTGATTTTTGCATATTTGCACACCCAACTTTTCGAGCCATTTGACTTCAACATGAATAGGAAATTATTCATTCACATTTTTTTCCAGTTACCAACTTGATATGAATGAAACTCACTAACTCATAAAAGAAGGATGAGTTTTTTCATAAAAAGTGCTGTTTTCAATACAGAAAAAGTGTGAAACAGGTCAATTAGGGTGTTAAAATTCTGCTAGTGACAAGAAGGTAGAATTTTTAGTGTTTCGACTGTATTTTTCGTGGTTGGAATGCGTGCTACAAAATACTAGTTATCACTTGAAAATATGCCCGTATCTTCGAAACTACTTAGACTGCCAAAAATTTTATTTGGCTTTTAAGATCATTTAATCATAATTTATGAACGTATTTAGTCAGGTAAGTAATCAACATGTTTGACAGATCATAATATCATCATTAATATTCGGAGATGAAAATAATGGCAAATCATATAAAAAAATATGAAAAATCACACCGAGTACGAATTGAAAGAAGCACTAACAAAAATTCTGATATTCTTATTATAAAGGAAATGAAAAGTTATTATTTGGTTAGGGTCGTTACCAACAACTTTAAAATCACGTCTTTGCAGCTTTAATATGACCTTTTTGCTGGACGGATTCCAACTTGGTGACAGAGTTTGGGTTACTCCTTCACTAATTAAACAAATATAAGCTCATGCGATGTTGTAGCCTTGCGATAATCAATATAGGCCATCGAAAGATTACGGTTTTACTACACGGAGGTCTGCGTGATACATCTGTCGATGATCAGGTTCTTGCAGCCAGCCACCCCTTTCTTTGACCATATTTGCTCATATATCCGTTCATACACCGGGTCAACTGCGGAGAGTATTCGCATGCACAAAATAAACATCATATAAAACGCATACAAGCATGTTTTCTACAATCTCCGTTTTTTGATGTGCACGGTTCGCCAATCTACAAACCAACTAGAATCTGTTGCTCCCTGTCCATCAAGAGTAAAAAACTCAGGCCATATGGTGGTGGGTTTTTGGACATTTTGTCCACCAATATTTATCATTATTTTCTGTTCGACAAGACTCCTATATTATAGGAAATTTGTTAAAGGATGATTAGTTATAATCTATTTCAATTTTACCCATTATTACTATTATCCCTTAAGAAAAATTCCATTCGGACTCTTCCTCCGAAGCTCCGATATTATTGACATTATCAGTATTATCGATAATATTAATATTACGTTTTTATTCAATCCACTATAAGTAGTTTCTTCAAAACGGCTCCGTTCTCAATTTTTCTAGTATTTGCCATTTTTTTAGTATGTCTCCCTCTCAATTGGCCAGTTTAATTTTCAGTATACATATTCACTTCCATGGCAGTGTATAAGTATAAGTACTTATAAAATATTTGAAAAATCGTTCAACACCGTCTGAAATATTTAGTCACTCTAATTTTCGGTATTTACGACGGCGTAGAACGGTCCGGAGTTGCTTCGTTTCTGAGTAACAAATCACCCCATGGAGTTAGGAACCGTAGTTAGGAAAAACCCTGTATAGCTACTTATTTAATTGTTGAAATATGTGTAATACTATTATTAGTTGATGCATCCTACCACGAGACCAACTTGCACAAAGGAATACTTACTCATAAACTTCAGTAAGTTATCATTTTATCTTTGATATTTACCTGAGTAATGTTTCCTTCGAAGAAATAAACTATACCTTCGCTTCATAAATTCACGTGTGAAATCCTTTCGAAACGATATCGGTTATCAGTTCTTTGATGAAACAGCGGAATTTGTGGACACACGTTATCGAGTTGAGTTAAAAACCGTTGGCATTATCATCACTTGCATTCGCATTTTCAGTGCTTTGTGGAGAATAATAATTTGAACTGAAGACAAATAATTTATTAAGTTTATTACAATTTTATTTTGAAAATTTCCAATGAAAAGAATTATCTAATTTATGAAGCCGTTAGGCTCATTTCACAAAATCTCAAGGTTACCTAATGCACATTTATAGTCATAACACTCGAATATAACGGGTTCGATCCAAAAGGAAGTCGTAAGCGATTTTATGATTAAATGTATCATCTTTCACCTATATGAAGTTGGCGAGACAACTTCGGAAAAATTGATAACAGATTATTCTGTAATTTGTCGCTTTTTTGTCGCTAAGTAATTAGTTGCGGAGAAAAAAATTTTGTCGCTCTTTTTTTTTAAATGTGATGTTTCGCCTTCATATGAAGTTAGAGAAACAACTTCCGTAATTTCTATTCTTTCACAGTTCTGAAGTATCCATAATTTGCCGCTTTTTTGTAGCTAATTAGTTGCGGAAAAAAAAATTGTCGCTCTTTTTATAAATAAAAATATGCGATGTTTAGTCAACTTCATATGAGGTTAGCAAAACAACTTCCGTAATTTCTATTTGTTCTCAGTTCTGGAGTATCTATATAATTTGCCCTCTTTGTGATTTTATTTTACATTTCTTCCTCCCAACCAAAAGGGTTTCAACCAAAAGGGTTTCAACCGTTTTTTCTGTTTGTTGCCATATTTTAAATCGTTAAAGCTTATAAATGTCTTCAAAAATGATAATATGAAAATTGCCCAGCGCATCGTCACTACTACTAATAGTCTCCCCTCTGAAACTTGCCAATTGAAACCTTGGAAAGGGATGGAAAAATCAAATATCGTTTACAAAATTTCCTGTCTGACTTGTGACAAAGCATATATTGGACAAACATTAAAAACTTTGTCTGGACGCCTAACGTTCCATAAAAGTGAATGCAATAGAAAGAAATTAACTTGGGCCCTGGCTGCGAATGTCATCACCAGTGAGCACATTTTGGATTACAATCATTTTAAAGTACTTTGCACAGAGAATAACTTACATAAAAGGTTATTCGAAGAAATGTTTTCCATCAAGAATGATACCAACAGTATAAATAAAAATACAGACCTGGATAATTTGAGCAATATTTACAGTAACATTATGAATCTAAAACTTCTTCCCCAAAATTCCCACAATATGAACAAAACTCAACATAATCAAAGTTTCAAATTGCCCACTAATTATCAGGTTAGTCATTAATATCCATACAATAGGGTATTCGTAAAACTGACAAATACTTTTTGAACTCAAGGGGAATTTTTACGTGGTTGCGATATTCAGTTTCTGAATCTTTGTAACTTCCATTTCAATAAACAGATAAGAAAAACTTATGATAACATGGTAAAATAATTCAAATGAAATAAATGAAAAACGCATATCAGATGCCCCAATTTTCGACACCTGAAAAATATGAATAACCAATCGCCGACATATATGAGGACCAATTGTCAACACTGTGAGAAATCAAAAACGAGCATCAATGCTTCGTTTATATTTATACTCGTGTTTATATCTCTCGTTACTGAAAAGTATAAAAAAGTTATACTCATATATATGTGAAACTCGACAAAACATAAATTATTGAATATATATTTTTTTAAATTGCTGGATACATAATCAATTTCTAGGAACCACTTTTCCCATTTCGAATACTTATGTCGATATCTAGAAAACGATATGTTTCAGATCGCTCATTTCTCATAAAATATGAAATGAATAATACAAGAACTGAAGAAAATGAACCATATTAGGAGCTTGTCCTTGTTCAACATAACTTGACTAAAATTTTGTGGGTTTAAGAAAACATAAGTTAAGGGTCCGCAAAGAAAACAGTGTTCACATAACGACAATTGACACTCGATTTATTTGCGAAACATCGCATATTTTTTTCATAAATAGAGCGACAATTTTTTTTTCTCTGCAACTAATTAGCGACAAGAACGCGGCAAATTATGGATATTTCAGAACCGTAAAAAATAAAAATTACGGAAGTTGCTTCGCTAACTCCACATGAAGTTAGCGAAAAATCACATTTAAAAAAAAAGAGCGACAACATTTTTTTCTACGCAACTAATTAAGAGACAAAAAGGCGGCAAATTATGGATACTTCAGAACTGTGAAAAAATAAAAATTACGGAAGTTGCTTTGCTAACTCCACATGAAGTTAGCGAAAAATCACATTTTAAAAAAAAGAGCGACTTTTTTTTTTTTTTGCAACTAATTAGCGACAAAAACGCGGCAAATTATGGATACTTCAGAACCATAAAAAAAAAAATTACGGAAATTGCTTCGCTAACTCCACATGAAGTTAGCGAATAATCACATTTAAAAAAAAAGAGCGACATTTTTTTTTCTCCGCAACTAATTAGAGACAAAAAGGTGGCAAATTATAGAATAATCTGTAATCAATTTTTTCGAAGTTGTCTCGCTAACTTCATATAGGTCCATCTTTCAAGTAATTCATGTGAATCATCAAAGATACCCAACTGGGAATATATTTTGAGAACTTTTTTGAGTAAAGTGGAATGAAGAGAATATACAGGGTGTTAGTGAATAAGTGCGACAAACTTCAGGGGGTGTCAGAAAACGAATCATTTGCGGACAAAAGTTATATTTGAACTATCATTAGTTTTTCACGCAGAATCACCGCCTGAAGTTTGTCGCAATTATTCACCAACACCCTGTATATTAATTGATCTCAAAATCATTCGACTTGTTAATAATATTTGAAAAGACACTATGCATTTTACCATTCTTATGTCAGGTATCGAATGCTACCACACAAAAATGTCCATGTTCCCAAAACGCGCGAAAAATATCAAATGCAGGTTATCGTAATTCACGTATGCCACCTTTCAAAAAAACTGGATCTTATGACTACTTGTACATAATATCAGGAACGACATAGAGCAAATATTACTTAATAATTTTTATTTTCAATTTACGAAACTCATCAAATAATGTCAGTATTTGTTGTTTATACAGAAGTCGAGAAGATATTCTAGTTGATAAAATCAGAGATTGCAATTAAAGAAATTACTGACAGAATGTAGTACTTTACCAAAAATTAAACTATAAAATCGATAACTAAAGAAAAAAACTAGATCAAAACACATCCCTGTTCTGCGGAATACTATATGGGTGGAAGTTACTAAGACCAGCACAGTATATGCCGAAATAACTACTCACAGTACTTATAGTGTTTCGTTGAATATTTTATTAACTATATCGAAGATTCGATATGTCTGAGCACCGATGATGTTCTATTGTTCCGAGTTAATATTTTGTTATTTCGAGTCAGATGAAAACGTTTTCGAAGTAGATACTGTAAGGAAAGATCCGAGTATGCACAATCTTGAATACAACATCCACCTTCTATATTCTGTCGGCATATGATGATGCCTGTTTTTACCAGATTGAAATCGTCACCGTTTTATTCGTTCAATGAAATTAATATCGTCAAACGAAGTTCAGATAAACAATGTCATGTGCAACCTATCATGTGGATTCTCACAGCAGGTTCAGCCGTCAGCTCAGAAATCTGCACAGTATTTCATAAAGATTTCGTTACGATATAAGCCAGAATAAAATTGTTTTTCCGAAATCTGCCTTAACTACCTTGTAGGACCACTGCGGACATGGAATTTCTCGACATTCCATCTATCAAATTTCATCAATCGTTAAAATTTTAGTTCTTGAAGAAAATTATTTTGAGGAATATTTTGATACAAAAACGTTACGCTCTCACTTACTTGCTCTCAGACTTTTCAAAGGACAAATTTCTTCCACCGGCCGATATTTTTAATGTTTAGTTAAGAGACTGGATGACAGTTAATAGTCGTCCTTGGGCCCAGTACCGAAAGAAAAGAAATGCTTACCCAACCTTTGAGACTTGTTTGCTTGCGTTCAATGTCGACTTGGACTGCATACTAACCAGAATTTTTGCATATAGCGTGTGGTCCAACTTGAATTGAAGAACAGATTAACAAAGTCTCAACGGTTAGTGAAGAATTTATTTTTTCCAGGTAATTGACCCAAGGACTATTAGGCGTCAGCCAGCTAGCTGACACTCCTAACTGGACATTGAAAAACCGGCCCTTACGGCCAGTTTTTCAATGTTCAGTTGACAGTATCAGTTAGCTGGCCGACAGCTAGTAATCCTCGGGCATAGTACCAAGAAAAAATTAATGATTACCCACCCTTTGAAACTTCTAGTTGGACATTTTATTTGAGAAAAATTCTTGGTGGCATGTGGTCCACAACTCGACCAGAACAGGTTTATCAAATCTCAATAGTATGGTGATCATTTCTTTTCTCCTGGTACTGGGCCCGATGTCTAGTAACCGTTAGCCAGCTAACTCAGACACTTACTTAACTGAACATTGAAAATAGTCATCGGGCCCAGTACCAGGAGAAGATAAATGATCACCTAACATTTGAGACTCTGTTTATCTGCTCTTCAAGCCGAGTTGGACATATTACTTGAGAAACATTCTCGGTAGCATGTTTTCCAACTCGACATGAAGCACACATAACATTACTCGTCAGCTAGCTAACTCAGACTCTTAACTAAACATTAAAAAATCGACCCTTAGGGCTCAGTTAGCTGGATGACAGCTAATAGTCCTCAGGCCCAGTACCGCGAGAAAATTAATGATTACCCAACCTTTGAGACTTCTCATATCCGCTCTCCATGTTGCATATGTTGTTCATCTACTCGACATGAACAATATATGAAATCTCAACAGTTTGGTAATCATTATTTTTCTTTGGTACCCTTCAATGTTCAGTTAAGAGTCTCAGCTAGTTGGCTGATGGCGATAGCTAACATTCCACGGGCCTAATACCGGGAGAAAAGAAACGAATTCCTAACCGTCAAGTTGGAAAACACGCTATTCCTAAAAATTCTTGATAGCAAGTTTCCAACTGGACACGAAATCAGATATATCAAATCTCCAAGGTTGGGTAATCATTTTTTTCCTGGTATTTGGCCAAGAAGTCGTCAGTCAGCTAGCCGAGACTCGTTGAGAAATCAGCCCTAAACTCACATAATTTCTTACCTACTTACTTAACACGTTGACTGTCATGTTGGTCTATAAAACCAAGACAAAACTATTCCGACTTGCCGCCTCGGTCTCATAGACCGAGATTGTGGCTAATATACCAGGCCAACTCGGTCTACGAGACCTAGTCAGTTGAACTGTTCGAGAAGCCATCGGTTTACATTACTGCTAATAATATCACGGAGTCAGACCGAGATGGCTTCAGTGACCATTTTGAATGTCAAATTGTCTTCATCAGACACACAGACAGAGTCGGCGTGGCAGGTAAATTAGTGTGTACACAAAATTTTTGTAAGGCAAATACTGTGAAATAAACGTTTATTCCATAAATAAAATGTAATAGACTTTTTTTTATGAATTACAATAGAGCAAAATTTACCAAAAATACGAAATCTATATATTTTTATGAAATCCTCTACAGAAAGTTCGTATTCTTTTCAAATTCCGGCAAGGTCTTCGTATTACATATGGCTTTTTAGTAATTTTATGCTTCATTCGTTTCCGAGTAGGAGTACTCTAGTTGTGTTGATTTCCGTATTTGAGTGCGAAGCACACAAACGTAGAACATCAATTGAGCAATGAGCGCCTCTACCCCAGTGTAGAAGAATCGGGATATATTGGTGACATAAAGTGCAGGTTGTAACAAGTATTGTACACAGCATTCGAGGTCGAACCTTGCCGGACCGAGCAGATGGACCGACGCGGCGTGCAGGGGTATAAACTTATACAAGAGCGCCGACTCGGTCTGTGAGACCGAGTTAAAAAAATATAAATTGTTGGATCCAGAGTGCCAAATTTCGAAAATTTCAAAGAATAACTGAGACAAAAATTTTGATTTTGCCTCGGCTCTGATACCGATAGTGAAAATATGAGCCCAGCCACCTGATTAGACTGATATAAAATTAATTTACTGCTTTGTTTTCAAGACGCAGGCTTAAGTGTACAAGTGCCTTCAAAGCACTCGCAATGTTAAGGATTGTCCGCTTCGCTTCGTCTCCTTAAATTCATTACGCATGTTTCAAATCTTACTTGTACCATAATTTATTAGGTTTGTTCTGGTTTCGAAAAAATACAAGTACTGGGACGTGAGGCTTTTGCGCAGTTGAAAGAAAGTAAACGAATTTGAACTATAAGCACATTGTTCTGATCAACTGCGCATGATCATGACGTCCCTAAACCACTATTTCTCAGAACCAGAACCTTATCATCAGTAGGTACACCATAGCTGGTTCTGAATATTATTAGTGCTGGGACGTCAGGATTATGCGCAGTTGAGAAAAAGTGAGCGAATATGAACCTAAAGAGCACACTTCTCGTCAACTGCGCATGATCCTGACGTCCCAGGAGTGATAATTTTGCAAGAATTCCTTTCCACAACACTTCCCAATAGGCAATCCGCATGGACCAATCAAAACTCTATTTTAGTTGCGCCTGCGTGGTGTGCAATTTAATTTAAAATTAAGTTGAGGAATGAACAATTGCTACATTTTCCAAAATAATTTTCAATATTTCATCTTATCTACTATTGACTGCATATTTGCACTTTGTAACCAGTAAAAGAGAGATATATTTAAGATATAAACTTCACACTATGTATGAAAATGTAGCAATTGTTCATTCCTCAACTTAACCTAAAATTACATTGCACATCACGCAGGCGCAACTAAAATAGAGATTTGGTTGGAACAAACCTCATACTGTCATACTTGAGTAAACAGTAAATTAACTCCCAGTCGGCGCTTCGATGTATCAGGTTTAGATTTTATTTTTTTCTGGCATGTGGTAGGGTAAGAGGAGTCGGCTGAAAGTCGTCCTGTCTCACTTGGTCTCACCTACGGCGTTCGACCTCAGACTCATTTTGGTTGCGGCGTAGGTCGGCTAAACGTAAAATTCAAGGTAGGGATGTCCACCCAAATATGGCGGCGAGTGACTCTACTTCAGAAGGTGGTAGGTCTACTAGTTCTGCATGCTGAATTTTGTATAAACAGATGTGATGCATAATATATTTTTTCGGTGTTTTGAAGACGAGAGGGAAACATCTAGCTAAAATGTATACAAGACTCAAAATATTCAAAAGACTCGTGACTCACGATTGGGACGGAAAAGACTCAAAATCAATTCTCAAGTGAATCAAAGACACAGGCCTAAGACTGAAAGACTTAGCCGACGACTAAAAGTCTTAAGCGAAGATTCAAGGACTGAAAATTAACTCAAATGACTCAAAATTTCTAGTTGTACAAGATATAAAATAGATGTTTCCCTCTTGGGTAGAGATCACTGGAAACTATAGGTATAAACATGAAATATCCATCTGAGACTACAGGAGATATCTACAAAAGTCAACTCTCACGTGTTTGTGAAGACACCGAGTTCTTCACATAAAGATATAAATCCACTTTTAATGACCATAAATAATTATAAAATAGTTCTCGATCATTTACCGATTAAAGCAAAATAAGTAAACAAAACCAATCCAAAATGATTTTTTATTTATTATGTTTTGTACTTATGCCTTCTACCTACCAATGCTTGGAAAAAATATAGACAGGTAGATACCTACCTGAATACATAATCACCACTACAACCTTTTTTTCTCACTGAACCACGATTCAGAATAACCCGAAAATAACACAGAAATAATATTTGAAATAAATAAAAACCCTTAATTTCATATGACTATAGTACAATACTTCTATGTACCAAGTATACATTTGAGCCAATGATGAAACTATATAATATTAAGAACAAGCTAAATTCCCGCTTCCCAGAGAAACAACCTTGAAACAGTGAACACACGTGTGATGAAATAACTGAGCGAAATAACGAACATTTGCATGCCTGAACGCAGCGTCATCTTCAAAACAAATAAAAATATTAAAATGAAATAGATACCTGCGGTGGAACGGTCGTACATCGATAATGATCATAGGTATAATAAGACATGGCACTTCAACGAGGAGAGAATCTTTCGACTCTCGATCCCCTCTTTCCCACTGAACAATCACTTTTATTTCGGAACCTACACACAACTGACATTCATCACAGCTCATATTTATCTGGCCATTTGGCCTGGCTGCACTGTAATATACTGGTGGTAGCACTGGAACTGTTCACTATCTTACTTCAAACTATACACTAAGCCGAATGCTAAAGAAGGAAGAGTATTTATAGACAATTTCAAGTTGGCTCATGCCGCATAAAATGGAATCGCTGAACGATACCTTCCTTCCCCTCACCCGTCAAGCCAGCGTGAGACTGAGGCCACAGGCACTCCGACATTTTTTCACTTGAGCATCATCAGATGGCAGATAGAGGTCAGATCGAGTGAAATTGTAACTTTTATGTGGACGAATCGTATGCTTTTACTTTGTTAATTGTTAATTTTTTTTAATACATTAATAAGGATGATTTATTTTTTCATCACATAATATTGTCGACTTTGTTTTATAATGTGATGTGAGGATGCGCGCGCATGCTTTAAACAACTTAAGTGCACCCACCACAAAAGTAAATCGAAAACGCTTGATAAAGTTGGGGGAAATGCTTTAGGACTCAGCCGGGTGAATTGGATTGAATGTTGAATGGAACTGATTCGAATTGGGTCATTGAGCGAGTCAAATACCTATGAGCACATGCACGTTTGAGTTGAAAATTGAAATGTGCAAGATGGTCTATCGTACGAGACGAGGCAAAATATGGGTTACATGCTGTGTGTTCTCGCACAGAATGAGAAATTACTGAAATGAGAATAGATGAGATTCTGATTGTGGTTTTAAGAAATTGGTATCGGTTCTGAGGCGTCCGTCAGGATAATGCGCGGTGGCGGTAGGTAGGTAGATGAAAAGTGAACGCATGATGGAAGATGGAATGCAAATGAGACGTATGGTAGGTAGTAGAGTCAGAGTAATGTTGAACAGGAGAAAAAATAATTTGTTAATTTCTCATAAGTCGACTTAAAGAATAGGCGCAAGTAAGGAATATTTCAGTCTTAGTGAATGGATACGTTTGAGGTTTATTCGGATTCGAACAATTACCGTTCTAGAACTGTCACGAGTTTGCGCAGTTGGGAAAAAGTGAAAGAATGTGGACGTGCGAACTTCTCATAAACTGCGCATGATCCTGACAGTTCTAGAACAGTAATTTTTCGAACCCGAATCAACCTATGAACCGAGTTAATTATTAACAATAATAATAGTATAAGGTATTTATTTTCATTTCTCAATCCGTAAAAATAAAATATTAATTATATAAAATTAGAATATTAAATTATAAACCGAGTGATAACAGAAATCGTAGAAATGGTATACATATAACAATATTGCTATTGAGGTACTTTACTAGTTACCTACCTACCTATAAGTATAGTCTTATGTAAGTTGAACTAAAATTAGTTTTCATAAATGAATAATGGAACAAATAGATATAGGTAGGTAGTCTTTGTAGTGAAAATATCTTGCTACTTATGACAAATTAAACAAATCTCCGAAACTTGTTTCCATTCAGGTATGATGAATAATTTCACTGCAGACATAAACTTTCTTCAGTGATTAAATTGTTACTCGCGTTAGGTATTTCATGTGAAAAGGTTTGTAACAACTGCTAAGGCACTTGTGTAATTCAATGATAAAACATTTTTGAAATGCCATCCTGTATACGTGGAAATATACTTTGTATAATTATCGAACGAATTCTTGGTTGTGGAAATAATCAATCTTTCTCGACTCATTGTGATGTAGTATTCGGAAAAGTGATATTCAATAATTGAATGAATGGAACACTTGTTGAAATAAATATTCAGTTCCAGACAGACTTGAAAACCGTCAAATAAGCATGTCTGTGATAGAGATTTTGACGCGAGAGATATTTTTCTCTGAGACACGTTTTGAAAAGTCGACAGAAATTTTGTGAATATAATAAAAATTGCGATAAAGCCATTTTGGAATGGGCGGTACCAATTTTATTGTAGTACCAGAAAACAATTAATTACGGAATTGACCAATGAGAGAGGCTTCAAATCTGTGAGTAGGAAGGCTTCTGCTATTCCGGCCGACGTGGATAGAAAAATTTCTCGAAGACTGGGAGAGTTTTTCGGGTTAGGCAGTTAGTGTTGAACAACGAAGATGAATTTTAACGTTTTCTAGGCAATCGCGCGGGCCTCGGGACTTAGACTTATGATAAATAATAAACGGAACGTGAAATCAATAATAAAAAATTTGTTTCCACAGACGATTTAATAGGACTAACTGCTATAAATAAATCAAGGATGAGTAAGAAATATAATATGAAAAATTGTTGTAACTAGCCACTGAGACGCTGATTTCGAAGGCTGGAATTTTAAAGATGATAATAAGAATAATAACTGAAATGTTACAAAGCCAGACTTTCCCAGAACACCGCTCAAGATTAGCTAGTAGGAGAATATAGGAGACACCTCCCACACAGCTTATTTGTGTTTTTTAACTCTTTGTGAGATACGTTTTTTTTCTTTATTTTCATCCCACATGTTTGAAGATTTTGTTTTGTTTTTCTATTATCAAATTATTTCATTTATTCAACTAACTATTATATATTGTCTTTATAATCGATGTGTTTGATTTGACAATCCACCGAACTACACTAATTAATATCAAGATTACTTCAAGACTTTTCTTTCGCGCGAGAAGCACGAACTTTCTATCCTTTCGGAAATGTAGGTACAAATAGAAAAACCAGTAAGTCTCTAGCACTCAGATACCTGGTATCCCCTAGCCAGCACACATTCGGGGTGGTGACAGCATTTTGCCTTTCGTATTTTGTTTTTGTTGCTCCTCAAGCAACCTACACAGAACCGGTTTAAGTAATGTCTACCTCGGACATAAAGATGAGTCACATGGTATACATTAGAAGTTTCTCAACTTGCAGTTGGACTAGAAACTTGAAATTTGGTATAACTTGGTCATAACTTATCATATTCGTTCTATCTCAAATATTTTCAGTCCTACAGCTATAGAGGGTATTCTAAAAATCCGTGACTTTAGACAACCTTAGTTATGTTAACTTATCTATTACAGTTTTCGATATATTTCCATTTTTGAGAAAAAAATTACCGCTGTAGTAGTTTATAAAAACACCTGTAGCCAGCAAACCGTTCGAAATTAGGAATCCAAATTCATGGAGCAGTTAGCTGGTAGTCCAGGCTAACATCTGATGTCCCATCGACGGTCCCATTTTTTACTATATGGGCGCAGGTGATTTTCGAATTTAACATTATAAAATTGTCAAAAACTCTAATTTTGCAAGTGGCACCTACCATTTTTTTTTAAACCATTCGAAAGGAAACGGATGAGTTATTTCAGCTTTTCCTATATCCAAGTTCAACCTCTATCGAGTTATTCAATAAAAATGAAGAAATGCCTTATCTTGCCAAATGATTCTGTGTTTACTAAAGTATGCCATGGAAACAAAAAACAACTGTGAACTGTCATAGTTAAAACGAGTCGTGCCAATTCTTAAATAAAATTGATTCGAATACGGAGAATTATCCAAACGAAGTTGTGTTTGACTTGCTGTTATCCACGACATGTGTCAAAAAATTGTGCAGCGAACTGTCTGGGAGTTTAATATGAAATATCCAAACTTACCGAGGATGACACAGGGAAAGTTCTCACGATTGAAAAATAATTTCATACATTTTGGGAAAGTGGTCAGACCCGTTACGAGAGTTAAACCACTAACTGGCAATAAAGCTAATCCATTCTCGGATGTTTTCAAGCATATCCTCAAGCCTCAATACGAAGGGCATCTTTGGAATTGAGATTTTCATAAGCTACAGGTGACTTTCCCCATAGAGTAAACTTTTGCGAGGACTTATTACTCAAAATACAAGAGCACGCCGGATTCGTAGAAAACATTTATTGGACTGGCGAGGCAAAGTTATGTCAGCAGGGAGTTTACAATAGGCAAAATCGACATTTTTGAGTTTCTAAAAATCCACATATGGTGTTCGAAGTTGAAAATCAAGTACAATTTTGAATAAATGTGTTTTGTTTGGTAACCAAGAGGTACGCTATATTATGTACGATGAAAATTTGAATAGTGAGAGATACTTAGAAATTCTTCAAAATGTAGTCGAAACATTTCTTGACGATTTGCCACTGGCTAGTGCTACACGTTCATGGCATACAGATGGATGGGGCACCACCGCGCAATACTCAAATCGAGGACCATTTCTGTGGCCTGCAAGATCTCCAGATCTCACCCCTTTTGATTTTTATATTTGTGGAAGGGTAAAAGATCTGGTCTATTCTTCACCAGTTCACAATATAGATGATTTGAGACTTAGAATTATACAGACTTTCGACAGTCTCGAACCCAAAGAAATCAGAAGTGCTACGCATTCTATTGAAAGTAGAATAATAGAATGTTTAAACAAAAATGATGGTCATATTGAACATTTACGCTAGAGTTCTGTCAATACTGTACAATAGTTTCACTTATAATATTCCAAGGCTATTGATAATTTCGAAATAGAAAAATTATTTCGAAAGTTGCTTGGTAACAGCCCGACTCCGAAGGCGGAGGGCTGTTACCTTAAAACAACTCGAATGAGAAAAGTTAAGACAAATTTTGAGAATGTATCAATAGCCGAGGGATATTCCGTAAGAAATTTTTTTCATAGAATTGTCACTTATATCAATCGACTCATTTTTGGTAATTCCATATCTACTCGAAGGACTGACATTTATAACCATGGTGACTTGATTGTTCAATAGTGATAATTTACCGGGGCACTTATCAGTTGAATGTTTGTCTGATTGGCTATTTCTGGTCACTTGGTCACTAATACGTAGATATAATAGTTTCAAATTACATGGAAAAAATTTTTCAATTGAATTATTACAATTTTCTTTTGTCTCCATGGCATACTTGAATAAACACAGGATCATTCGGCAAGATGAGGCATTTCTTCATTTTTATTGAATAACTCCATAGAGGTTAAACTTGGGTATACGGAAAGCTGAAATAACTCATCCTAAAATTCAATTTCCTTTCGAATGGTAGGTGCCGTTTGCAAAATTTGAGTTTTTGACAATTATATAATGCGAAATTCGAAAATCGCCTGCGCCCATATGGTACAAAATGGAACCGTCGATGGGACACCAGGTGTTAGCCTGGACTATCAGCTAACTGCTCCATAAATTTAGTTTCCTAATTTAGAACGGTTTGCGGGCTACAGATGTTTTCCTAAACTACTACAGGGTAATTTTTTTCACAAAAATGGAAATATATCAAAAACTGTAATAAATAAGTTAACATATCTCAGGTTGTCTAAAGTCATATTAAGAAAGCCAATCGAACCATGACAAAAAAACTAGATTTCCATTTAAAATAAGAAAGTTGGTACCGACTTTTGGAATACCCTGTATAGCTTTCAGGACTAATGTTTGGACTGAAAATATTTGAGAGAGAACGAACATGATCAATGTTGAAAAACTTCTATTGCACGGCCTACGTAAATCACCCTGTATAAGCATTTGTGATCAGTTTATTTATTGGCGACTGGTCCGGATATGACAGATTCGCATACCATTTTTAAAATAATGCAATATACAGGCTGATTAACATTAGACGTTTATGATGAACCAGGCAACGGACCACTTTGAAAATGTAATGGGGAGCATAAGTATTCGGACATTTTTAACCCAACAATATTTTTTCGACAATGTGGTGTTGCCACTTCTGTAGCAACTTTGATTTTTCAGATGGAAAACCCTGATGTGCACCTATAATATTATTTTTGGAATCTCCAACAATTGTCCGACATCTTTTCTTGGTATTTCCCTATATCTTTATAATACCGTCCTTAGCCAAAATGCCGTATCTACAAAAAATATGAATATTGAGATATTGGACTCTGTAGGTTTGAAATCCTATAAATTTTGCGCAGAAATGATGTATACTCCCAGTTTATAGTCAAAGTTAATAAATCATTTTGCTGTATGTACAAAGGTTTGAGAATTTTCTTCGTATGAAGGTCGGATCTACAGAATTCCAAGCACAATAGTAGATAGCAGATACGGCGTTTTCGCTAAGGACGGCAGTATATCTATCTGTTACCGTTTTAGAAATAAAAATTCATTTACATTTTTTATTCTGAAATCATGATCTCTCAAAAAGGTTAAAATCTTTGAGTTTAGAAATACTATATTATCGAAATTTGGTTTGGAGTCATGTGATACTTGAAGGCTTCCCACACTTCACCTCAAACTCCGATACTTGAATACAGGGCGGTAAAAAAATTCAGTTTTTTCGTCTGCTTGAAAAAGTGACTGAAAGTTGATTACTTCAAATGGAACACCCTGTATATCATTGAAAATTCGAAAAGCTGTTAAAATTTGCTTCCTTTCTATGTATATCATACCTAACTAGTCAAGTTCCGGACTTTTAAGCATTTATTTGTGAAAATGACCCTCCAGCAGAATTACTTGGTAGGTTATCAGGTCATGATTGTTATCTGACAGTAACGTAGTGATATTGTCCTGATAATATCGACATTTTAGTCACTTCAGAAGTTGAAAATACTTTCCAAACGATGGAATAAAACTATTCAAATGAAGTTCTCATGAATTTTTTAATTATTTTTGGACAGTGTGATGAAATTATTAACATGACATGTAGAAAGTTCAATGAAATGTATCCGAATCTACCGCCAATGAACCTCACGAAATTTATATGAATTCAGAACATTTTCAATGCATTTTGGATCGACTTCAAAAGCACCAAGTTTGCCTCGACCCGTAACTTCTGAAGACAACCAGATTAATGTCTTAACATATTTTCACGCACTTCCCGAGTCATCAATAAGTACTGAAGAAGATTTGGGTATAAAATATTCATCGGTCCAAAGAATCTTGCGATGCATGATTAAAATTCGCCAAAATTCAAGCAATGAAGCCTCAAGACCATCAACAGAGAATTGAAGTTTGTGATATGTTGGTATGCATTCAAGAAGCTCCATTTTTTCAAATAAAATCATTTGGACTGATGAATCAAAATTTGCGAGAGAAGGGATCTACAACAGAAAAAAATTGTCATTATTCGTCCAGTGAAAATTCTCACGTCACAAAAGAATCCAGATTTCAAGAAAAATTTAGTTTCAATGTTAATGGACAACAAATTGAGGTACGTGATATACGAGAAATAATTAACATCCAGCAGCTACCTTAATATTTTGGAGAATAATGTAGAGAGTTCCGTCGATAGTCTGCCACTCGAAGAATATCGAAACGGTTGTTACCAACCAAACAGAGCTCCTGTACATTATACAAGAGAAGTGAGAGCAGCACTGGAAAGACTTTTTGACGATCGGTGGCCAACGAGATCACCCGATCTTAATCCATTAGATTTTTGTCTGTGGGGAATGTTTAAAGAAAAAGTGTACACAACACCCGTGCTTTCGAGAGATGAATTGTTAGAAAGAATGTCTAGCAGAGATTTGAAAAAAATATGTGATGTCATGCAATGTTTTAACTTAAACCATACCGTGCAGTGGCCAACGAGAGTACCAGTAAGTAGTGCTACAACAATTGATCAAATCTTTACAAATGTTGACGATGACGGCATTTGTTGCGTTATTACCAATGATATTTCAGACCACAGTACAATCTTATATATTAAATGGGGTTTAGCAAAATGTCAACGCTGAGAAAGTTCATGAAAGAAAATATACATATGATACATATGACAAAATTCGTGTTTGAGATTGATATATGGGATTAGAAGACCACAGCGCATTTCGCATAAATTGAAAGATACCGGATGGCTAGCATGTTCAATCGCCGCAGATACCACATGGCAAGCTTTGTCTATAAAATCTTGAAAAGTAAAATACCGGACTACTTATATACGAAAGTTACATTTAGAACTGATATACATAACCTAAATTTGCGTCGTAGAAATATGCTAACGACTCCAAAGCACAAAAAGCAATTATTCAAACGGTCTTTCTCCTACAATGTTACCCTTTTTAGTGATATAATGGATGTTCCAAATTTTTCCATGTCGCATGATGCATTCAAAATATGGTATAAACGATTTCTGTTTTCCCGACAATGATGATTATTACTTGTTACACACGATATATTTATGTACCCTATTATAGGAAAGTATTTCTTGATTAATTTTTCATTATCTTTCGATTTCTTCTTCTTTTTCTTTTCTCTCTTCTCATTTATTTTTCATGAAGTTCATTTAGTTAGGATCATCTTAGGAAACTGTGGAAGAATCGGCCACTTGGCCTAACAGTTCTCCTATTATTTACCATTGTACATTTTTATTCTTTGTATTTCATGTATTTATGGTTAATAATAAATGTATTATTATTATAAAATAACTAAATTCAAAGATAGTATTTGCAGTGAAAATTGGGAAACGGTTTTCTGTCAGTCTAGTGTTGATCACGCATTCACATCATTTTGGACATTTTACTTTCATTTTGATTCTCACGAAAGTGTGCCACAATTTAAAAGACCTCTTCAATTTGAGAAAATTTCATCCCGATATAAGAAATATTTGTTGCTCAAAAAAGATTCACTGCCATTAAGTAAGCAAAACTAAAAAAGAATACTACCACAATAAAATAAAGAACTCTTGACAATCCTTCCAAATCTGCATGGAATGTAGTATCAGAACTTTCTAATAAAATAAGAAATACTGGTGACTCACGTATTTCAATAGAAACTGGGAACGATATTATCGAAAGCCCCAGTGAAGTGGCAAATCTTTTGAATAACTTATTTATCGAAGCTTCCAAAAGTATTAGTTCAGTCGACAGGTTGAAAAAAGTGGGGTTAGGTGGAAAGAGGTCGGAAGTTAATGAAACTTCAGGAGGTTCTTCAGGGATGGTTAATCAACATTTTCTCAAGTTTTGGACCTCGAGGACCCTGTGCGAAAAAAGTAGGAGGGGAAAACTACAAAATTTTTGATCTCTCTCCGGTTTTTCCTCAATTACTTTTTTCTCTTACGTCCTACAGAAAAAACATATCGATACTTTCTTGTAGAGCGTAAAATTTTATACAATTTTAACTGAAAAAACATGTTTGCATGTGAATTCGCTACCGAGATATGGCACGTCAAAAAAAAGGTCATGTTTCAAAATTTGCCAAGAAATTACAAAAAATGCAAAATTACGCCTTATTTCATCTGTTATACCCGAATTATGATGAAATGTTGTAGTAAATATGGTTCTTAGATGAAGTCACCAACTTTGGACACCCCACTCCTCCTTCCCCCACCCAACCCCAATTCTCAAAAGCTAACTTTCTGATGAAAGCCAACCATACCTATTCACATAATTTAGGTATTGATATCAGATACTTTTCGGATCGATATCCCCCCGTTCCCCCTGCATAATTATCCCAGGACAGGAAGAAAAAAAGACGTAGTCCTTTCGTGAAAAAAATTAATGTAATTAACAATATTAAGTTATTCTCAAGGCATAATTGTATTGAGGAATAAAGATATTATAGCTAATCATAGTGGGTAGGTACTCATTTGTACTTATTACATTTCCTGTCGAGATTTCTTAGCCGCTGGTTCTGCTCGTAACACAGTTGACAGTTTTGATGTGCGGTCGACGGTCTTCCTCAATCAGCTCAATCAGCTGCTGAATGGAAAACTGGCATTCATCACTCTCGTCGATGTATGAAAATATCACCTGCAGGGATTCGTCAACACTCGGCGATGGGCGGAATCCTCTATTATGCGATGACTTAGGTGGATGGTAAAAGCTTGCGAGGCAATTTTGATGATACTCAGCATTGACAGCGACTAAATCAGTGTACAAATTCTGCTACTGGCTAAGGCGCTCTTCTATTTTCTTCCCCCAGTCGTCTCCACGCATCCTCGCCTTTTCGATGATTCTATTAGAAAGTTTGACTTTGCCTGTGTAGGTCTGAAAAAAAAAAACACGCATTGGTGAAGTCGAATTTCGCAACTTGTGACCGTCTGGTAGGTGCAGGAGAAGGAGCTTTGGATGTGTCACATCCACGACGTGTAAATGCAGCAATTAATTTATCATTGTTGTGCTTTGTTTGGCAAGCACTGTGCACTCTACTTCACTCAACTCAAGCAGAAACTGTTCATCCGCCGAAAGTTTCCTTTTTACACTGGACTCCAACAGTCTGGCAACTCCTCTGGCTTTCACTACAGTTAGTTCACCTGCTTCAACTCCTCCTTTACAAATAAAACACAAGTCTGATCCACGAGATGTAGACGCCATCTCAGAAAATTACCCAAAAACCAAAACTGTCACTAACACTCGATGCTCCTTTCGCTAACAAAGTTATTCACTTCAAGAGCTGAAGGTTTCTAATGTTACTTATGTAACTTAATCTTATATATACTCTGAGTGGTTAAACACTCTCTGTCCCATTTTTACCAATCCCTAATTTTAATTTTCTTATTATCTAATTTGACTATTCTACCTAAGGTACTTATACCCTTCTATAATTACTATTTTTCGATTTCTTCTTGGAATTAATGAATAATAGAGTTATGTTGAAAGAATAAAATGAAAAATGATCTAATATGACCTCAAAAATCGAAAACAATTAGGTCTAGGTAGCGCAGGTAGAATAGACAAATTTCAGCCTTCTATGTTGAATATTGGCCTCATCGTTTGCATTCCGTAGTTCCACAGGAGCAATGTTCTAACATCTATTGTTTTCCAGCTTTTTACTGCTGTAGCTGATCACACACTCCCCTCGGCCCGACACTCTCTTGTCCTTGGGAGGAACTATTTGACACCTGGTGGGCAAGCAAGGGTGGGGGATATCTAAAGTTGGTGATTTCAAGTAGGAATTATAATAGCAACTACGTTTCATCATAATTGTTGTATAACAGAAGAAATAGGGTGGAATTCTGCATTTTGTGGCGAAATTTGAAAAATTACCTATTCTTCGAAGCGCCATATCTCGGTAACAAATTGACACACAAACATGTTTGAGGCAACAAATTCGTAGGGAATTTGACGATCTACAAAAAAAGTAGAACGACGTTTTTGCTGCAGAAGTTATTGAGGAAAAACCACACCAAGGTCGAAAAATTTGCAGTTTTACCCCCCCCCCTACTTTTTTAGCACAGGGTCCTCGAGGTCCAAAACTTGAGAAAATGTTGATCAACCATCCTTGAACAACATTTTAAAATTTCATTAACTTCCGACCTTTTTCTATCTGAAACTACCTGTCGACTGAACTATATAGCAAAAAGTTAAAGAATTTCCTTCCTGAACAGTGTTTTTATGATATTAAAGATTATTTGTAATGATTTTAGATACCTTTTCATTTGTGTTGCACTGATCTATCGTGGTGACATCTAGTACGTGTACATTCACCATGACTGATAAATATAGGGGAAATAGAAGCTTTCAATTTACACTAAAAATATATACTTGTAAAGTCACATTTACAATTGTTTCGACACACAGTGTCATCATCTGAGCTGAGTTATAAACTAACTAACGATAAAATCTAACCTTCTTATAAATACTAGAACCAGCATAAAATTTCACTAATGACACAGTTTTCAAAAATTAATCCATAACAATGGCAGGTACAAAATTCCTGCCATTGTTATGGGTTACAAGTATATATTTTTAGTGTAAATTGGAAGCTTTTATTTCCTTTAAATTTATCATTTGTGTATTCTTTGTATTTCTATGTTTGTACTTGTATTTTGACATTTTCTATACAGTTTTACAGCCGTCTTTAAGAAATAAACGTTTACTTACTACTTACTTACTCACACTGTCCAAAAATAATAAACACACATAAAAACTTCTTTGTATAGTTTTGTTACACCGTTTTGAAGGTATTTGCAACTTCTGAAGTGAGGAAAATGTCAAAATGTCGATATTATGACAATGTCACAACGATACTGTGAAATATTAATCATGGCTTACCAAATACCGAATGGGAATACCATTCTGAAGGGACATTTTCACAAATAAACGCTCATAAGTCCTAAACTTGACTTAGTTAGGTATAGGTATGATATGCATAGAAAGACAGCAAATTTCAGTAATATACAGGGTGTTCCATTTGAAATAATCATTTTCCAGTCACTTTTTCAAGTAAACAAAAAAAACCGTATTTTTTTACCTCCCTGTATTGGAGTAACAGAGATTAGGCAGAAGTGTGGAGAGCCTCCAAGTATCACCTTCCTCCAAACCAAATTTCAATTCCATAGTATTTCGCAGCTCAAAGATATCAGCATTTTTAGAGGTCACGATTTCTGAAGAAAAAAGTTTAAATTAATTTTTATTTCGAAAACGGAAATAGATAGGTATAGGGAAATATCAAGAAAAGTTGTCGAGCAATTGATTGAGATTCCAAAAATAATATTATAAATGAGGTGGTTCCATTTGAAAAATCAAAGTTGCTACTACTTCCTAATAGAAGTGGCAACACCGCATTGTCGAAAATATTTCACACTAATAATAAAAACGGTAAAAATAATAGTTCGTATGACAAAGCAAAAACGGTTTTGAAGTTCCGTAGCACAAAAGATACAACATTTACATTTTATAATATTTTTTTTCTGTTTTTACTTTTCCTAGCTTGTTGAGAATTATCATTCTTTCAGATACAATAAATGTTATTGATTGACTGATATTTTTATTTATTCATTTAGTCATTTATTCAGTCTTGCTAGGTACAAAATATATAGGTAAGCATATAACATAAAAATATGAAAAAGTTACATGAAACCTAGGTGGTACCTAAGAAAACTGAAAACAAAATCTTCCCTACGCAACCCTTACAATTGATTACAACATTCACATTTTACCACTGCAGCGCTCTGATTCACGATGATACATTTTAGCAGGTAAGTTTGAAAATTGTTTTGTTTAAAATTGTTTTTTTCGTTAATCAGCTGTCGTCCCCCTATGATCGACAACCCTCAGAAGTCTAAACTTGTGCGAGCCAAGGATTGACAAAGTCTTACCTTTTAACGTGCGATTCCTAGCACTTAATAGTCAATAAATACAAGGATGTTTCGAGATGCTCTAAACGAACTTTTATGTGTTTCAGTCACAGAACTGTTCTTCAGTATTATTCTATGGTTCAGTATTCATTTCACGGGAAATGGATAAGTTTTTGTATCTGTCGAGATGAGCCCTAATTTCGTTTTTAAGTTGAACAAATGACGAGACAAATGATTAATTACATTGACTTACTGAAGATCAGGCCCACTTCGAGTAATTTACTACTGCGTTGCACTAATTCATGTCTGATCACTGATGCACTTATTCATTTTTTCAACGTAATTCGGTTGAGATTCGGATGACAAGACTATTGAAGATTGAAGTAGGTTACAACCCAAATTGTTAGATAACTCCGTACATTGGTATTCTCTCACTGAACTTCGTCGACATTTTGTGCACCATGCAAACATTACTCTGAACTGGACTGAGCTGGACTGCTGGACTAACCATGAGATTAATTTGTCCCCCTAGGTTTCCCCTACTCGAACGAGTCTTGATCCATAAATCAGTTTCATGTGACAACTTCGTCGTTATTTCAGGTCAGTTTTACCATTTGGATATTTTACGACAATGGAACTATACCCATATTATAATCAATAGGCAATAAATTTGTCCGAATAAGAGCTTAATTGTCTTTACTGACATAATTTATTGCCTTTCGCAATATGACTGGGAATACTGGGATTATTCCATTGTTTCTCGAACACAGCTGCGTAGTAATATTTCAGGGTAGCCGGATAGCATGAAAAGTTGGTTCGAGACCCGGTACAAGCTTGTGGGTTGTCTAGGTCTATATGCCAATCCAGACAAATAATGCTTGCTTGAACTGCGCGGTTTTCATACAGCTGAAAAATTAATGCTTATCACACAAAAAACATAAGTCGCCCAAGAAGGCAAATTAATATTATTATGTCAGAGCTCCTCCCCAACCGGTCGTTTAACGAAGTGCCAGAAGTAAACACGAGCACGAGTCGGTCTGGCTGTAGAGAAATATTCACAGGAGACTTTAAGAAGAGGCCGACATCTGGCATCAACTCTGTCGGGAGACTCCCTCAGCTTGAGGTACCCCTAGCATCCGAATGCATAAGGATTACCTATCTATCTATTTTATTGACCTAAAAAACTATACGCCTCAGTCCTATCTAACAAATATTAAACTGGCTTCATTATGTGGGATTTACTTGATATTTTCTCGAGAATATTCGCTTAATTGCTCTGATGACAAAAGTCCAATTCAGTTCAAGAAGGCAAGAAACGATAGTGAGTTATGCATTTATATTTAATGGTAATATAACAAGACCTTGATAAATATTCTACTATTTTTATTGCATCTAAAGGACAAATTTTCTGAAACTTTGGTATGTTGTTGTACTCGACCTAGTAACCAAAAGTGTCAATGGGCCGAACCCAATCTCCTATGGCTAGTTTTCTAAATAGCCAGATTTTCGGATTTATTTTTTAGTTATTAAAAGTTAGATTTGATTTCTGTTGCATGCAGACGTTTACTACATGTTCTAGTAATGAAATTAGCGGATACGTATAGTTAAAAATATTTATATTTACAAGGTGATTCACGAATGTATGACGGTAGTTTTTTGCCAAAATTCACATTTTCTACTGTGACGTCAGGGAGGCATATTTTTGAAACGTTCTCTTCGATATAGTATTTTGACGAGAAAATATTGCACAGTAGGTACACATTTTTTATACAGGGTGTTTCGTAGAGAAAACCACAATATCAAAGAATTTTTTTCATGGATTAATTCAAAACCCTGTACCTATGGATTCATTTGAGGGTAAATTATTACCACTAATATATGAGGGTCTCTAAGCTTCAAGATGTACAAGGTGGTTGATTTGCCGAAAGGTATCCTATTCTGAGATAAGTACAAAAACTATGAACACTCTGTGTTCTGAAATTTTTCCGGTCAAATGTTACCACGTCTTGGGAGGTATGATTTCCACATCCGATCTTATGACCAGTTTTCTGGATACAGGGCGTTAAAGTGGAGAAATACTGATTTCATCAATTTTTTTCCTTAAGTTGAAAAATTGCATTGATTTATATTGCGGATGTAAGTTCAATATGAGTTTTGTTCAGATGTACATTGAATGGTACAGATAAATATTTACTGCTACAGAGTGATTTACAAATGATTCACAATACATTTGAAACACTCAATAATTTATTATTTCCGCAACAGAGAACTTAGTTTTTGAAGTTTATACTGAGTTTACAAAAATTTTGAAGCTAAAAGATTCCGCCTATCATTATCAGATGGTTTGTCATATGGCTCACCCTGTACAAAACTAATGATATCGAAATCTCTTAGCCTCGAAATTGTGAACGAATAAGTAAGTATATAC